>CM034147.1:922035201-922635201 GCA_019776745.2 Taxus chinensis | reverse complement strand
AAATACTATCTCATGACAGTATAGGGAAGGGCTATCGTTGGCCTTCCCCAGGATTAGAATCACCCCCCTGGAGTGGAAAGTAAGATAAAAATAAACATGGAGGTGAATGAAATACCTTGGAACATCATGGAAATGATTTTGGAAGGTTTGGGGAAGTTCTGCAAGACTTGGAGCAGTCTGAGTAAAAAATAAGGCTCACAAGCCTAGGCTAGTACACAAGCCTAAAACAACTGCTGAGCTTCAGAAGAAGATTTCAGGAGCTCCAGATGGATTTATAATTAAAAAAAACATCATCAAAAATAGGATTATAATACCTACATGATGGTAAAATAATATTTTTCACAAAACCTTGGCACATATGATTGACATGCAGTTTTTCTCAGGCACGAAGTAGAGTACCAGATAAAAAATTTGATTTTTTAGGGATTATATGGCCGAATAAAGATAGGAAAACACCATAATTGGATTCAAAATATGATTTCAATTCAGGATCATATAAAATTTCACCAATAAATTCCACCGGGAGCTCAAGTTATCTTCGTTCTAAGTTACCCTCTCAAACGTAGTTCAGGACTTAGTCATTTTTTCGAGAGGACATGTGTTAGCACCAGGATCCTGGCTGGATTTTATGTTTCCAATGTCCCTAGGGTCAGGTACATCAGACCTTGGAAAATTTTCACACAGCCCTGATGTGACCTCTGGGGCAATCATATGACCTCCAGACTTGACAGATCAGCCCCCAGGTGCTTATTTGGAGCATGCCTTCCCTACCGTCGGATCGGGCGCCACGTGTCAGCTCTAGGACCACCGTGGAATTTTATGTCCCTTATAAACCTAAGGTGGGGGACATCATACTTTGGAAAATTTTCCCATCCCCCATAGGGAGTCTTTTGGACACCCATGTGACCTCCTTTCAACCCCTAGGTGCATTTTTGGAGCATCCATTCCCCTACCGTTGGATCAGGTGCAACGTGTCACCTCCAGGACCACCTGTGGAAACTGATGTCCCTTATGTACCTAAGGTGGGGGACATAAAACATGGAAAAATGTCACCCATCCCCTAGGAGGAGTCTTTTGGACACCCACATGACTGACTTTCAGCCCCCAAGTGCATTTTTCAAGCAAATCCCTTACCGTTGGACCGAGGACACATAGACATCACCTTGACCAACGTGGAAATTGATGTCCCTCACATCCCTAAGGTTAGGGAAATCAGGGACATAAAAATGTTCCCAGACCCTCCATGTGCATGTTTTGAAATTTTAAATCCGGCACTTAGCCATTTCTTCCCCCTCATTTCTCCTTCACAACTTCATACCTTGCCATGGCTCCATGCATGATTGTCCAGACACCCGGTCCACCATTGTTGCTCCAAATCAGATTATGTCATGGCCACATAAACTATTAAAACCATGAATGCATAGAAATATTTAGGAATTAGAGAAAAATGGAGTGAAATGATGAAGAACGAAGAGAAAAATGGAGATTTTTTGCCAGATAAACCGTGAAGTCACCCGATCTAAAAAACCTCATATCTTGCAAGATACAAGTTGGATCGAGAAGACATATTTTGTAGAATTCCTCATTTTTCAAGGTGATCAAGATCTAACAAACAAGAGGTCAAATGGTGCCCATAATCATTTGCTCTAACAAAATCCTCCCTTTGTGCATCGGTTCACATTTGTCGGCTTTCCCATCATTTCGACAATGGAAACGAGCTAAAAAAATTGCACACGAGCTCCAAATGAAAAGCCTATCACAATGGAGTTGTTTTCATTGCAAATGGAGACAAAAACCAGACCTACAAATTTCAAGCTCTATTAATGGCCGCCATGACAACTCTATGCCCGAAGCCACTGCTAGGTCAAAATTTCAAAATTTATTTCTAGGTATTCTAGTGGGCAAAACTATGTAAAATTCAGAGGGTGTGATCATAATGAAAATAAGAGTCCAAAAAAGTATGTTCTGTCACAAAGCAAGCACTAGAAACACACTTTCTAAAAATAGTATGTTTTCCTATACATGCTTGTTATTTTTGGCAAGTCTTCATCAAAAGCAACTATGGAAAGAGTAGTGTGCACTTGAAGATCTCCAAAAGACTAGAATGATTATTCAGAGTAGGAAATAGTGGAAATGACCATTTACTAAAAATAGTAAGTCACATTCAAAGGGAAGTTTTGACACAATGGGACATTCAAAACTTCACTGCATTTGGAGCTTTCCATCAATGAGGATCAACATACTTCATCGGGAACAACATCTCCTCTTCTTCTTCTCTCTCTCTATTTCTCTCTCCTCTTCCCCCCAACTTTCTCACTTTCAAATGTTATAATTCTTCGTTAGGGTTTGCACTTTTTGATATGCCTTTAAGTCACTTAAAAGTGACTTTAGAAACATAATGTAAATTAAGTCGCCTTGCTATTATAAAAGGGAATTAAATATTTGAAGTGAAATATGAACAGTCTTAAGTCATATTAAGGTATTCAAAAGGTCATGATGAATATGAAGAGTCATATTCTATTATATAAATTGTAAAGCCATTCCCATTTCAAAGGGTTGGTGATTGATCTTGTAAACTCAAGAGTATATTGTACCTTGAGAGAACAAAGGAGATAGCCAAATTCTTCCATTCCCCTCATTCTCAAATTTCCTCTATTTCTCCATTATGTACAAATTTGGTTCGAGAAATCAATACGAGAAGGAGTTTCCAGCTTTCTTTGACTAAGGGGTTTCTTGATAATTTGTGATCGATAAATTCTATTTGGTCTTGTTATTATTTACAGAGTTGTTTCTTCTCATGAATGCATGTGTTGAAGTTTCTAACTAGTGTGTGTGTAGGAATCTGATTATCTACCTATAGCATTAGTTCCCCTACCTATTTTCTCACTCCCTTTCCCACTTTTAGACAAAGTCCTCTCTTGCAGGTATCTTCAAGCTTTGATGTAGGTTTAGTGGAGTGTGCCTGTTGGATCCCCAATCGAAAGGCCACCACAGAAATCCATCTTTTCACATGCATGCATATACGGTAGCTACACTAGTTAAGTAGAGGGGCTTAGATTCCTAGAGCATTGGCAAGAAATCCCCAAATTTTTCCACCCGACAAATTTTCTTGCCAACAGTTTTTGGCACCCATTGTGGGGTAGATTTAGCAACATCTACACCCAATATACGACTGCAAGGTCCTAAAAATTAAAAAAAATCAACTATTGAAAAAATCAGAAAAAAGAGCATAAAAATCCATGGCTGAAAGATACACTGCTGATTTCTACATGTAACTTTTCACATTCCACATTGTCCTTTCATTTTATGAATACAATTTTTTTCAAAAGTTGGCTGAAGGAAGACACACTAGGTTGACCAGGTCGAGAGGTGTTGATGATTTCAATTTCGAGGCTTCACAAAATCAGCAAGAATGAATTAGAGATAATCCATACTTCTTCTCTCAAGCCTCCTCTCCATCTGGATCTTCACAAAATTCACCAAGAAATCCTATCAAAACTCCTGTGGATACTCCACCTTCAAATTTTCCCATTTTTCAACCACCATTGAGCATTGAGCTCCCAGAAGAAGAAAATTTTGAAGAAGAATTTGTAGAAGCAAGAGCAGAAGAAGAAATGATAATGGTAGATGAAGAAGAAATACCTCAACCCATTGTTCCATGGGGAAGGAATACGGGCCCACTTTCTCTTGAGCCACCTCTCCATGATCTACCAACGAGTTCCCGCAAGAACTTTCCAAAGTTCAAAGGTGACAACACTCAACATCCTGAAGAACACATTGCTGCTTTCACAACATCATGTGGAATTCTTGGTGTCCAACATGAAGATGTTTCTATAAGATTGTTCATGGATTCCCTCTAAGAAAAAGCAGTAGAATGGTTCTACCTCCTACCTTCCTTATCCATCACTGGCTAGGATGACATCAAGGCTACCTTCGAGGAAAGATTTAAATCAACTGAAGAGTGTCAAGACCTCGTGGTGTAGTTGGATCAAATGAGGAAAGTAGAAAGTGAAACGATGAGAGACTTCATGGCTTGTTTCGAATGGTTGCTTTGTAGGATACCAGAAGAAGATTCACCCTCTTAGAACAATATCAAAAGATTCTTTATAAATGCTCAATCACCGGAGGTAGAATTTTTCCTACAAAGAGTTCAACCAAGGAACATTTTAGAAGCACAAAGGAGGGCCATTGAATTTGATGACGATCTCATCCTCTCTAGAAAGATCAAGAATCCATCAAAGGGCAAGGCCCAACATCCTGAAGATGAGAGAACTAATCCATTACTGTAAAATTTGGTGAATGAGATGGCATATTTGAAGAGGGAATTATTTGAATGAGTTTATTCTTAGAGAAGCAATAGAAATCAGATTGTAGCACCCCAAATACTTGCCTTGGAGGCCCCACCCGTGAATGTAAATTGCATATTTCAAGAAAGTGAAGAAGAGATTGAATAAGAAGGCGGTGATTTCCTAGAAAATGATGAGTTTGAGAACAATACACAAATCAGATTTTGTGGGTATTATGGAGGTTATGAAGAAGATAAAGAAGATGCATCTAGTTTCTCATGTGCGGTATTCACTCATTATCAGTCTAAGAAAAGAGCATCTCCCTCCACTGCTGCAAAAGAAAAGAAGGTTGATGATCCTTCTATGGTGACTTCAAAAAATAAAATAATCAGTCGAGGATCCCCACTTCCATCTTCCATGAATTTTGCATTGTTGGATCCTGATCTTGTAGCAAGTAAGAAGACTCTTGCAATCCCAGTTAAGTCTTCTAATGTCTCTTCCAAGTCTAAATCTAAATCTGCTCCTACAAAATCTAATTCCTTGAAAGCTCCTAGTGTGCCTTTCAAAATAGCCTCCATTCCTAAAACATCAAATCTTTCTCCTAAGCCTATCCAAACTCCAAAATCAGTCCCTTCAACCCCCTTATCTACATTTTCTCCCTTTGACTTCATAGAATATGCAAACAAGGCCAAAGTGTAGATTACTGAAATTGAATATTTGTGGACTCATCCTGAACAATTTGAGAGGTTTTTCCAATACATCAAAAATGGTAGTCTAACACACAATGATGTAGCTCATCGTTCCAAAGGCATGCTACCAAACTCACCTACACCTTCCTCACAGAACATGATTTCTCTGAGTGCATCAAAGACTGATAAATTTTAACCTTTCAACATCTCCCTTATTGTTAGAGAATATGTACTGAACAATTGCATAATAGATTTTGGTGCCTAAGACAACGTGATGCCTTTGAAGGTCACCAAGACACTTAAACTTACAATGACTCCACCTAGTGGCTCTTGTTACTCTTTGGAATAAAAAAAGGTCTTACTTGTAGGGAAGGTTAAAGATGCATAGGTGGCTCTTGCCAGATTCCCAGACAAGAAAGTTTTAGCGATGATTTTGGTAGTAGACGTCCCAGCCTCATTCGGAATGTTTTTGAGTAGAAATTTCTGTGGAGAGTTGGGAGGGAAAATTCAGATGAATTGGTCTTTTGCAACCATACTAATGAAGGGATACATGGAGAAATTACTTCTCGAGAAGAAGATGAGGTACACAGTATGAAATTTTGGAATCCCGGAAGCTAACATTTTGTATCAAGGTAGTAGGCAAATGAATCAATTTGTGGAAACCGAGGAAGAAGAGGATATCCCCATCTTGATAGGTCCATACATGCCTTCCCAAAGATATTTTTATTTTGAAGAAGCATTGAGGAGATTCGAGTTACAAGAGGATAGCTCCAAATCAACAGATGATGCAGACCATGAGGAAGAGGAGATGGTTCTTGATTATTTTCAAGAAGAAAAATCAGTCTATATGATTTTATAAGATGAGGAGTTATTCTCATTCCCATTTAGGGATGAGGATGATCTCAATCAGGCCATCTATGGAGAGAAAAAATCAGCTTATGATGAACCCGTGAAAGGTTTGAAAGAAATGTCTGTACAGGAAATGCTTAGAGCTGCAGAAGAAAATGAATATCCTGAGCTCAATCTCAAGCTCCTAATGCAAACCAAAAATCTACAAGACAAGCATGAAGCTGATTTGGAAGCCTTAACCAATGTGAAGGTTGGCCATATTGAGATAAGGCAATATGAAAAATTTGATGCCGCTCTTGAGCTAATGGTGGTTGGATGCAATAACGAAATGGATATATTTTCTTTCCCATTTCAAGATGAATAATTTTTCCATGAAAAAGCAAGAAGTTTCAAGGAATTTGAAGATAAAGCTCTTTTTGATGAACGATCGGTAGAGTGCAGTGATTCCTAAGATGATGGGGTAATCCCTCTAGATAGTTGCCTTGAATTGCAAAAAAAATATTCTTCAAAGGCATACAAAGAGGAGTTGTAGGAAATAATGAAGCATAACTCCATGAAAGAAATATTGGATGCAGTTGAAGTTTCAAAAGATCTCGATCTGATTCTTGATCTCTTTCTTGTAAATATCCATGATTTAATCAAATAAAAAACAAAACATTACACAATAAAATAATAAAACCAGAGATATTGTAATTCATTCAGGACAAATTCCCAATGGAGATATTCCATATAAATAGCTTAATGAAATCCTATAAGTAAGAAGTCAAGGCTAATCTCTAAGTCCTCTCAATATCCCAAATATCTCTCAACTATGAGTTGTGCATTACAACTGTTTTGCACACTCATATATTATTTTATAATTATTAAAAACCTATTACTACCAAATAACCCAAACCACTCCTAAGTGTTCACACTATGAACAATATTTCTATAACAGTCGCCCCCTTAGTGTGAACATGGGGAAAGCTATCTCTTGTACCCACTCATGATCTACAAAGAAATGAAGGTTTTCAATGAGTACCAACAACTCAAACAATATGAGATTTTCAAAGAGAACCTCCAACTCCGAAAATGGTTTTCTAGTGGAACCAACCACTACATAATAGTGGACATTATTTTGCTCAAATCATTGTTTCTAACTTAGAGGGATTACAAAACAGAAATTATGCTCACGCAGGAGATTTGAACATGAATATTACTTCTGTTCATGATTACAGTGGAAAGAAAACACACCACAAAACTACCAAACAAAAGTTCACCAAAACAAGAGATGCCAATTTGCATCCATCCTCCTATGCCTCCATCCTCCATTAGGAACTACTTAGTATAGGTAGTCATCTTCATCCTCATTCTGTTCAGGTTCATCTTCTTCTTCATTCTCTGACTCTTCTTTAACAGTTGTATTAGCTTCATCCATTTTTAGCTTTCCTTTTATGATGTCCTTGGCACGAGTAATACAAAAAGAAGATTTATGTCATTTTTTCTTATAATAAAACCATTCTAATTATTCTTTGTTTTTGAAAAAATTAGTATGCTTCCTTTTAATATAAAGAGTAGTTTCTTCCTTAATATCTTCTTTTGTTCTTTTTTTTCAGCTAGTAATGCAGAAATCATACCTTTAAGTGAATGAGAAGGCATTTGACCAAGAGTAAAAACTACATTACTGTATTTTGGAGGTAAACTATTTAATAAAATAGCTTTTGCATCTTCTTCATCTACCTGAGCACTTACTTCTGTCAATTATCTTAGAAGAGATCTAAGATCGTTAATATGACTTGACATAGTTGCACCCTCATTCATTTTCAACTTGAATAACTGCAACTTAAGTGAGAATTTAGCATTCACAACCTTTGCAGCAAATTTCTTACTCAGCATCCTATATATCCTTAGAATTTTTTTCTAAGTCTATATAATGCAACTCAGTATCTGATAAAGCAAGCCCAATAATGGATTTTTCTTTGTCATCCCTGGTTTGCCATTCAAGAATTTTTGCAGCATCTTTTGGTTTTGGTTCTTTTCCACTCACTATCCCCCAAAGGTTCTTGTTCATTAATTGCATTTGTATTTTCACCTTCCATGTGTGAAAATTTAATCCATTGAATTTTTCTAATGGAATTTCCATAATAGGTGTCTAACTCAGTAAAAAATGCACCCTTACAATAAACTTTAAACACTGAAAGTAAATTTTTTTGACATATTTGCCAAAAAAAGGAAAAAATAATTTATTTTACAGTAATAGAAAGCACAGGATCAATGTGTAGAGATAAAAAAAATACACATTTTTTCTTAAAATGGCACATTAATTTGAGTTACCAGCTGAAAGTTATGACAATTTTAAGTTATAACTCCAACATCTTCCTGGACCCTTTCCAAATTTGGCAAAAGAAATTCTCCTACTATTGTTTTTTTCGTCTGTGTCCAAAAAAGGAAAGAAATGCAATACCTTTATTATTGCGGATCTAGATATTGAAATAATTCACGTTGCATCCAAGTATGGATTCACTTGAGTGAAACCTCACTGATGTTGGTAGACAAACACACAGGTCACAGATTTGACTCCAATGAAACACACAGGGCACATATTCAACTCCAATGAAACACGCAGGTCACATACTTGACACCAATGAAACAAATTTGATCCAAATCTAAACGCCTCAAAAATTCCTACAGGTTATCATTGCAGTCTAACCCACTCTGATACCAAATCTTGTAAATATGTATGATTTAATCAAATAAAAAACAAAACATTACACAATAAAATAATAAAACCAGAGATATTGTAATTCATTTAGGACAAATTCCCAATGGAGATATTACGTATAAATAGCTCAATGAAATCCTATAAGTAAGAAGTCAAGGCTAATCTCTAAGTCCTCTCAATATCCCAAATATCTCTCAACTATGAGTTGTGCATTACAACTGTTTTGCACACTCATATATTATTTTATAATTATTAAAAACCTATTACTACCAAATAATCCAAACCACTCCTAAGTGTTCACACTATGAACAATATTTCTGTAACAAAATATTAGATGTAGTAGAAGTTGCAGAATATCCCGAGATGATTCTTGATCTCTTCATTAGTGTCATGGACATACAAGACAAGTATGAGTTCACATCCAATCCTTCCGTCAGTACTAAAGCACCTTGCAGTGGAGTGAAGGAAAAGGATGAATCAAATGTTTCTCATGGAGAAGATGTCAATGAGCATAGGCCTGGGAAAGAAAAGAATCAAGAATGTTCAAGTATTTTGAAGAAAAAGCATCCCTGGGGTAGAGATGAGATCCTTAATGGAAAATCAGCTATATGGATAAACATGGAAGGCAACTGGCACTATGAGACCAACTTCAAAGAATACGAAGGTAGTGGAATTTCTACGAAAGGACCAGAGCATCAAAAAGCTCACATGGACTCACTCCTACAAAGTAAAAGGACAATCATGGAAGCACCTGGCTTCCATAAACAATTAAGGAAATGAGGCTACTTTCTGGAACCCGTCAACGGCTTCACAGAACATCATCATTCAGTGTTGCCTCTTCAGGGGTGACTTTTGAGAAATGAAAGTACTTCAGTGAAAGTGGGTTGTCCCCCGCCTTGTACCATAGGTGATTGATATGTGTGTTTCCCTTTCTATTGCATGTGTTTCCCTTCTTGGTATGTGTCATGTGTTTCCCTTCCTGTTGTGTGTCTTGTGTTTCCTTTCCTTCATTTTGTGTGTGTGTGTGTGTGTGTGTGTGTGTGTTTCCTTCTAATCTTCCTTTCTAGAAGTTGTACATGACTCCGTAGGGCCTAATGGATAAGGCACTGTTCAATGACCTATATGGTCTAAAATTGAGATTCTGGATTTCCATGTCATGTCTTCACTATGCTCAGTCCATTTCATGTCCCCAAGATAGAGCCATTTGTTGTCGTGTAAATGTGTAATAGGGAAATTGACAATTTCCAAGCACGACAACGATAACCTACTGTTAATTTTTTTTCAAGTCCCATCATTCCAAGACACCCTGGGTCAAATCCATCAGTCTGATCACCCCCTATTTGATGTCAAATTTGTCCCCGAGATGAATTAGTAAAGTTCACTCATTCCACCTAGGTGATTTTAGGGAGTCCTAAAAAAAACACTATCTCATGGTAGTATAGGGAAGGGCTATCATTGGCCTTCCCAGGATCGGATCACCCCCCTGGAGTGGAAAAAAAGAGAAAAATCAACATGGAGGTGAATGAAATACCTTGGAACATCATGGAAATTATTTTGGAAGTTCTGGGGAATTTCTGCAAGACTTGGAGCAGTCTGAGTAAAAAACAAGGTTCACAAGCCTAGGTGGTACACAGGCCTAAAACAGCTGCTAAGCTTCATAAGAAGATTTTGAGAGCTCCGGATGGATTTAGAAGTAAAAAAAAACATCATCAGAAATAGGATTATAATACCTACATGATGGTAAAATAATATTATTCACAACAACTTGGCACATATGATTGACAGGTAATTTTTCTCAGGTAAAAGTGGAGTACTAGATAAAAAATCTAATTTTTAGGGATCATAAGGATAAATCAAGACATGAAACCCACATTATTGGATTCAAAATTCCATTTCAATTTAGTATCATATAAAATTTCACCAATAAATTCCACCGGGAGCTCAAGTTATCTTCATTCTAAGTTACCCTCTCAAACGCAGTTCAGGACGTAGTCATTTTTTCGACAGGACAAGTGTCAGCACTAGGAGCCTGGCGGGATTTCATGTCCCCGAAGTCCTTGAGGTCAGGTACATAATCCCTTGCAAAATGTACACAGCCCCCATGTGACCTCTGGGGCCCTCATATGACCTCCAGACTTGACAGATCAGCCACCAGGTGCTTATTTGGAGCATGCCTTCCCTACCGTCGGATCGGGCACCATGTGTCAGCTCCAAGACCACCATGGAATTTTATGTCCCTTGTGCATCTGAGGTGGGGGACATCAGACCTTGGAAAATGTTCCTAGCCCCCATAGGGAGTCTTCTGGACACCCATGTGACCTCCTTTCAGCCCCCAAGTGTATTTTTGGAGCATCCATTCCCTACCGTTGGATCGGGCACCACGTGTCACCTCCAGGACCACCTTGGAAACTGATGTCCCTTATGTACCTGAGGTGGGTGACATAAAACATGGAAACGTGTGACCATCCCCTAGGAGGAGTCTTCTGGACACCTGTGTGACCAAATTTCAGCCCCTAGGTGCATTTTTCAAGCAAATCCCCTGCTGTCGGACATAGGACACATGACATCACCTTGACCACCGTGGAAATTGATTTCCCTCACGTCCCTAAGGTCATGGAAACTAGGGACATAAAAATTCACCCATCCCCTCCATGTGCATGTTTTGAAAGGTTAAATACGGCGCTTAGCCATTTCTTCCCCCTCATTTCTCCTTCACAACTTCATACCTTGCCATGGCTCTATGCAATGATTGTCCAGACATCCGGTCCACCATTGTTGCTCCAAAATAGATCCTTATGGCCACATAAACTTCCAAACCATGAATTCATAGAAATATTTAGGCCTCAGAGAAAAATGGAGTGAAATGATAAAGAACAAAGAGAAAAAATGGAGATTTTTTGCCAGATAACCGTGAAGTCACCCGATCTAAAAATCCTCATATCTTGCAAGATACAAGTCAGATCAAGATGACATATTTTTTAGAATTCCTCATTTTTTTAGGTGATAAAGATCCAACAAACAAGAGGTCAAATGGTGCCCAAAATCATTTTCTCTAACAAAATCCTCCCTTTGTGCATTAGTTCACATTCGTCCAATTTCCCGTCATTCCGATAATGGAAACGAGCTAAAAACTTGCACACGAGCTCCAAATGAAAAACATATCACAATGGAGTTATTTTTCATTACAAACAGAGACAAAAACTAGACCTGCAAATTTCGAGCTCCATTAATGGCTGCCATGACAACTCTATGCCCGAAGCCACTGCCAGGTCAAAATTTCAAAATTTATTTCGAAGTATTCTAGTGGGCAAAACTATGTGAAATTTGGAGTGTGTGATTATAATGACAAGAAGAGTCCAAATATTATGTTCCATCATAAATCAAGCACTGGAAACACACTTTCTAAAAATAGTAAGTTTTCCTATACATGCTTGTTATTTTTGGCAAGTCTTCATCAAAAGTGGCTATGGAAAGAGCAGTGTGCACTTGAAGATCTCCAAAAGTCTAGAATTATTATCTAGAGTAGAAAATAGTGAAAATGACCATTTACTAAAAATAGTAATTCAAATTCAGAGGGCAGTTTTTGCACAACGGGACATTCAGAATTTTGCTGCATTTGGAGCTTTCCATCAACGAGGATCAACAGAATTCATCAGGAACGACATCTCCTCTTCTTCTCTCTCTATTTCTCTCTCCTCTTCCCCCTAACTTTCTCTCACTTTCAAATGTTCTAATTCTTCGTTGGGGTTTGCACTTTTTGATATGCCTTTAAGTCACTTAAAAGTGACTTTAGAAACATAATGCAAATTAATTCGCCTTGCTATTATAAAAGGGAATTAAATATTTGAAGTGGAATATGAAGTCTTAAGTCATATTAAGGTATTTGAAAGGTCATGAGGAAGATGAAGAGTCATATTTTATTCTATAAATTGTAAAGTCATTCCCATTTCAAAGGGTTGGTAATTGATCTTGTAAACTCAAGAGTATATTGTACCTTAAGAGAACAAAGGAGATAGCCAAATTCTTCCATTCCCCTCATTCTCAAATTTCCTCTATTTCTCCATTATGTACAACTTTGGTTTGAGCAATCAATACAAGAAGAAGGATTTTCCAGCTTTCTTTGACTAAGGGGTTTCTTGATACTTTGTGATCGATAAATTCTATTTGGTCTTGTTGTTATTTACAGAGTTGTTTCTTCTCATGAATGCATGTGTTGAAGTTTCTAACTAGTGTGTGTGCAAGAATTTGATTATCTACCTACAGCATTAGTTCCCCTACCTCTTTTCTTACTCTCTTTCCCACTTTCAGACAAATTCCTCTCTTGCAGGTATTTGCAAGCTTTGCCGTAGGTTCAGTGGAGTGTCTCTGTGGGATCCCCGGTCGAAAGGCCACCACAGAAATCCACCTTTTCACGTGCATGCATATACGGCAGTTGCATTGGTTAAGTAGAGGGACTTAGATTCCTAGAGTGTTTGCAAGAAATCCACAAGTTTGTCCAACCGACAAATTTTCTCGCCAACAATAAGGTCGGGGGTTTTTGGTAGCATGTGTATGCAGGTGGGGTAGTCGTAACAACTCTAGTGGCAATTGGGGGTAAGGATTGTGGGATAGAAAGGATGAGGTTTTGGAAAGGGTGTAAGTTTCTAACACCGGAGGTGGTTGCAATGCAATGGGTATATGTGAAGTGGCGGATGTCGATGAAACTATGCTCATAGAGGTTTTTGGAGGGACAATCGATGTCACGGGCACGATCAATGCCATAGATGTTGTCGTTATAGCAGATGTGGGATTTAGCTGAGACACCACAGGTGATAAAGTGGATGATGGTAGTGTCTAACTAGTGCTATATAATGCAGAAGTGGGGGATAGAGTAGGAGGGATGGATACAGGCATGTCGTATATTAACTATCCTAAGGAATCCCGGGTGGAGGAATAAGTAAGGTAGTACTGGAGGGTAGTAGGATTCTGTTCGAGGAGTCTTACAAACTCCTCATCGCTGGTAGTAAGGGGGATAAGCTATTTTGAATCCATAGGTGAAAGAATGGAAGGCGGTGATGGACTAGGTGGGAGGGGATGGCAGTTGACATGAAATACGAGGGCATTAGTTTTGCTATGAGTCAACACCGTGTGAATCAATGTATATTAGGTGAAATGTACTCTATAAATGACACAGTGAACAACAAATATGGGACAAAATAGATTCTAAGAGGGAAAGTTGGTAAATGTTTTGATTAAAATATAAACAGATTGACGGATGCCAGTCTAACTGACCGATGACAGTTAAGGGGTGAATGATGTCAGTTACAGGAACTAATACCAGTTAATGTGAGAAAATGAGACAGAAACTGATGAATCTCAGATAGGACATGTGTAGTTAATGACTATTATCAGAGTACAAAGAGTACAAATGATACACAGAGACTCAAAATAGAAGAGAAAATGAGATAAGTGTCTTTTGGGTAAATTAACCAAAAGAACAAGGAACTGACACCGGTTAGGTAAACCGTTGGGAACTGACGAGTCAGATGTAAAGTAACGGGTCGCTGGACCGATGTCGGTTACTGTGAAATCTAAAGAATGAGAGAAAAATGAAATTTTGTGAATTTAGATTAGATGAATAATCAACCCATAAAGTCTGGGGATGATAAGATAAGGTCCTGACACACTCTGAGAAAGTAAGAATACTCCAACTGTGATAGTGGAGTGTGAAAGGAAAAAATAAAAATGAAGAATCGTATCCTCACACCTCAAAACACAAGTCAAGCACAAAGTTAAGAAAAATATGTAATCCAACAAGTGATTTTAGTGTGTTTAGCTTATGCTATTTAAAAGACTGACTCATGAATTTAGAGTAGAGTTTTTGGTTGGGAAGGATTCCTACGAAGAAGGAAATTCTAAAGGTGAGGTTTCAGGTTATGTTATGGCAGGGGCAGTCCATTCTCTGAGGTATGACTGGATAGAGATAACCAGCTGGGTGCCCACTGTCAATCCTCTGATCGTGTGATCATTGACAGCTTCTTCTAGGTGGGATGTTGTTTAAGAAGATGTATATATTCTCAATTTGTGTAGTTTGGCAAAGAGAGAGAAAGAAAGAATGTGCTTTTCTATGATTCAGTTATGGCAACCATCATACTGGGCATGACTTCCAGCATATAGGTTGCCCTCATTTTTAATGTGAGCTAAAATGCAACAAATCAGAATGCTATGCAAGTGTTTTAAGCCCAAATCGAAGTGTGATATTTGATGTAAAACTAGTGAATATAGGAAGAGGGATGCTCTTTCACTAATGCAATACGAATGAAAGGAAAAGGTATTCTTTTTATAGCACCAAAAAAAGATTGTCTTTTAGACAATAGAAAGAGAGGAAGATTACAGAGAGGAAAATTAATGTGTAAGAATTTAAGAAGGTAAACAAACACACAATTTTTACCTATGAATGAATAAAATGCAAGGAACCCCGGATGGGTCCCACTGGGCGTGCCAAAATGTTTCACCATTTTCTTTAAGTTTTTAGACGAAACAGATAAGGGTGTGGGCCAAGGATGAATACCTGTTGTGATGGTTAGGTTGAAGGTTGTTGTGCGCACGTTCTGACTTCTTGATCCAATGCTGACTGTGAGAGCTTCCTTTTGGCTAGGAGGAACTACCTGAAATACACAACAAGACCACAAAAGAGGATTAAATAATATATGTCAGTGGGCTACCTAGCATGTGCTAGATCCAGGAAGTGTGATACTTCCTCAGTGGCAGTCAACCCACTGTTTAATACAATTTAATGTAGGAAATAATGTAAATAAATAGAATCCTACTGTAGTTGATATGATTTAGGTATCTCATCCAAATACAATAAGAAAATCTAACATAACAGGCTAGGCTATGATCAGATCTGGAAATAAGGTAAATAACTAAGGTGCTGGAACAGGTCAGGGTCAGATTCTGGGTCACTTGAATCACTTGGAAAAGGGTTATTGGGATCTGGTATTAGCAGGACTGCCAAATACAGAGACCGATGTCAGTCTGGTATGACCGACAACGGTTTAGTGAGAACCGATAATGGTTACTACGGGATGGTAATAAATCAATAGTTCATGGTTTTGGGGATTTGTCTGAGACTGGATCAGAGATGGTGAGGAGTTGGTTTAGGTCTAGGGAGATGTTGGGAATATTTGGAGGTACTCAGGAGTAGACAAAGGTGATTAAAAGGTTATGAGTGATGGGAATGGTTTGGTTCACAGGAAGGAAATAGTGGTGGGGTGAAAATATAATTGATGGTTTATAAACAAAGGTGAAGAACTCTTATAAACTGAATAGAAATAAAGTGGTGCAGGTTAGAGACACACTTACTACTATGCAGGTTCAATGGCTGGGTGGTGGTGATGGTTGATCGATGAAATGGAGATCAGTGTCGTGACAGTGCTTCTTGGAATGCTCCTGTGAATGCAAATACCTTCTGATCAATGGCTGTGTTGGCCATGGCTATCCTGGATGTGTGAAAGAGCTCTGGTTTTTGATTGCATGTTGGGTCTCCTTTGCTATCCCAAAACTCAGAGAATGTGTCTAACCTCTCCAAAGAAGGTTACCAAAATGGTTATATGGTAACTGACGATGGTTTACAGGGTTACCGGCGTCGGTTTCGGGTTGACCGGCGTCGGTTAAGGTGAGATATCCTAGGTTGCCTAAAATAGTAGATCTTGGCTATCCTCCATCATTTTTTCTCATTTTGTCCTGGGTCTAAATGGAACGTTATGCTTAGGTACGTGGGAAAGTAGTTAGAGGGAGAATAGGCATGTGCTTTTAGGGTTGTACTAAGTCTTAGTTCATTAAGGTAAGTAGGGATAACTTAGTTAGTCTATGAAACATGTCTATGAATAGGTCTATGGTGAGGTGTGGGTGAGGTGGAAATTGGTTTTAATTGAGGTAATTAAATAATGAATGAAGTGAGGATGAGTATTAATTTAATTGTAAATAATTAAATTAATATTAATGTGGGGTATAAGGGTCATGGTTAGGTGAATGTGTTTAAGTTGGTTATTCGAAAGGGGACCAAGGGGAGTGTGACCCAATTTTGGTGTCTACAAGTGCACTAAAAATGTTACAACTTCCTTGTTCGACGACTCAATAAAGGATCCACATTTTCTAGTTTAAAGAAGGACCATAACTCTTTCCCTTATTTTTCACTTCCCAAATCAATGATACCCTTTTAAAAAATTCATTCATTTGCAATCCAAGCATTCAATATGAGCTCATCCCAGACGATCAAATAGCTTCAACTACCAGAAATATTCATGTTCATTCACCTAGCAAACTTACATCTTGCTCAATAATAATTGGATCATCCACCTTACGAAGAAGTAATCCTACCTTCATTTCCAGGTGTACTAGTACTCCGTGACCTCTTTTACCTTGTGGACAAGCACCCACCTACCAATATAATTTACCAATATGAACATCTTGGATTCATCATGCATTATTACTCTCCGCTATACATGAGCTTCCTGAAATACAAATATAAGAAAATACTCTTTTGGTCTCTATTGCAATGCTTCTTTCTCACCCAATCAAAACATGTCATATGACAAATAGAACAAATGATGTCTGATTACTATTTGAAAACACCTCTTCAAATAACCCTTCTACGAGTTCACCTAAATCCCAACACTTGCCTAAGCCTTACTTGATGACTCAATGCATTCACAGAGATGCCCATAACCAATCTCACTTTATTGTCTCCTTTGGCATCTAATATTCTCCCTATAATGGTCAATATATGCCAACCCGATAAGAAAAATCTCTATTGCCAGTTACCTAAAATGAGTTCCACAAGACCGGAATTTGATCTTATAGTAGCAGTAAATGAATTTTCAATCAAATATAGCAATGAATCATTCAAGTCACCTAAATAATAAATCAATGAAACTCTAATGTACAACTTCAGGGTAAGATTCCTCAGCTAATTTGTCAATTTACTTGAAACTGCATAGACCTTAAAACCCATAAACTTTAATTTGAATCACTGACCATCGCACTGGAGCTCAGAAAAATTACAGATTTAGAGAAGGAGGATAGAATGTGGATACCTGAATTAGGGACAGTGGTGCTCGCGGGGCACCCTAGGACTCTTTTTGGGTGCCTGGGTATTGTGTAAATACTTGAAAACCTGAATTATTAGGGTGAAAAGATTTTCTAGGAAGCACTCCTTTTCTTGGATTATAGTTTGCACTAGTGATTGTCCAGTCATACCTATGCCTGCAATTTTATCTTGTGATCTTGTAAAGCTTTCCAATAGTCATCAAATCCTAAACAGAGAAAGGAGTGCTCTTAATCAGTTTGGTCTTACAACCTGCAAAAGCCTCAATTCATGGACCTATAACTGAGTGTTGCACTACATGTCAGACCCAACCTTCTAGTTCTTTGTTTGTGTGCGGAATCATACGTAGGTTTTATTGGTGATAGTCTAACTTCAATACCCTCTGATAAGTAGCTGATTTATAAATGTAGTAAATCCACCCTGTGCCTGGAATAAAATCCGCAACTTCCCTCCTATGATCCTGCCATGTATACAACCATCCCTTATATCCTTATTATGGAGCTAGATGGATGCAAATGGAACTCTTACAATGTTTTATGGATGCATACATTAGGTGGTGATAGTAGATGTTTAGTGCTTGGTCCTTTATAATGCCTACAGCTTTATATTTATAAATTTCACTTTCTTGAACTATCCTGGTGCCCATGCAAAACAGGATTTGATCAAAACCAGATCCTCTAGGATTCCCATCAAATCCCGTGGAAACCACCCACCCTCTAAGTGACTGGAAGGGAAAAACAGGACATGGGTGCCTACCATTGGATCAGGGCATTGTCAAAGTTGGCATCTTGGTCTGAGGTGCTACGTCTAGCATGAAATCTTGCCATAGACTAATACATACTGAGGAAGCTATGGTATGAAGACCTCTACCAAAGCTGACCCAAACACCATAAGCCATGTGATCCAAATGCATCTGGTTAATTAGTACCATTATTACTAATGGCTCCCCAACAATCAGCAACCACAGAATCCTGTAGACATCCTCCAGTGTGATGGTCATCTCTCCCGTCAATAAATGGAAGGTGTTGGTAGTCGAATCCATCATTTGTAACATAAGGGCTACCATCATGTTGTGCATACTCGAGAAATCCATACTATATCTCCTCACCGCACCCATCCCGACTGCCCGCATGTGCTCCCACTCTAAAATGGTAGGTCTCATCTGTACTAGGAGGGGCAGAAGTCGACCCCTCATCGTCATTTGTTGCCTTTCTTGCATCATCAACATTCATACACATTAATCATTTACCTATTTCAAATTTATATTCAACGCTGTGACTTAGCCTATTTGCTACCCTACCTTACCTAGACCATCCACATTTCCCTAACCTACCTCCCAGACTCATATTCTTCCCACTATTTCACCTATTTGACCTAACCTTCCCATCTTCCCTGAAGTCATCCTATTGCATCATCACTTACCTAAAACCTCCCTTCAACGTTCTTTTGGACACCTTGCCCATCCTACACCTACCTTAGACCTAGCTTTGACACTCCCTCTAACTTAAACATACCTTCAACATCTCCGAACACCATTTTCTTAAAAATTTAACCATTCCCTATGTAATCGACATCGTTCACCTTACCAATGTCGGTCACCATTGCCCATTGTCGTCGATTCACCCACCGACGTTAGTTGATAACCAACCGACATTGGAAATTGGTTCGTCCCTAAAGCCAAACCCCCATGCTCCCCAATCCCAAAAATCGACAAAAAAATCCTATTTTAACCACCCAAATTACCCCACCATTCATTTTGACCCATACTTAACATAATTTCAACCTCCCACAAACGAAATTTAACCCCCATTCCAATCAAAATTCAAAACATGAACTTTTCAATTTTCCTACCTTATTCTTCAACAAAAACTAAAATTCAAGATTAAAACCTACCTCTACGTGTCGGCACCTCCATAATGGGACCTCTAGAGCCTGCACTAGAGCATCCCCTACTCCTTCTCCTACTTCTACCATGTCAAATGACTCTCCAAGCTCTCAACCAATCATACTCACTCATGTGGCTACAAGCAGGCCCTCAAAATCACTCCTTTAACCACTAATCTCTCACCAAATCACTCCACTAGCCCTCTCTGTTGTTTTTCTAGTGAATATTCTCTTCACAATTCATTTTCCTAGTTATAAAGTGCTCAAATGAGAAATTTTGGGGTGGGATGTCCCTTTAAACTCGTCATTTAAAAGAGCGACCTCGGTCTGGTCATGCCCTAGGTGACCGACATTGGTCATGCTATCGTTATCGATTTTTTCAAAACCGGCATCAGTCACCCTATCCATAACCCAACCAGCTTCCTTTGACTTAATTTTTTCTACAGGATGCCCTTTTCTTGCTTCCACAACCCTAAAACTTCCCTACAGACCGACCTACTGGCCTCACCACCTCACCAACTCCCTAAGGATACTTAGGGGTAGGTTTGTCTCACATGTATACCCTCACCATACCAACCCCGCCTATTTAACAATCAAACTCTCTTACTCACTCTACCATATGATAATGCTACCAGTGTTGTTTCACCCACCGACCTTGCCTTGCCTTATTTTGTGATGTTTATCTCAATTAGACCAAACCTTTTGGTTTTTCAGAACACACCTATACCTGTTACAAGCACCTAGACCTTTTGTGTTTCCAGGATCACATCTTATGCCTTAGATACCTTGACCACATCACCCTTGTTTGGATAAATTATCAACCTTTGACAATGTAGATTTTGTGTTCTCTTCAACCTTTTTCCTTCTTGCATTCTGATCACGTGCATGTGTTTGACTGCCTCCACCCTCTCACAACCATTACCTACACCTACACCTACACATACACCTTACCCCATTTTTCATCACCCACCACCTTATCAAACCCATCATCAATTCAACCTTCCACTTACTTAGTTCTTTGTTTAAGGGGGATCACCTCCACCCTTATTTGGGGCAACCTACTTCTTGTTTTTTTCATCGTCGTATATTAGCACAAGCCACATGACAAAAAGGGGCAAATGTAAACACCAAACATTGGGTCACAACCCTCTAAGCCCCTTTCAATTAACATACCCCCTTACCATGACCCCTTTCACACATTTTTATTAATCTAATTATCAAAATTAGGTTAATTACCACCTCATCCTTCCACTTCACCTCTCCACCTTACCTTTGACCCATTCCAAGGGAATTTAACTAACTCGGACTAGGTCATCACTCCTAACATTGAGTCATCACTTCCCCTAACTAACTAAGAATCTTTCTAAACCTAATATTTATTGCTAACCACTTCTTCTATCAATTTCCCACATGTTTAGACGTGAACCAAGACTCCTAGCCCATAATCAAATCTTGATCCATGCTAAAAAGGGAAGAAACAGGCTATTTTGAGAAAATTTGACTATTTCTCCCTACTCGACACTGGTTATTCCTCGGCCAGCAATGGTCAAGGAACCGCCATCAATTCCTTTATATAAGGATTTCCAACTCTTTCCCCGAGTTCTTCCTTTGGTTGGCTTTTGATTATTCATTCGCATCCTGGCATTCGATTGAGCATCTAACGATCAAACACAACACCTGAGCATCCAAGTTCTTCACCAGCAACCAACCTCTTGCTCCATAGCCTTAGATCATTCACACGAAGAAGCACATAGACTTTATTTCCGCAGCACTGGGTCCAGACCCATTACTTCTACAAGCACCCACCAACCACCGCCACCTACCAATATCCATATTTCCATATAAGTATCTTAATCAGGTTTGTTAGTTTCTTAGCTTTGGTCTTAAATCTCTTATTTTCTTCTGTTGCACTGCTTCTTTCTCACCTGAATACCATCTGTCACCCATCTACCAAATACCCCTCCAACCCGAACCTCTCTGCCCATCTAATCACCTCTCTCACCCTTGTTGAGCCTTCACATAAATCCCAACACCACGCCTAAGCCTTCCTAACACTCTACGCTATCATAGAGAGCCCAAAACAAACCCTTTTCACCTTTGGCACTTAATTTCCCCTACTGTGGTCAGTTAGCCAACTGATCACGGCTATAGCCAATTACCGGCGTTGGTTCCCTGACTGGCATTGGTCTCTGGGTCTGGCATTTTCCCCAGACCAGCAAGCTCATTCACTCACCCAAAACCTCTCAAATACCTCCCGCAACTTCACCTAGACCTCCCTAATACGCTCTGCTACACCTACAGACCTTAACAACCCATCACCCACTTTAGATTTAATCTTGTATTCACTAGTTAGATTAAATTTAATTTATTGTGCTTGTGTGAGATACCTAAATTATATAGTTACATTAGGACTCTCTATTTCATGTTCTTATCAGCATTTAATGTGTTTTAAAACGTGGATTGATAGCCTTCTAGGAAGCTCTCCAGTTCCCGGATCTAGGCCTGCTAGGCAATCCACCAACCTTTTCTTTTCAGGTAGTCCTTCCCAGACAAAAAGGAGTGATCTTGATCGACCTTGGCTTCAACAGTGCACAATCTCTTCATGACCTCTAGGTATTCCTCACGTACCCAACCTTCTACCTTAAATTTTTTGCTCATACGTATGCTTCTTATTGGTGAAAACATTTTGGCATGCTCGGTGGGACCCAAATAATTTGTGCGGTTTCTTTTATTCATATAGGATTGCAATTTTTTCTTGTTTATTTTTGAAATCTTCACTAAATCTCTCTCTTGGTAAAATTCTCTTTCTTCTATTTTTTCTAAAGGAAACACTTAATTTTGTGCAAATTAAAACAACCCCTTATTTATTTCCTCTTGCTTGTATTAGTGAAAATTATACTCTTTTCCTATTCATTATTGCTCTCATCCAATCTCCATTTTTTGATTTGGGATTAAAACTATTACATTGCATCCTTGTATTCTTGCATTTAGCTCACATAGTCTAAATATAGATCAAATATAATGGAGATCATGATTGGTTGATGATTGGGTAATTAAGGGTAGTTAACTATTGCACACGCTTCTTTTCCAAATCACTTAAAAAACAACACACTTATTAAACATTCCCTAAATCCCAGGAATAAGCTATAAAGGATTTTAAAACCTATTGATAGTGGGCCCTGACCAGTGTTATGGCTGGATTGTCATATTAGAGCTTGGACCTCACTTACTAAAAGGCATATCGAGGAACCCCTACTAAAAAAATATTGAAACCATCCATAGTTGGCTTCTAGGTGCCTTGCATCCATTCCATTCTATATATTCATAGTCAGTCCTAAGAATTAAGCCATCATAACACTAAAATATGATTCTTAGGATAATGTGTTTGTTAGTTTTTCTTGTGGATTTTTGACTTTCTTTCTTGTCTTCTACTATTTGAGGTGTGAGTTTTTACTTCATTAATTTTCATTATTTTTCACACCCATTCATCACAACCATTTAATTCTAGTTCTCTAAGTGTGTTAGATTAGATCTGCTATACAAAGCCTGTGGTCATTTTTACCCCTGTCATAAAAGAAAGAAACCCCATACACATCGGCCTATCACCTAGCGGGTGTTGGGTGCTCACCTGAGGCATGCACAGGTGTTTATTCTCTCTTTTATGTGTGTGGGAAACATCATCTATGATCCATTTTAAGAGATTTGAAAGGAAGTAAGACATGCAAGCACCATAGAGCTCAGAACGACTTCTAGATCCTTGTAGTCATTCTAGACAGAAAGTGCTTATCATATTATAGAACTTACACTAAAACAAAAAGGAATTTATACAAGCACTCATACTTAGTTTATAAACATAAGTGAAAAGAGTCATGGAAAAAAGACGTATGCATCACAACCATCAATGTTCATATTTATGTAAACTGGTAACCTCATTACATTCATGGAGCCATTATAGAATGTCAGAGAGAAGAAGACCACAATCATGCATTAATACTAGATTCATGTGGCTAGGCTCTCAAAATAAGTTTATAACCCACATACCCTTGATACATCCTTTCCTATGCAGAATTACCCAAGCTACCAGAGTTCTTGCAGTATTTCTGTAGAGCTCTGCCCTCTCTCTATATCTCTCTTTTTACTTCTACAGGTGCTTGTATATATAGCCTTTCTAAACTTCCAACTCATCCTTCTATGGCCTCATATCTGATGCCAAGTGTTTGAATGTGGTCCTCTATGGGAGCATGCTCCAATAGGCCTGAGATTTCCAATTTTTACCATGATGTCCTTCTAGAAGCTTCTATTGCAGGCATGCTCCTTCCTGGACCAACTTATTACCAGGCTAGCACCTTATCCACTCCACATGCGCAGTCAGGTCATGCTTTTCACATGTCCTACCCAAAATTTCCAATATGGCTAAGTCCTGAAACCTTGGTTTTGTCCACACGTGTTACATGGGTTTCCTTAAACCCTGCCTTGCGTGCTTTATCCTTATGTGCCTTTCTTTAACTAGGCCTTGCACGCCTCTGCACCTTTTTGTACTTAGCCAATATTTTAGGGGCCCAACATCACCCCACACTATGCCTATTCTCCATCCACAAAAACACTTCTCGAGTGAAAAGAAAGAATACATTAGGCTTGTGCCTTGGAATAAGAATAAGGGGATGAAGAAATTGGGAAAGAAGAAAGAATGAGAAAGTGATGGAATCACTGCAATAAGCTAGGAAAATATTTTTACAAGTCTGCCTCCAACTTGTTCTAGGCATCGAATTCATTCCGCGCTCTCTGATAGAGGTCACTGACCAGGGTGCTCACTTCCCCAAAACTTAGTCCATCTCCTTGTGTGCTTATGGTGTCAGCAATTTTCTCTAACTCCTTACCTATATCCTCTAGTGCATCCATTCTTTGTGTAATCTACAGGTACAGTTCCTTCAACTGGTTTTTGATTGAACCCCTTAAGGTTTCAATGACCTCATATTTACTTTTGACCTCGGCAAGGATTTTGTCCCTTTCCACCCTATTTCCCTTATTATTCTCTTGAAAATCCTGAAGTTCTGCTTCATGAGTGGCAACCAAGATGCCTGCCAATTTTTCTCTATCCACACATTTGCTGTACACGGCCTCAGTAGTCTGAGAAGCAACCTTTACATCAGCAAGAACCTTTCTGTGCTTAGCTATGAGTGCCACAACCTTCAATTTATCCTCTTTCTCCAAACACGTGACCACTTCTTCTACAAATTCAGGTCATATTCTTGAACTTTTGTCACCCATGTGCCTCTTAATAATCCTAACTCTTGCTGAGTAAGAATGGATTTAACTGTAGTATCTGGAACCAAAACCACAGTGTGCGAGGAAAGAATATAATACCTGAATGCTTTGCACACCTTCACCACTGTGTATGCGTACTTTTCCATGGGAGTGTATTTCAACTCATAGGATTTAAGAGGTGTACTCATGAAAGCAATAGGAGCTTCTGCGTCCTCTTGATCTTTCTGCATCAGTATTGCTAATATGGTGTGTTCAGAGGAGTAACAGTAAAGAATAAATTCTTTACTGAAGTCGGGTGAAACCAAGACTGGAGCTTTTGACAGGGCCTCTTTAATTTTCTTGAAAGCTTCCTTCCCTTCACTACTCTATTTAAAATCTTGTGTCTTCTTCATCATATTCGAAATATGATGGGTTAGCTCAGCAAAGTCAGGAATGAATCTCCTAAGAAAATTAACTTTTCCAAAGAAAGAGTGAACTCCCTTTTTTGGATGTGGGCAAAGGAAATGTTTGAATGGATTTAACACGCTCTGGATCTATCTTTGTTCCTTCCTTAGAAACAATGTGCCCTATTAGTTTCCCTTCCGTTACAACAAAGATGGATTTCTTGGGATTCAAAGAAATACCATATTTACGGCACTGTATGAAAACCTCTTCCAAGTTTGAAAATGTGTGCACTTCTATCTTTGGAAAAAGACTGTCAGATCATTTAGATACACTGTTATGCTTATATCTTTGAGGGTCAGCAAAGGCTATATCCATAGCTCTTTGAAATGTAGCACCAGCATTAATCAAGCCGAACGACATCTTCTAGTATGCGAAGGTTCCCCAAGGTGTGATGAACGCCGTTTTTGTATTGATCTTCCTTGGCCACCTTGACTTGATTGTAGCCTGAGAAGCCATCAAGCATGGAAAGCATCTTAGATCTAGTGACCACCTGCAGAGTGTGATCCATGATGGGGATGGGGTAGTTTTCTTTCAGTGAAGCTTGATTAAGGTTGCAGAAATCCACACACAGCCTAATCTCACCGCTCTTCTTTCTTACTAGGACTATGTTGGCCAACCACTTCGAATGATGTATGGGATAGATAATCTTTGCATCTAACAACTTCTGGATTTTCTACAAAGATGGTTCCCAAAAATGGTAGGGTTGTGTCGCCGCAGCTTCTGCTTGAAAAGGCTTCTATTCTGGTTTAAGTGGGATGTAGTGTTGAACTTCCGCAGAGCTGATATGTTTTTAGATCTTGGTAGGACAAGGCAAAAAACATCCATGTATTTCTTAAGAAGCTTAGTAAAAAGCTTATTTTTTTGACCTCTGAGCAACACTTACCAAGATTTTACTAATTTGGGATCATTGCCAGCTCCCAAAATTTAGCAATTGTGTGTCGGAGGAATAACCTTCCTCATTTTCTTCATTTTTCTTAAGCATCTGATCATGCCTTTATCAAACATTTCCTCAAGAGATACCAAGCCTTTAGGAATTTTATATTTCCTTTAAGCTGGATAAATCTCCTGACCTCCTAAGACGTCTGCATCCATTTCTCCGACAGTAGTCTACCTAGGAGGTGAATTGCTTCCCTCACAGTAGATTTCTTCAAAGTTGTCCTTCTGTTGGAGAAACGTAGCAATCTGCGTGTCATCATTGAAAACTTGCCATTGCTGAACATTGTCAGGAACCTTTGGGCGAAAGACCATCTCCACCTTGTAGTCCCCCATGTCTAAAGAAATGTAGGAGGCTGATCCGGAATTCAACAAAGGGCCGCAGTTACTGCAAGCGAATCAGCTCTTGAAGTTTATTCTCTCAGAATGTAAGATACCGAGAAAGCTGAAAAATCCAGAATAGCAGAGTAGACCCCGACTTCTATAGTGCCGTTAGTTTGTCTTTTTTTGACTTGGTAGAGGCCTCTTATCTACTTCACAATCAACTCAGCATCTCCCCTTGCGTGTAATAGTTTGATTCCCATTGTTCTTTCCTGCTCCCATGTCTAACAACAATGCTTCATACTCAGCCATATTGTTAGTATTTTCAAACATCAATTTGAAGGATGTGCGCATGCACCTTCCCTTCAGGAGAGATAAAAACAACACCTAAACTGGATCCAAATGAAAATTAGCTGCCATCAAATTCCAGAGTCCAAAATCTTGTTATCAATTTGATGTGAGTCTTGAATCACCAGTTGAATTTCTTCTTTATCCATTTCTAGATAATAGACTCCATGATCTGATTCTTCTGAAAAAAGATCTGAGATCTAGGATCCTCAGACTTTGATACTGTGTACTTAGATTTCTTCTCAGGTTCTAGCTTCTGATTTACTCCTTTGATTGGTATGTGCACACAAGACAAATCCATCTTGACTTCTCCACCCAGCTCTTTGCAGAAATTTCTATTCAACAGCATGCCATAAGAGACTAGAATGTCTGCTACAAGGATAGTCATTTTCAGTCTTTTATCTAGAAAAGAAGCAAGTACTACTTGTGCATCTTTGATTTGCCCCACAAAAAGGGACTTGTCTTTCCATTGAATAACATCTTCTGATGGTTTTTGTCAATGTGAGACCCAAGGCATCAGCAACTTTGGCAGGCATTACATTATCAGAAGCTCCAGAATCCAAAATGTAATTGCTCAGGTTGTGTCCGTTGATAAGAAAAGATACATATAATGGCTCGATCCTTTCTGATGTAGTAGGAGAAGGGGTAGAAGAAGAAGAACTTGCCACTACATTATTTGTAGAGGAGGAGTATTCTTTGGATTTGACAAGATACCCCGTGAAGTATTGTTTGTGGGGCTGGGGACCATTAGTTTTGCACATATTTTGACCAATCTATTCAGCTGATCAGGAAATGCCCTCAAATACTCAGCTTCTGACATTTTAGAACTTGTTCCTTCTTGATTGTGGTCAATTATGTCGAAATCTTGACTTGCTTCAGCAGGATGTGCATTGGCTCTTTGCTACGAATTGAAATAATTTGAATATTTATCCTTAGGTGCTAAAGAAGAAGGAAGAGTGCTACCTCTTTTCAAGATAGTAACATTCGAGCCAAGATCTTCTCTCTCTTTCTGGCCGCTTGTGGATGCTTTGGCATTTTTGGTGCATATGAGATCTTGTAAACACCGCAAAAGTGTGACCATTAGAATCTTCAAAAGATTCATAATAGCCATCATCAAATTCATAGTCCAGGTAACCAATATTGGAGTCGCCAGTGGGGGTCTATAAAAGTCTTCATTCATCGAATGATTCATCAATGTCGAGATCCTCTTCATTAGTTTTCCAAGTTATTCCTTGGAGAAGCTTCTTATTGCCAACCGTTGTGGGTGCAAGCAGCAAGTCTGTTTCGATTTTGATTTTGATTTTGACCATTAAAGGTCCAGGTAGGAGCTATTATTGAGGGGGGTTGTATTCCCTGCTTGAGATATCTGCTTCTTGATCTGCAGCATGTCATTAGACAATTTTTTGCAACAAAAGGATCTGAAGTACTAGAAGAAGCGCCATCACCTTTGTGAGATGGTTGTTTTGATTTTTCCAACCATGATCAAGTCGTCCCTCAACCTCCACGGGCAGCATTTTTGTGCTTCAATAAGATTTACCGGTCTTGCCCTTCTTAGCTGATATCCAACTTCAGGAAATAGAGCGTTTTATAAAAAACGTCTTTTTATTTTCATCACTCAATGCAGCAGAAGTGGGGATTTTATACAAAAATCCTTTGGAACCTTGCAATAAATTCCCGTATGTTCTCATTTGGCTCTTTCTTCAACTACGTCAGTTGGGTGATTAACGTGCTAGCATCCTCTGCAAGCTTGAATCTTTTCAAAAATTGCTCACGCATAGTCACCCAAGTTGGTTATGGTGCCAGGAGCCAGCCGATAGAAACCATTCTCCAGCCAAGTCGTGTAGAGTCTCAATGAAGATCCTGACTGAGACATCTTCATGCTCTACTGCAAGCACACCACAAGATATGAAGAAGGTTGCCAAATGATCATCCGGGTTTTGCTTTCCATCTCCAAAGAATTTTGGAAAATTCTTTCTAGAATCCCTTTGGCAGCTCGTGTATAGGTGGAGCCCAAGTTGAGAGTTCTCAAAAGCTGCTCCCCATGGAACAGGTACAATTTTGGTGCGCCATGTTAACTTGAGCACATCTCCTCCTTGTGTAGACTTGATAGACTTTGATGGATAATTCCAGCCACTGGATTATTGCTGAATACGATCCGGATCTGGATGGAGGTGTGTACTCTCCTTCCTGGTGAGAGACTAGATCTGCGGCTTCTAACTTGAGGAGGATGATTGAAATTGAATTACTCCTGTAGTCAGAAGAAATGATCAGTCCTTCCTTACGCCTTCAAAGATTGGGTGAATGGACATTCAGCCAGGTTGAGATTTGTAACGAAAACACTCTGATCTTCAATAGAAAAACTTTGATCTGCAAAGATAGTTATTTTCCCGCAGCAGAATCACCAAAAAACTGTTGGCTAGATTTTCTGCATAACATCAAACCTAGGCAGTCATGAGATAAATCTCCCTCATTTAACCGGTGAGGCTCCCGTGTCAGATTTTTCAATAAAAATGTGTTATTATCTATCAGGGGTTTTACTTTAACCACTTAGTTCATGAACCATAACTAAGAAGTTCTACAGCAAATAAGCTGTTGTCTAAGAAAGGAAAATTATAGAAGAAGGAAGTAAAGTAAATACAAAGAAATGGGGAAGATGTGCATCCCAATTAGTAGATAGCAGAGCTAATTGCATGCACATAGAAGAAACTCAATAGATATGAACACACAGAATTAAAAAAACAAAGGCAGCTCTAGATCTAGATCTATAATAACACAAATTTTACTAAGAGATCTAAGATTAAAAGCAAGAAACAAAGTACACCATGACACAAAGTTCTCCAGAAACATCTTCCTTTATATTCCTTTGCTCCAAGTTGCTCTCAGGGGGTTCACCACAAAGTCTAGAACACAAGATTACTGCTTACAAATTTTGATCGATCATTAATTCAGAGGTTCTTCTCCTACTTATAGAATGTAGGAGGGAAAGTACAAATGGAAAACTTAAACTGAACTGAAACATAAACAACAAAGTAATGATGACATTTTGCCAATCATCCTCAACTATCTTCTCCTTAAGTGACACATGTATCACTTAGCTAACAGAATGGTTTCCACATGACTTCAAGTAATGGTTGCAAAACCCAATAACTCAGAAGTTTTACAATTTCATCCAGGAACATAGAAAATAGAAGAAGAAAGAAATAGAAGAAGTCATGCCAGTTTGTAACATTTATGTCTTCTTCTTGTTATGATATCGGATATACTTGTCAAACATGTAATTCAGAATCTTTCCATCTGTTTTAGCCACTGCTTCTTCCTCTATCCTGAATTGCAGCAACCTTTCATTTAACACTTTGCTGCACGCTTCCACATCTTCCAAAACTCGACCCAAACCTCACAATGTCTGCCTACAGCACCACCAGTCTATTGATAGAATTCATCGTGAAAGGCTTAGTAGCTTTATCAATTCTCTTCTGTACCATCAGAAGAGAATCTTCCAGGGAATTAGGCACCTTAGTCGAAACGATCCGCACGTATGAAGTAACAGCTCTGTCCACTCTTTCCTCAGTGAAAGAAATGATACTGTCTAGTAAATCTGATGTTCTACTCTCAAGTGCCTGCATCCTCTTCAACAAAACTCTACAAATTTCCAAACAAAAAGATATTGCAAACTTTAGCTGCTTCCCCCTTCTTGACTGATCCGTCTGGTACAATCTGTTCCGCAATCAATACATCTCTCGGCAGCTTGTTGATCTCGGCCAAAATACTCAGGTTACTCTCTGCAATTGTATTCATGCCTTCTATGTCTTGCCATCAGTTGCTTTAGTTGATTTGCTGCATCGTTCACAACCTCTAGGTGGGCTGGCACTTCCCCAAAGTTGTACAGAAGCTTGACGAATAATCAAAATCCTTCCATTCATCAATAGCCTTTACTTGATTTCTTGCATCCTCCATTTCCTGCATAAGATGACCACTCACCTGCTCTGAAATAGGCTGAATGGAAGGTTTAACAACCTTGGCTATGATCTCACATAATTGAGATACTTGCTTCTGCAGCTCTTCTTTCTCCGCCTTTTCTCACTGTCAATCCTAAGGAATAAAGCGTCTATCAATGTCTGTGTGTCCTGCTTCAATCCTTTAGTGGTACTTTGGTCACTGTCACATCTTCCACCGTGAGCTCCTCTTTCTATCTTTCCTTCTATCGGAATTGATTATCTCAACAAACTTCTCTCCCGAATTTCTCAATGATCAACCTAAAAGTTGCTTTAGCAACTTTAGGCCTTCTGTCTCTTCTGCTCAGATCCTAGAGTAGCTGCAAGTTTGCGCTCCTCTAAGTTCATCTCCATTCTCACTTCTGGAACAAACTGCAAAGCTAACCATTCCGATAAAATTACTTCTCAGAGAGTGAGAGTTCGATGAGTTGCACTACCATCTCCCACTCTGCATCCTTTCTGTCAGAAAGTGCCACAGTGTTTATGGCTGCCATCTTCTGAGTCATCCAAGGACAAAGCCCTTTCAAATTCCACCATCTGCAGCTTCAACGTATCCTCTGGAACAGGCGCTGAATGAAGTGGCTGAGGGGGAGAAGATGAATGTCGCTGGATTTAGTGGAGGCGTAGAAGCATCCTACTACTGCGGTGAAATAGTTGGTGAAGCATTGGGTACTGGAGAAACTGGAGTTAAAGTCATGATGGTAGAAGTGATATTCTCCTTGGATTGAGATCTTCTATGTACTTTCAAATTCTTGACTTTCCTGTTGCTTTCCTCCTTCGTGCTTTCGCTTGAGGGAATCTCCTACACCGAAGTTTCCTTTGGACTTGATTCATCAATGCTTCATCAAGGCAATAATCCCTTTCATCAGCAACCAGTTTTGAAAGTATTCACCAAACACAGCTCTCGACCTTTTCTTCAATTGTGTTGCAGCCTCCTATGTTATTCTGCAGTATGGCTTTATCTCCTCCCATTTGATGGTAGAGTGTCAAGTACCACATTCCCATCATCTTTAAGATCCATAGGTATCTGCGCTAGTCCAAATTCGAACACTTGTTTTGCTGATAGCCTGCTGAAATCTCTCTTTCCAACCTCGTACTCACTTTTGCACTTCATCCAGAAATCTTCTAATGAAGGCACATATGCGTACTACTGGGAGATTGTCTTCCTGGCCTACTCCAAAATGGATCGAAGTTCAGCCGTGCAGGGAAAGAACTCTTTCTCATACTCGGATAACATTTGCACTTCCATCCCTCGAGCTCTGTGAATGCCTAATGCAGCTATAATATCCCACTGTGATTGGGGAAGAAGCCCGTAGACTTGTGCCGCTTTGACTGCAGGTCGTGTAAACTCCACAAGTTTCCTGCTTAGCTCCATGGCGATCAATCTATCATTCGGAATACCTGGGCATCTTTGTTGGTTCTCCAGAAAAGCCCGTATCCCTGAGGTATGTGAAATCTATAAATTGAATGAATAGACTTCCAATCTTGGACATAGCTTCCCACACTTCCTTGCTTACCCTGTTGGCCTTCAGGTCTTTGTCTAGCCTACAGATGAAATCGTAGAAGAAGTCATCGTTGATCACTTTGAAGTATTTCTCACCTGTAGGTGCAGTAAGCTGCGGGTAGCTCTCGAAAATGGGGGTCCTTGGAAAGAACACCACATCTATCCAGCTTGGAAAAGACGTCTTGTGAAGCTGCAGCATACACCAAGTATGAAGTCATATTGAAGCTGAAAGTATGCTTCATGTTCCGGAGTTGCTCACTCGATGTTGCTGCTAATAATTTCTGACCAATTGATTATATAGAATCAACCTTGTTGATTTCAATGGTCCCTGATGAAAGCATACATCCATGTACGGAAAGTGTAGGCATTCGCTTCGCCATTCATCCTGCATAGCAATTTGACGACATCATCTACCTCCTACACAAAAATTGGACTGTGGAAGAGTTCTCGGGAACTTTGAAGGAGATCTAGGCTTCTTCATGTACTGGCTTATTCATGATGCTCACACAATCAGCTCTATGCTTCTCCCATCTACTGTCAGAATCCTGAATGCTAATAGAAGTCACCACCTTTCACACTGGAATCTTCAAATAATAATCGATCAACTCTATGTCCAAATGAATTATTGTCTTTCCCGAAGCATCATGCACTGATATGGATGAAGGATGATAAGATCTAGCGCACTCCATCATGAAACTCTGGCAATTGGGTTGTACATGGAAAAGCTGCAACTCGGATAATTCCACTGCTTTTGACCGCACGCATGAGTGAAGTCTTTCCCGCTCTGGATCTATCAATCAAATCGGCAAAGAGGTTCCGGGCCTAGATCTGTGTCTTCGATGTCTGCAAGTTTGGAAGCAATGCATGACTCCATCGTTCTTTCTTTTTCATCTCCCTTCACCATGGATTTGTCTATCTTCGTCTGAATAATTCTTTTTTCTCCTTACTTGGCCGGATTTCTTCAATACTGTGCAGATCTGGACAATTCTTCAGATTCAGAGGATATTTGCAATGTATTGGGACATTGATAAAAACTCCTTTTCTTTTTGTAAAGCAGCCTATAATGAATTCCTGTGATTTTATTCAGACAAAAATGGCCACTGGAGCATGATATAGTGAATTTAAATTATAAAAATCTGCACTTTTCAAGCCTTCTGCCCCAAAAATTGGTGTTTAATTTGCACATAAAGAGAGCATGAATCCTTTCAATCAACACCTGAGCTCCTGTAACACCTATGGAAATAATTATGCAGACAAAGATCAACCTCCTCCAAAGCATGCGCCAAATCTGGAAGCTTTTAGCCTTGTTAGCACCTTTGTCTGAACAAAATCCTTCCTTTAATGGGGGCGCACTTTTCCACTTGGCTGCAAATTCTTCACCTGTGATTTGAATAATTCACCCATATGGCTGCCCATGCTTATATAACCTTCACAATTTTATAATTAATAATTACCCTAACAATTTAAAGGTAATTAATTAATTAAAAATTATGCTTTTCTCTTTTAAAAAATAACATGTTTAAGGACAGCTATCCAATAAATTAAATTAATCCAATTTAATCCTTCACACATCACTTCACTTAAGCTTCACAGTGTGCTTTGACCATAGCCACTGAAAATAGAAATTTAATTTAATGTTTTTAATGCTTTAAAAAACATTAAATAATACCCAAATGGGGCGCACTTTTTGAGAGGAAGAGGGCAGCCCATTAAATGAATTAATTTTAATGCTTTTAAATCCTTTCTTTTATTTCATCTTTGACTTGTTGACTTCCTCCAAGCTTGGGTGCACTTTTTGAGAGAATAGATTAATGAAAATAATCAATTTAAGGCTTTTATTCTCTCACCAAAGGGGGGGCGCACTTTTTTGCACATGTAATTCTATTTTTAAGAATTTTTTTCATAATGGGATTCTTTACCCTGCAAGGCAGGAACCAAAATCCCGTGATCCACTTAAGTGATTTGACTTTAACAATGGGATTATTTACCCTACAAAGGCAGGCACTAAGATCCCATGATTTCACTTTACGTCACTTTCCCTTTTATTATATCATGGGAATTTTTACCCTGCAAGGCAGGGCAATAAATTCCCAGCCTGCCCTGCAGCTTCTATTTTTTCCCACTACATGCTGAAGTGACTTTTTATAACAAGGGGAAAAAGTACCCTGCCAGGCAGGTATAAAAATTCTCACGCCTACCTGCGGCTTATATTTTTTCCCATCGCAACTTAAATCCTTTGTTTTCTAAAAATGCGCCATCCCCGCAGGGGCTTTTCTTGTGCACGACTTCACTTTTTTCCCAGTGATCTAGACCTTCGATGGCGACTTCCTCTGGGCATAATGTGCGTATATGTTTTCCAGCTACTCCAGGCCAAAAATTGGGCTTACCCGGAAAAGGAATTGCTCCAAAGAAAATTTCACAGAAAACGAAACGGGACACCACAAAAACACGAAAAATTGCCAAAAGTTACAAATAAAGCCCAAAACTTAAAATAAGTTATAAACCCTTCTGGGCACATAGGAATAACAACATATTCACTCATAATAGAGTTAAAACAGAGCGGCAAATAGCCTCATACTGGGCTTAAAATAATTAAATACAAATTTTCCGCAGACAAATCTCGACGACACAATAAAACAATTTTGGGCATCTGGGGTATTTGCGAAAAAAGGATACTATGGGCTCTTTGGGATTATCTTGGACATAATACAGGAACTTTCAGGCAATAAAAAACACAAAATGAACCATTATTTTAAAAGCACAAATTTTTTTTGGATAGGGTAGTCGCAGATTTCAGGGTGAAATCTGAGTGACACCAGGACTCAATTTCCATGAGAGCATCTTTCTTGTCCACAGGTATGTAGCCTTCTTATCAAAATATGACATTGCCACAAGCTCCTCTATTGGAGAAGCATGCTTTTGGAACCACGCACAAAACACTTTGTTGGCGTCATCAATATAAACCCATCCGTAGACGCTCCTCCGCTACGCACTTTCCTCCCATGCGTGTGCCCTTAGGAACATCTACAGTTAAAGTGGGGCCTCCATTGCTACTGTGGTCCTTTTATGTGCTCTCTTCCTTATCCTTGTTCAGCACCAGCTCAGTGTAGCATTCCAATTTCTTCTCCACCAAGGTCTCAATGATATTTTTTTTCTTCTCTTTTCTACCGCCTTGTTTAATTGTTCCTTCGTAAGGCTTGGGGCCTTCTGCTTCTGCCCGCCAACCTCCTCACTTCTTCCCATGTCCTGGGTGCTTTCCCCCCTCCTGTCTATCCTTGCACCGCATGAAAAGAAACCCCTATTCCTCTTCTCCACCTTCTTCTTCTAAATCATGCATGTTGAAGATAGATGGCTCTTGATCTCTTTCAGATTCATCTTCTTCACTATCATCTTCTTCATCGTAATCATCCTTTTCACCTATGTATCTCTCCAAACTCCCATTTTCTTCTGAGGAGGTCTCCTCTTCTATCCTCTACTTCATCCTAGCCAGGGATTCCGTTGTAGGTGACTCTGTCTCTTCTTCTTCCAATGACATATTTTCTAGATCCAGAGTCTTCTCTTTGACTATGGACCTTTTCTTGCATGAATACATACTTGTTCTAGCACTTGTCCTAGGGGTACCTACTTCCTGTGTATCCACTACACTAGGTACTTTCTTCTTTGGCTCTTTTTCATCCTGTGTGGGCATGTGTCGCTTCCTACTAGTTAGGTCCTCAAGTAAAGACACCTCATTCTCAAGATACACGCCCTTCTCAGATTTGGGTCTTATGCAGAGGTATATCTGCACCGCGGATCCTCCTATAATGGGAAAATTCATGGGTCTCACCATTTAGACCTCATGCAACACTTACTTCTCCACGTATGTGAGCTTGTTGGGGTAGACCAATCCCTTTGCACATTTCCCTGTGATCCCACTCTAGATTACCAAGGTCTAACTTCAACTTCTTGGATTCTTTGAACCTATTCACTCCTGCTTGGAAGTGTTGAGCTGTGAAGGCAAAGGGGAGCTTGCACCATGGGCTCCATGTCTCATCTATTAGTTTGAATCTACCCAGGTAGAAATGATGGTACATAGAAAACTTGACCTCTCCCTTGGTGGCCACTGGTAGTTGTTTGGGAACCCTCCATTCTACCCCGAACGTGTTCCTCAAGCACGTATACCATTTCTCCAAGCACGTCTTGTGCATGGCCATCATAATGTCATAGACATATTTTTCAAATCTCTTCACAGGTGAGGGGTCTTTAGTAGGGTACTCCCACATGAATTTTTCTTATGCATTTGGTACTCAATCTCTAAGAACACAATTGTTAGTAGGACATTACCAAAAAGGATTTTTTCACCTTCCTTCGCACAACTAAAAATTTCGTCTATGATGAAAGCAGACAAGTTGTAGATGGTGCCCTCCAAAATTTTCCTACAAACATGCAACCATGCCTTGTTAACCTGGGTACATATTTCCTATCCATTTAATATTGTCACAAAGTGCGCAGCCATCTTCATCACCGGGTCCACAATGTCTGTGATATCATAGTACCTCAACCCCTTTTTGTATGCATAGGTGGCGACAGTCTCCTTAATTACCTCTTTGTCACCTAAGTCATCCTCCAAACTATCTCCTTTACAGATGAGGCCTATGAAAACTTGAAATGAGTTGAGGGGTAATGCGCATCTTGCGCCTTGCGAAGTGGAAGTAGTCTTCATGCATGCGCAACATCAACCATTGATATAGGTGCTCCGACTTCCGGAAGTAGGGAAACTCAAAGAGTTGCAATAACCCTAACTTCTCCAACTTGACCTTTAAATCATCGTTATAGATGGGAAAACCCTCTGGTGTCCTTTTATTTGTTAGGCGCACTAACTACAGTGCCATCTCCTTATCGATTGTGCTCAAATGATGATTATAGTCACTTACAGTCATGTTTCTTAAATGCGACTCCCACTCCTTCCGCAACAACACTCCATCTAGGTACTACATTTCTACATACCACTCTTCATTTGTACGTGTGACAATTTCTTGTTGTTTGATCTTGCCCTTACCCTTTCCCTTCTTAGGTGTGCCAATTGGTTTCTTGGGTGCCATTGTCTAGGTCCTTTTACCACTTTAATCACTTCTTGTTACTATATTCTTCCACTCTTTCCAACCTTAGCTCTCGAACTTGTGAAGAAAAATCCTTAAACCTGTGCCCTAGTTCTTCATACCCTAACTGGGATAATTCCTGCACAAGATGGTGCCTTCTCACAAATTTTCTTACACCTATGAAATCCCTTCCTTCTGGTTCACAAATCCAAACTAGTTACTCATGCTCAAACTCTTCAAAATTTTCTTCACACAGATCAGTTCTTGAAGCCCTAGTTTGCAAAGATACAAAAGTGCTTCTTTCTCTTTTATACACAAAGTGAATAATGAAATGCCTCAACCCTTTATTTATAGTTTTTTCCATTTTTAAGCATTAAATGCTACTTCCCCTACCACCATACTTTTGATGTTTAATGCATATTTTTTCAAACAAAGTCTGACTTTAGCGCTTTTCCTTAACTCATGTGCCCAACCCTATGTGGACATTCTTCCAACCTTCTGGTGTGCAACTAATCCATCTTGATGGAATACTCTTACGCGTGCGTCACCGGCGCCGAAGGCACTTCTTATGTCCTAATTTTTGCTCTCGCCTACTTCATGTTACTTATGCACTTTTTCCTTCTTTGTACATGGGATCTGAAAGTAGCCTTATCTTGGCAACAACCATCATTTTCCATCGTTTCTTTTGATGCACCTCTTTCAACAAGGCCATTCAATCAGGATTTCCAACACAATCTTCCTTGGCGCTTTACCCATGCTTTCCTTCACATTACTCCACTCCACACTCAAATGATACATGGTCCTCTGTGCACTCAAAAATCCTCAAAAGTAATAAGGTTACCGGTGCCCAATGCGTAAAAAAAATAACAACATAAAAGGGAAACACAAGAAAGGAAATTCTAAATTATCTGGAAAACTACCTTATTTACAGACACCAAGAATCCTTATTTATAGTAGGGCTTCATCCTACTCCCATTGAAGTGTCCAGGTAATTTTGTTCCATCTAGCGCTTGTAATTGGCATGTGCCCAAATCAAGGATGTATGAGATTGTATATAGACCCAACCAATGGAATTTCAATTTCCCAGGATGGCATAGAAACTTAGAATCATACAATAAGACCATCTACCCAACCTCAAACTTCTTGTTCCTAATGTGGTGATCATGCCATGCTTTTTTCTTTGCTTTTTCTTTTGTTTGGCTCTACCTGGAGAGTGATCATCTTTCATCCAGCTTCATCAATTCATCAATTCTCTCTTCCAGCACTTTCTCATCAGCTAGCCCTCCTGCACGCGTTATTTGTAGAGAAGGTAACATGAATTCAACCGGAAGAACATATTCCATGCTAAACACCAATTGAAATGGCATGGATTTTTTTATCCTTTTATAAGTTGTCCTATAAGCCCATAATATGGCTGATACCTTGTCATCCCAATCTTGTCTTCTGACATCACAAATTTTTTTCAGGGTATGACTTAGTATTTTGTTAAATGCTTCTGCGGTTCCATTTACTTGTGGGTGATAGGGTGTAGTCTTGTGATGAGCCACCATGAACTCTGCTAATAGCATCCTCACGGACTCATTCAAGAAATGTGTACCTGTATCACTGGTTAAACTTAAAGGGCATCCATACCTCTTGATAATGTTTTCCCACAAAAAAATTGCCGTTGTGGCTGTTATTCAGTCTTTAGTTGGGGCTACCTCTACCCTCCTTGTCAAATATTCTGTGTAAGTGATTACATAGCGTGATCCAGTCCTACATGTTACTGGTGCAATAGGGCCTACAAATTCTATTGCCCATTTCTCAAAAGGTTCAATGCTAGGGATAGGGTGCAAAGGCATTTCATCTCTCCTTCCTGGCTTGCCAATGCGCTGAAAATGGTCACATGCTTTACAATAGTCCTTGTAATCCTTATATAGAGTTTCCCACCACAATCCTACCATTAATATTTTATGTGCGGTGGTGTCACCTACATAATGTCCACCAGAACTTCCTCCATGTGTTCTTCCTCTATGATGGCGAGGTTCTCATGCTCTAGTACACACCTACGTAAAACTTCATCATGCCCTAACTTGTATAAGTCCCCACCGATCAACATGTAGGGCGCAGACGTGTATCGATAGTTGATTTTTCTCTAATGCCTTCATCCCTTCCGATGCCACACCTTCCTTTATAAATACTGTAATTTCCTCCAAATCTGAGGGTGCACACCACAACCTAAACAGTTGTGCATCTGGCATCAGTCTCTTCAATACTCTGCGCATCTTCCCCTGAATCAATTCTTGACAGATGATCAGGTCCACAATTACTCTTTCCAGGCTTCACAACTACCGTAAACTCAAACTCTTGAAATAATAGCACCCAACAACATATGTGCCCTTGTAGAATAGGCTTGTTCACCAAGTACTTTAACACCATGTGGTCGGTGTAAAATACAAAGGGAGTTGCCAACAGATACTATCTGAACTTGAAAAGTGCATAGATCATTGAAAATGTTTTGTGCTCAGTCGTAGTGTAATTCTACTCTATTGGTGTCAAATTCCTACTTGCAAAACATAGGGGTGATCAACAATTCCTTCACCTGACTATGCAAGCACTGCTCTAATAGTGGTTCCTGAGCCATCTACATGAACATGGAAGGGCTTGTCCCAAGAGGGAAAATGTAATATAGGTGCGGTGACAAGCCTATCCGTTAATGTGTCAAACGCCTTCTGTTGTGCCTCTCCTTAATGGAAGGCACTTTTATGTTTGAGAAATTCTTGTAAATACACGTCAATAGTGGCATACCCCTTGATGAATTTACTATAATAACCCATATGCCTAAGAAATAGGTACACTGCACTGTGGCTAGTAGGCTTCCCCAATCCCACAATAATTGTAACCTTGGTAGGATCTACTAGCAAGCCCTCTTCACATATGATATGCCCCAATAACATTCTAAATAGCAAAGACACACTTCTTAATGTTGAGGGATATCCTCAACTATTGACACCTCTCAAACATCAACCTCAAATTATCACAATGGTCTTTTACTAGCCCATACACCGTCCAATCATCCAAATAGACCTGAAGAAATTTATGGATGAAGTCCTGGAACACCTGCACCACTATGCGTGAGAAAACAACAAGGCACATTCTTCAACCTAAATGGCATGAACATGTATGAAAAACTTCCCCATTCAGTGGAAAAAATTGTCTTCTCTTGGTCTTCCTTTGTAATCTAGACTTGGTGGTACCCCGAAAATCCATCCGTAAAGGAATAGATTTCACGCCCAGCGACTCCCTCCAAAATTTCTTCAGTGAAGGGGTTTGGAAAAGGATCGATGACATAAACTACATTTAGCTCCCTATAATCCACGCAGATCCTAATCCACCCATCTTTCTTGATGCTAATTACCATTGGACTTATCCATTCCGATTCTTCAACAGCTTTAATGATCCCAGATGCTATCATTTTGTCTATCTCTTCCTTTACCTTCATGCGTAAATTGGGATTCATCTTTTAGGGTCTCTTCCTAACTAGGGTGCACACCATCCTTTAACTTTATCCTCATCTCCCCCAAGGAATGGTGGATGCCTTTGAGCTCATGGTACCCGCGCGGGAATAAATCCTCAAATTTGTGCAAAATATCAATGATCTTAGAGACTTCCTTCTCTGACCAATAATCTCCAATGATAGCTTCTTTAGGTTCTTCTCCTGAGCTGATGTTAACCTTCTTTGTCTTTAAGGGCTCATGGTAGGCACATGCACATGTATCAACATTGTCCACTACCTCACGCATCCCTACAGAATGGTTAACATCCAAGCTCTCTACTTCCTCCCCATCAATAACATATACCAGCTTCCCTTTTTCCTTCTCCAACCACGTGCACTCAAGTTGTATCTCTTATGTTTCTTTTTCCTCTCCTTCAAATCACACCTCCAAACATGGTCCACCTATCAACTCCAACAGCCTATCTTCTTCCATGACACTATCCCCCACGGTAATGTGCTTAACAACCTGTAATGCCTTATCAACTGATGGCTTGGTACTTCGATACTCAAATGTTTAAATGAGGTCAGCTGCTAGCTCTTTTCAATTCCCTGTCTGGTGGCATGTCTCAAAATGAATGTACCATGTGCACATACAACCCTACAGTGTAGAATACAGTTTGTGTACCCAGAGGGATGGTGGAAAAGCTTTCGTGCCTTCTCTCTAGATCTTCTCACAAGCCTGGATGTGGAAAGAGGTGGGTTCCTTACCATGGTAGTCCTTGATGGCGGTGGGCACATGTTGCTTCTAGAGAACCTGACAGAGAGATAAATTCTCACCTCGCGCCATTCCAAAAGGCTCTCCTAATGTGTAGCCCACCACCAGTGCCACTGTGTTGAGTAGGACATAACTTAACATGCCCCTTTGTTCCTTCTCCTCCTTCCACTAAGCTTCCATCTCCTATAAAAATATCTCAGGGAAGGCTCCTCTTAAATACTTAGGTAGCTCCTTTCCTCCTAAGGCACTAGACTGTATGCACCTTTGTTACCTTTTTCATCGATCCTCTCAACTATCATCTAATCAATTCATAAGTTCCATGTGCCCAATTATCACATGCTAGACTGGTGGTGTCACTTAGTGACTGAGCATCCTCAAACTGGATAACTCCATCGGTAGGATGGATTATCTCTGGATCCCTGATTGAGTGCACATATATCCTATCCAGGACCTCTTCCCCCAAAGGTTCAGTATAGGGTGTTGACTTCCCATCAGCCAGGGGTATAATGACCCATTCCTCCTTATTTTCAAAGCTGATGTACCCCTTGTTGAACCGAAGGTCTGCATTGTTCTTGTAACACCATGGGCACCCAAGTAGTGCTAGGAAATTGTTTGCCTCAGCAAGCACCAAGAATTTGAAGTCCCCAGTAAACTTAGCTCCATGGATAGTGATAGTTGCATCCTTTAAGACACCGATGGGCATTACCTTCATTTTTTTTTACCATATACATCACATTCAAGGATGGTTGTAATGCAGGTCTCCCCATCTGATGCCATGTATCCAAACTAAGAACATTGACCTCTACGCCTGTGTCAATGAGGATATTACTAAGGAGTCCATCCATCCACGACTTGCATCCAATGTGATCTCCTTATCATAGTCCAGGATGTGAGGGGGAAGGTTTGCATGCAAGACCTGCCTCTTGTGCTCTCCTCTGACATGTGGTACCTTCTCTCTCAACCATGATCCTAGAAAGGGAATAGTATTCTCTTGCCTCAGAATTTTACATACTTCCTTGACCTCATCCAGGTCATCCTTTGGCGCCTCGACCTTCCTTCTTTGCTCCTCCCTCCTAGACTACTCCTTTAGACACTGGATTTCTCCTTATAAACTCTGAATGACATCCATGGTATCTTGATATACCTCCTTCTGATGCACAGGGTCTGGGAACTTCCCATGAACCACTTCCTCCCTTGAAACTAGGTTCTTCTGCCTTGGTATCTCCTTTTTGCATGTGGTTTCTGTTGTTGTTACCAAAACAGGTTCTAAGCCTGCATCACGTGTTACTTATGGCATCCATTATGTGTCTACCTTCTTAATGTTCACCATTGCAGTGCCCTTGTCTTTCCGGTGTTGTTGATTCATGTGCTCAAACAACTCCAGGAACTCCTCATACTTGTGCTTCTATCCGCACCATGAGCACTACAACAAGTCTCGGCACTCTCGTTTGTAATTCTCTATAGACCCATAATTAAAATAGGTTCCACATGGGAACTCACTCCTTCCTCCTCCGCGGTTACCATGACCACGAAATCCTCTAAAAAATCCCCTTCCACACGTGCCTCCATCTGTCGTGCTCGTCATAACGGCGATCATCACCCTTAGAACTACTGGAAATGCTGGTTTGGCACATCCCATGATCAATGGCCTCATAGATCTGTTCAATGAGCCTACAATCCTTACTATCATGGGTTGTAGAGTTATAGATTTTATAGTGGCAAGACACATTCTTCTGAATTACATGTTGTAATAAGGGGCATATACTTGCATCATGGTCCCCATGATAAATTTCACAGTCTACTGTCACGGCACGTATTGTCCTCCATGGGAAACTATCCTTGACATGCCCCTCTACTTCACAATATGTACACCATAAACCACTGTGAGTCTCATGGGATGAGTTCGTAGAAAAATTATCTAGATGCTTAGCCATAACAACAATTTGAGCTTCCAGGAATGGGCTAACACCAGTATCAACACTACCAATAACCTCAGTGCACAGAGCAACTTCTAATGCCTCACGTGTGTCTATAAAAGTTTTATGAGATAAGGCCCTTCTAAAAGGTGTGATCAATCCTCCAACAAACCACTGAGCATGCTGTGAAGGGTGAATATCATATGATAACTTAGACAAGAGAGTTTTAAAGTGCGCATCATACTCCTACACACTCTCTGCCATTCCTTGTTGAATCTCCTTCAGGGTTTTGATGCTCTTCTATTCAAACTTAGGGATGTGGAATTCTACCAAGAAGGTGTCCTTTAAAGTAGTATAATCCACCACCGTTTGATGAGGGTCATATTTCCTATACTAGCTATGTGTGCGCCCTTGCAACGTCATTGCAAACTAACTTGCCTTCCGCTTCGGGGTTTTGATACCCTTTGTGTGCCATTGTAGTTCACACTTGTGAACATGTTCTGCAGCACCCTCAATACCTTTGTAATTGGGAAAATGTAAAGACATTTCAAAGAAGACTTAAAGGGGTGGCTGGGGCCCATGTCCTTCTGAGCCAGAGCCTTGGTTTCCTCCAGTGTTTCCTCTGTCATTGGATCCACCAAGTTACATGCCTCCTAACCCACCATATCCACCTGATCCACCCAATCCACTAAGTCCTATTCCTCCTGATCCACCAGGTCCTGTTCCTCCTAACCCCCCAAATCCACCAGATCCTGTAGTGGTCGTGCCAAAGGTCCCCATATGTTCCACTAAACTGTGCGTCGCTAATGGTCTGTGATAATTCCCCACTACCAATAGTATACCCTGTTGCCACTCCCAGATGGGAGACTGAAAGCTTTCGTGTCTATACCTTGCCAAAAAATTCCTCCTAACACTGGAATGGTGTTTGCAGCCATAGAAGTTCCAAATGAGAAATTATATCTCTTGGGTGTGGATCAATCACTTCCAACGAAACCAACTGGACTAATAATATTTTCCCCTTGATCTGGAAAACCAAGTGACTAGGGTTTGGTCACTAGGTGGGATCAGATGCGCACCAACGATTCTTCTCTCTCCACGTAACAAACTCTCATCAGAAGTCAAAGGGATCTCTCTTATGCGCTTTCCAAGATGGGGTCACACATATTTCTCAAGTTCCATGTCCTCTGTGTGAACCTAAAATAATTCCCACAACATCTTCTGCCATATATCCATCACACCTGTACAACCTCATATTGTCTAGTAATCTCCCTTTCACGCGCTTCACTATACTTGAGTCATCTCTCCTCCCTTTCTTTCTCTGTCGCTACATATTCCATCTTCCTACACCCTAGCTTCCTCGCCCAGTGCTCAGAATGGTTTAGCCGGCCATTGGAAATGCCTCTAAACTCATGGTAGCAATCAAGATCTTCATTTCTAGAGGGATAACATGTAGAAATGATCCTCTGGGCTCCTACAGAAATTCAAACTCAGTAACCTCTGGATAAGAATATGTGGAAACGACATGCTCCAAAGTGCAGCTAGCCAGTACTCCTTTCCACCAATGATCCACAACACGAGTCCACATGATATCTGCTTCCTGTAGCCTCTGGTATTCTTATTAGGTCCACACACATGGTCTATAATACCATCTTGATCTAGACGCATAGGCTGAGAGCCACCCATACAGTTCTACTAGGAAGCAGCAGAAAAAAATTTCATACAAATCATGGTAGACGTTCTCTTCTACCCATCTACATGTATCAAACTCACGTCCAGTGTTGAATCTCTGAAAAAATTCATCCTCTGTGCTCTTGAACCATGATTCGACACTTTCCAAAGTTAACCGCTATGTCATTACTCATTACACAGATCATGATGTATGCCATTTCCCACTACAACTTCAAAAAGAGGTCCCAATAACGGAACCAAGATGTAGTCATTTTTACCCCTATCACAAAAGAAAGAAACCCCATGCGCATCGGCCTATCACCCAGCAGGCACTGGGCTCTCACCCGAGGCACGCGCGGATGCCGAGTCTCCCTTTTATGTGAGTTAAGTGGGAAATATCATCTATAATCCATTTTTAAGAGATTTGAAAGAAAGTAAGACATGTAAGCACCATAGAGCTCAGAACAGACTTCTAGATCCTTACAGTCATTCTAGACAGAAAGTGCTTAACATATTATAGAGCTTACACCAAAACAGAAAGGAATTTGTAAAAGCACTCATACTTAGTTCATAAACATAAGTGAAAAGAGCTATTGGAAAAGGGATGTATGCATCAGAACCATTAATGTTCATATTTATGTAAACTGGTAACCTCATTACATTCATGGAGCCATTACAGAATGTCACAGAGAAGCATACCGTAGTCATGCATTACTATTGGAGTCATGTAGCTAGGCTCTTAAAAGAAATTTATAACCCCTATACCCTTGATACATCCTTTCCTATGCACAATTAACCAAGCTAACAGAGTTCTTATAGTATTTTTGCAGAGCTCTGCCCTCTCTCTATATCTCTCTTTTTACTTCTATAGGTGCTTGTATATATAGCCTTTCTGAATTGCCAATTCATCCTCCTGTGGCCTCAGATCCAATTCCAAGTGTTTGAATGTGGTCCTCAATGGGAGCATGCTCCTCCAAGACTGAGCTTTATACTTTTTACCATGATGTGCTTCAAGAAGCTTCTACCACAGGCATGTTCCTTCCTGGGCCAACTTGTCGTCAGGCTGGCACCTTATCCACTCTGCATGTGCATAGTTGGGTCATGATTTTCACGTGTCCTGCCCTAAATTTTGAATATGGATAAGTCTTAAAACCTTGGTTCTTTCTACGCACATGCCACGAGTTTCCTTAAACCCTTCCTTAAACCCTGCCATGCACACTTTATCCTTGTGCAACTTTCTTCAACTAGGCCTTGCGCGCCTATATGCCTATTTGTAATTAGACAATATTTTAGGGGCCCAATAAAGCCTCTTTCTGGACTTCTTTTGACCAAATCTCACTCAAGGAATTTCAATTATTTTCATTTTCACATTAACCGAACAATGGTTACCTTCCTACCATGGCATCATTTCAATTACCTATACCAGTCCTTTCATCCATCTAGCACTGGTTCACTGATTGGTATTAGTCTCTGTGTTTTTATTTTCTATCAAAAACTGCAAGCTATTTTCACCTACCAAACTCTTTAAAAAAAAAGTTTCTAAGTTTTTGTTACTTCTGTAGTTTCCAGAGTACCTATTTTTGACCGTTCATATGGTTTGGACTCGCCAATAGCTGCAAGCTCTTACTTTTCATGTGAGTTGTATACCATTACCTCCTATCCCTTCATCACCTTCTATTTCTTCACTAATGGATACTAATGCACCTATGATCGTACTCGAGGGTGATAAGGAATTCACTAGATTCCTTGATCATAACACCAAGGCCTTGCAACATAACCTTGATAATTATTCTACCTATGACTCCTCAGGTAAACCTCTTTATGGAATGCCCACTTCCATGCCCCCGATTTCTACCACCTCTGCCATATCAAGGAACGCTAATGTAACTACCCAAACTACTCTAGCATCGAGCCAACCCCATCTCATAGCCACCTACATCACAAGTGACCAATACACCTTCGAAATATGCCACCCCCAACATCTTCCTGTTATCTCATTTTTAGTGATTCCAGCTAAAATTGAGATAACCATAGAAAATTTTTGACAAAACCTCCTAAAAATGCCCTTTGAAGGAGATTTTCAGGTTTTTGGGTTTCCATCGCATGCAAACATGTCTTTTACATGCTTCATGTCGAGTGTCTTCTGAAACCCGAAACCTGATTACATGCCAGTGTATCAGGTTTTTCGAAACCCGGGAGCATCGGAACATACCTTACAAAAAACATGTTACATGTTGCTTGATTCCCGAAACCTGAAACCTGAAATGATCCTTTGCGTCAGGTTTTCAGAACCTGATAGCATCCAGACATGTCTTTTACATGCTTCATGTTGGTTGGTTCCCAAAACCTGATTTGTTAAGAAAACCTTTGTTTCGGGTTTTTGGAAGTGTCGAGCATGATGACATGGCATTAATGTCCGAGTTGTCAGTTAGTTGGCACACGTGTCGGAGGAGTTGTAATAAATGCTAGGGCTTTATAAATACTCTGATTTTACACATCATTTCTACCTGACATATTTTTGCTGCATGGAATTTTTGTACATGCTCCTTCGACCTCCAAACCTGACTGAACTTCTCGATCAATTTCGTGATCCATCTTCAATCATTTTTTGAATTTCTTGAAGGTATTTTTCTCTTCTTATCATTTTGTGATCTTCGGGTTTGTTTTTGTAAGCGTTCTTTCGGCATTTTTCCTCTTTTCTTTTTCTTGCCTCTGGGTTTAGGGTTTAGGGTTGTATTCTTCATTTTTGTTGAATTTCCATGAAAACGCTTGTTTAAAAATCCATCTTGGGTGTTTTCTTATTTCCTTTCATGGATATACTCTTGTGGTTTTTGGGAATAATCTATAAAACTTAACTTACAAGCATGGTGGAGATTTTACCTGTTCTGACATCCTAGAAACCCGACACCTGTGTGTCAGGTTTTACAGGGTGTCCGACACCATCCTTGTTCCACATTGTATCTAGGTTTCGAAAGCTACTTAACATCCTTCAATTTCCGTTTGTGTCAGGTTTTGCACAGGTGCCCGACATCTTCCAACTTCCGCTTGTGTCAGGTTTCACGAAGTGTTCAGCATCCTCCAAATTCCACAGACCATCGGGTTTTGTAAAGTGCTTAACACCCCCTAATTTCTACCTGTGTGTTAGGTTTTACAAAGTGTCCAACACAACCTAGTTTCTGATTATACTCTACAGTGTGTCGGGTTTCATGAATTATCTGACAGGTCTCAAAGTCCGGTTGGGGTGGCAGGTCTGTGGGGTTGCTCAAGCAAGCTTCCAAGTCTGATTGTTCAAACAGGAGTTATCTAGGCATTCTTTCTTCAGGACTTCTCATGTCGGATCTTGGATCATCTAAGGATAAGTCAGACAGGTCAGGAAAGATGAAATACAAGTACCAGAAAATGGAATCCCCTTCCTACATAGATTACAATTACGACATCTGAGATACGGAGCTTGGTAACATTGACATGGAAGACTTTTAGAACAGAACCAAGGATTCTTCTCAGAGTCCCTAGATGAAGTCAATAACCAACAGTGGCCTCCCTCTTACAGTAGGATTCCCAATGTCTGCTCAATGCCCCGAGTTCATTTTGGCCTGTGCTTCCAATTATGACTCAGATTCCTGCTCAGTGAAAAATCAAGCAGGAGAAACCATAGTGAAGTTGGACGGGGGTTACTTTAATGACCTCTTAAGATTACCCAACTTTGAGGAATATGTCGATGTAGATCTTAAGTCAGCACAGAAAATCCTGGGACAAAGATCAAGAAGATTGCATCAGGCATGTGAATAAAAATTTCTTGATCAAGGCCAAGCCAGCCATCTCTAGGTTTCCCAAGTTTTTCCCCAGGAGTGATTTCATCCTTGAAATCAATGACATCATCACCCTATTGAGTCGAGTATTTGGACTCCCCGAGTCAAGAGACTTTCATAGGTGGATGTATCAATTCATGGTCCTTATAAAGAAGAACGAACAAGGGATTGATTGGAGCAGTCTTATAAGTAATGAGATTGATTCCCAGATGAAGACAGTCTTGACTACTGGTAAGTTTTATATGTCATCATATGTCACCTATGCAGCCGGTATGAGGAATTATCCAGGGTTGGACGTGAAGGGAAGTAAGTCAACCAAACATATATATCGGTATTTCCCTCAGTTGACAATGAAGGGGTCCGAGGATCAATTCAGAAGAGTGAATGACGCCTTCTTTTATGAGAACATCTGCATGTTGAACCCTGACTTAAGAAAGAGAAGAGTCTCTGATGAGGCATGGGCCGAAGTATCAAAATGGGGTTGTATCTTCTTGTAGTTCAAGAAGTTCACATACCTTTGGGTGGTCATGTACCCAGGGTGATCCTTTCTGATTTCCCAGATTCCTAAGTGATAAGCTAATACTGATGGAGTTGGTTAGACAATTGTTGGATTTCCACAAATTCCAACAAAGTAAACACAAGGCTGCCATATCCTTCCCTATTTCCATCGGAAGGTACATGTGCTCGACAGTGGTTAAAGCTAAGAATGTGGTGCATGAGCTTCAGGACAAGTTGAAGAAGAACATGAAGCACAGAGATGGATTTGATTTCCGAGGAGTCCTTAAATCATACAGGACTTTATATCTACATGTTCCCAACATAGAAGATATTTGGGTTGATCTTCGGGATGAAGTTTCCATCTGAAGAAATGACAATAGTAGGTTGACAATTGAAGAAATCCAGATGCTGGATTTATCTGACATCCTAGAGGGCACCACAGATAATGAGAGTGTCCTTGATGCCTCGTATGATGGGTTAAATGAAGACCGATATGTATTCCCAGCCATTGATTGGTCCATCACTGAGAAAGCTTCTATTGTTGGGAGAGCTACTCAAATTCTTTCCCGTACTAAGGCGTGGCTCATTTCTTGGGGAATGAGTTATAAAGAAGGGAGTTTTTCAAAACTAGATACTTTGGAAGTGGGACCCTCCAAGGGAAAAAAGGAAAAGGATAAGAACCCTTCCAAGAGGCCAATAAAGGTTAAGTTTGTCAGAAAGGGAGAAGATCAAGTAACTACACCAGTGGCCACTCTCCCACAAATAGTTGAGATTCTTGATTCACCTCCACAACCAGAACAAGGAAATCCTCCTTCAGGAGAAGAGATTGTTCAACCTTCCATTCCTCTTTTGGTTGACAGTTCATCAGAGGTAAGTCTTCCTCTTATCTCTCAAACTCTAATTTCAAAATCATTGCCTCCTCCCATTCAGCCTTCCTTGCCTCATATTTCTTCACCAAGTTCCTCAGCCATGGCTAGTATCTTCTCTGGCCTCTCACCTCTCCCCACTGGACCTCAGTTAACCATGGATATGCCTCCTCCTTCTGTGCCTTCATTCCCTGAGTCCATTGTCACGGACACTACACTTGCAGTGGTCACCACTCCATAAGCTAACCTTCCTCCACCTGAGGATGTGACCGTAACACCTACAATGGGAGAAACTTCTTCCAATACACCTCAATGGTTAATAGATCAGACTCCAAGGAAGAGGAAGGTGGTAGTTCCCCTACCAGCCTTTGATTTCAGTTCCCTCAAGGTCACTCCTACCAAGTCGGCCAAGAAACCCAAAATAGTTTCAAGGATTTTAGTGGATGCCTCAGGGCATAAATTTGCAGAAATTACTACTCCTGTAGCTGATAAAACCAAGGATGATATAATGGTCACAGATTATCAAATCACAAGGGTTGATCTAGGGAAAGTAACAATGGAGGGAGCACAACAGGATGCACAAGATGCCATGAATGTGTTGTGCCAGAAGCTAAAGGGAACTAAGGCAAACAGAGATGAGTTAAAAGAGAAAGTACAGCAACTGACAGAAGTACTACTCAAGCTCTCAAAGCCTCCTGAGTCAACACCATCATCCTCTACTCCTATCAGGTTTGATTTCTCATCGGTACCCATGATTGAGAAGATTAATGAGAAGGGGAGAACGGTCGATGAATGGATCCAGAGGCTGCTCCTGCAAGGAAAAGAAGTCATTGATGACACCGTGGAAGTCTACAAATCCTTGGAGGATATAAAGAAGGATGGAGAGAAAATGGATGATGAATTTTCAGCAGAAGTCGGGAACCTAGAGTTAACTTTTGAAGCTCTCCAAACACTGAAATAGGTTCCATCCCGCATCTTGATCGAAGAAGGCATCATTCCACATGGGGACAAACATTTTCAACTGACCAAAGCCATTAGATTCAGAATAAAGATTCTCAATGAAGCTTGCAGCAAATTGAGGGAATCAAGAGATCAATTGGTCGATGGCACGAATGACATAGAAGAAGAGCTAGTCAAGATCTATGCTAAGGTGTTGAATGAAAGCTCGGGTATTCTTCCTGTTGATGATCTTTACAAGCAGATCCAAGAATCAATTCAGCATGAACCAACTTATGGATTTGGCCTGGAAATCATTGATAGGTTTGTGAAAATTGAACATTCTTTGGAAACACTAAGGAAACTCAACAAGAGACTGAAAAAGCTTCCTGGCAATGCTAGCGATACTCAGGAAACATGTGAAGTTCTGAGTGATCATTCCACCGTGCCTGATGAAAATGAGATGCAGGGTATAATCCATGAAAGTTCCAAGAATTTCAGGACAAGCAGGCTTTGTTGGAGGAAGACAAAGATGATGAAACAGAATAGGCATAATGTTGCATGTCATTTCAATCCTGAAATCGACATGTCTTTTTCATTTTTGTTTCGTCACATAGGAAGCAAATTTTGACTTGGTCTCTTGCGTGAGAGTCAAGAAAAATAGGACTCTCATTAAAAAGACTATTTTCTAGGATTTATCCTATTTTCTCTCAACTCCTTTTATTATAAATAAGGGATGCTTATGCATTCCAAAGGGTTGAGATTTTTGGAATATTGAGATCTATTGTGAAGAAGAAAGACTTTGTGTTTTCTTTTAATCATTTGAGGAATAGAAGTTGATGCTATTTTGTAAACTTTGTGTTGTGAGATGTATCTTTCTTAAGATATTGTTCTTATGTTCATAATCTTAAGCTATTCTTTGTTTAGCATCTTGATTGTTCTAATCATTTCAAACATTACATTTTTTGTCTAAAAACTCGTATGATTATTTCGTGATCTACATTTTCTCAAAAGAAAGTACGTTCCCCTCATTTCCTTTCCATTGTGTTTCTTCCATAATAATAATTTCCTTTCCGATCCATTTCATTTCGAAAGAGCAATATCTTCACCTATTATGGATATGGATTTCGGGATTCTATCCCAACCCCAATGGTTAGATTAGTGTGAATACTGTATATTATTTCTGTTGTGTTTTAGACTAGTAATAAACAGGCAGCCTCACCTGTCTTTGAGGAGGGATTTAATCCCATGTACTGTGGTTGAACCTCATATTTTGGCTTGACAAAATATCCAACCAACAGTTTTTTGGTGACTCCACTGGGGATATATGGATTGATAAGACTAAGCTTATCCTTTTGGTGTTTGGTGACTCCGTATTTGCCTTATTTTCAAGAAGATCCATTTTCTAGTTCAAGCTGGCTAGGAAGATCTTCACTCGGTCAAGCTGAGCAGGGGTGAAACTGATCCATTCTTTGATCTGCTTCAACAGCATAATTTCAGGCTTTCACCCAACAGTGTTGCATCTAGTCAGGCAAGAAGTTCTTCACCCATCTGAAGGACTCAGATTCCTCAAGAACAAGAAGTTTCTGTAACTTGTCATGCATTATTCTTGTCAGATATTCATATTCCTGTACGCACTTCATTTAGAAGAATGGCAACACAACTTGTGCCTTGGGGCAGCTATTGGTCCTCTTTCCCTTACTCCACCATTGCATGACCTACCTCATGGATCATGGAATAATATTCCTAAGTTCAACGGCGATGGAAAATAGCATCCTGACGAACACATTGCCTCATTCTTTGTTGCATGTGGTGTTCTTGGGGTTACTCACGAAGATGTCTCTGTTCGACTCTTCATTGAAACATTGCATGGCGTAGCAGCAGAATGGTTTTACCATCTCCCAAATGCATGCATTACCAACTGGACTACCATGAGATCTGTATTTGAAGCAAGGTTCAAACCAGCTGAAGATTCTCACGCCTTGTTAGCATAGCTTACACACATGAAGAAGGAGTCTTATGAACCCATGCAGGATTTCATAGCCAAATTCAACAAGCTGATTCGTAAGATTCCAGAGCTAGCTGTTCCCACTCTGGAAAATCAGAAGTGTTTCTTCATCAATGCTCAACCTCCTGATGTGAGCTTCTTGTTGAGAAGATCTGTTATCCCCGATTTGGCCACCACTCAAGCTACAGCCACTGAAATAGAAGACGATCTTATTCTGGCTAGAAAGATCAGAAGAGAATCATCTAAGCCTAAAAATTAGAGTTCTTCTCAGAGTACTACTGATCCAATGATTCAGAAGATGGCCAATGACTTGATCACTTTAAAGAAGAAAATGTCTCAACAAGCAACCAACATTCCTTATCGGGATATTCCTAGACATAATTTCAACAATGCCAATGGCGCTCCCGTAAGAGATAGGAATCAGTTGATCACTGCTCCCACTAGGCTGGCCATTGAAGCTCCTCCTATCAATGCAGCAGTTGAAATATTTGAGGAGGATGAGGAACCAGAAGATCACGACTCTCATGAAGCCTTTGAAGCTTCAGGATATGCTGATGAGTCTTTTGATGATTCAGCTGGCGACTCCAGCATTGGTTATTTGGAATATGAGAAAGATGAAGATGAGCATGATGGAAAATCATTTGCAGTTTTCACTCAATCCCAATCTCAGAACCCCAAAAATCTAGTTGAAAGCTCCAAGGATAAAATTAAGGAAGCTCCCGTAGTTATGGTGAAAAGAGGATCTCCCATCTCAGCACAAACTGAAAAGGAGATAACGAAAAAGGTAACTTCACCTTCTAACTCTCTTTCTCCTACTTTCAAGGCCAGTACCTCAGCTCAGACCAATGTAACCAGAACTGAGCCCTCCATCATTCCTTCATATACCACTTTTGACATCATTGATCATGCAAAGAAAACCAAAATCCAAATGTCAGAAGCCGAATACCTTCAGTCTAACCCTGAGTAATTTGAGAAACTTGCCAAATTCATTAGAAGCAAGGTTGTTATTCCTCCATCTTCAAAAGGCATTTTTCCTAGCCCCACTCAGCCTTTACCTCAGAGTAATATGACCTCTGCTGCTTCTTCAGGAAAGATTGAACCGTTTTATTTGTCTTTACTTATAAACGGTTTCAAACTCAGCAATTGCATAATTGACTCAGGAGCCTCTGATAACATTATGCCCACAAAAGTAGCTCATGCCCTCAGACTCACACTGACTAAATATTATGGGTGATGTTACTCCATGGAAACTAAACAAGTCCCCTTGATTGGCCAAATCAAGGATGCACAGTTTGCATTTGTTGCATTTCAGGAAAAGAGAGTAAAAATGACTATCCTAGTTGCTGATATCCCGACTGCTTATGGGATTCTTTTGGGAAGAGGATTTTGTAAAGATGTTGGAGGAGAAATCAACATGGATTGGACCAAAGCTAAAATTCCAGTAAATGGAGTTCCTCGTGTCCTTCACCCCGAAGCACAAGAAAAGTACCTGGTTACTAAATCAGATGATCCTAAGGCTCAAATTCTCTTTGAAGATGCAGGCTTGGGTAATTATTTCCTGACATCTGAGGTGCCCTCTGTAGAAGTGAAAGAAGAAGATCCTAACACTGTCTGGACCCTTGAGTTCGATGGGAGCTGTTCAACTACTGGTTCAGGTGCCGGTGTAGTTCTTATATCTCTAGATTTTGAGATCTTTCCCTTTGCTTTCAAGTTGCAGTTTGATAATACTAATAACACAGCTGAATATGAAGCTTTGTTATTAGGATTAGAAATGGTAAGACAAAAAGGAATCCAAAATCTCAAAGTACAGGGAGATGCTGAGTTGATTGTGAATCAAGTAAAGGGAATTTATCAGGTAAAAAATGATCGCCTAAGACATTACAGAAACAAGGTTTGGGACAACATAGAATGCTTTGATGCTTTTTCCATTAAAGCAGTCTTAAGAGATTATAATGATAAAGCTGATTCCTTAGTTGTTTCTGCATCTCTTCTTCTTCCTCACCCATAGTTCAAATAGGACACGTATACCATTGAGATTGTGTATCATCCAAGTGTTCCAAATAACTCAGCTCATTGGCAGGTGTTTAATGATGATCAACAGGTATTGTCTTTTCTAGAGAAAGCTGATAATTTCAGTGAGCTTTATTTTGAAGGATCAGAATCAGCTTTCCGTGAGTCCGTCTCGAATTCATATCAAGAAATTGATGGTGAATTCATCCAGCTTAAAGGAAATAAGATTCTGAAGGGATTAGTTTCTCTGGAAGGTCTGTTTGACAAGCATGACTAGTTCATTCAGGGTAAAAGGCAAGCTGAAGGTGCTTCCTCGTCAGAGGTAGATCAAGTTAACCTGGGCTCCGTTGATCAATCATGGATGGTAAACATTGGTAAATGTTGTTCTCTGGAGGAAAAAGAAAGATTCTCTTCACTCTTGAAGAGATATATGGATGTCCTAGCATGGTCATATGTGGATCTAAAGTCTTTCAAGCCCAAGGATGTGCAACATAGCATTCCTTTGAAGCCTGAAGTTAAACCCTACAGGCAGAAGCAGAGGCATTACAACCCAAAGATCTTAGGGACTATTCTTGCAGAAATTCAGAAAATGTTAGATGCAAGGATTATCTTTTCGATCCATCATTCCACCTGGGTTGCGAACATTGTCCCTGTGAGAAAGAAGAATGGTGAAATCTGGATTTGTGTTGACTTCAAAATCTCAACCAGTCTTCATTAAAGGACAATTATCCATTGCCCATCATGGACCAGGTATTACAGACTGTCACTGGATCAGAAATGTTATCCATGCTTGATGGATTTTTGGGGTATAATCAGGTTGAGGTAGCTGTTGAAGATCAACATAAAACAATGTTCACTACCCCATGGGGAACCTTTGCTTATAGAAGGATGCCTTTTGGTTTGATCAATGCCGGAGCCATGTTTCAAAGGGATATGGACTTAGCTTTCAGAGATTTAATGGGTAAGGTCATAGTTGTGTATTTGGATGACTTGACGGTCTTTTCTAAAAAGTGAAGTGATCATTATGATCACCTGGAACAGGTACTCTTAAGGTGTAGGCATCATGGGATTTCATTAAATCCTAAAAAATCCATGTTTGGAGTGACAGAAGGAAAGTTGTTGGGTCATATTGTGACTAGAGAAGGAACCAAGATCGACCCAGAGAGGGTGAAGGCCATTCAAAGCCTTACCCTACCCATAAGCAAAACTGGGGTGCACTCCTTTTTCAGGAAGGTTAATTTCCTAAGAAGATTTGTACCTGATTTTGCCTATAAAACCAAGGATATCCTTGGAATGATGAAGGATAAAATTCCATTTTGATGGAGCACTGAAGGGAAGCTTGCATTTGAAGAATTCAAATGGGAAATTGCTCACGCTCCTATTCTGGTATGCCCAGACTTCAAGAAATATTTCATCATGTACAACTATGCTTCCGCACATACAGTATCGGCCATCCTGATGCAGGAAAATGAAGAAGGAATTGAAGCTCCCATTGCTTTCATGAGCTACCCACTAAAGGAACATGAATTGAAGATGTCACAGATTGAAAAGCATGCTTATGCAGTGGTGAGAGCAGTGAAACATTTCAGGTATTATGTCTTGAGTTCCCACACTCTCGTTCTAGTTCCTGATACCGCAGTTAAATCCATTCTGACCCAACAAGAGTTGGGTAGTCAATGGGGTAACTAGATAGCCAAAGTCCAGGAGTATGACTTGGACATCAAACCTACCAAGTTGGTGCGAGGCAGAGGCCTGTGCCAATTAATCGCAGAAAACAATGCTTGAGACAGAGTGCGAAGAAACTGAAGGTACTTCTTCAGAATTTCCCAAAGTGCTTTTCGTAAGCACGACTGATGAATGGTACGTAGATATCACTTTATTTTTAACCTATGGTGAGTGTCCCCCACATTTAATCCAAAAAGAAAAGAGGACAGTTAAACTCAGATCTGCAAGATACATTCTGTGGGACAATGGTATATACAAGAAAGGTATCGATGGTGTATTCCTGCGCTGTGTTGACAAGTCTCAGTAGATAAGGTTGCTAGAGTCCTTCCACAATATAGCATGCGGAGGACATTTCTCTTCTTTCATAATGGCTTACAAGATTTTATGGGCCATAGGTACTATTGGCCTACTCTCTTTTGAGATTCAGCTGAATGGGTGGCCAAGTGTGAAGCTTGTCAACATTTCGTTGGTCATCCTAAGCTGACAGCTCTTCCCTTGAAGCCCGTGGTGATTGAAGAACCTTTTCACCAATGGGGAATTGATTTCATTGGAGTATTGAACCCTGCCTCTAGTTTCCGGTCATAATTATGTCCTCACCACCATAGACTATTTCACCAAGTGGGTGGAAGCTGCTCCAATCAAACAAGCTACCTCCGAAGCTGTTTGTAATTTTCTCAAAGAAAATATAATTGTTAGATTCGGTGTGCCTCACAAGATTGTTGCCGAACAATGCCTCCAATTTCTCATCCCATGAGTTGACAGAATTTTTTTATGGATTTGGGATCACGTTGGCTCATTCATCTGATTACTACCCTCAAGGCAATGGTCAGGCTGAATCGAGCAACAAAAACCTGGTGACCATAATCAGAAAGTTGGTCGATGAGAATCAGAGGACATGGCACAAAGCATTGTATGATGCATTGTGGGCCGATCAGATTACTCCTAAATGAGCTATTGGAATGTCCCCATTCTAGGTGCTGTATGGAATTGATGTTGAGATACCTATCTCTGTAGAATTTCCAGCCTTATAGTTGGCTAAAGCAATTGAGGATGAAACTTTTCAAAGTTCTATTGAGAAAAGGATAATGTACCTAGCCAGGCTAGAAGAAGAACATAGCAAGGTGGTGGATCACATCACAGACCATCAGATCAAATTCAAAAGAATATTTGACAAGAAATCAAAGCAACGTGATTTCCAGGTTGGAGATCTAGTACTTCTCTGGGACAAGAGAAGAGAACAGAAAGGGATGCATGGCAAGTTTGACTCCTTATGGAAAGGTCCTTTCAAAATACATCAGCTGAATGGTGAAAATAGCTTCTGTCTATCATACCTTAATGGAGATTTTCTCCCTCTACCTTTTAGTGGCCAACATTTGAAGATGTTCCACCAGTAATGCAAGATGCTCTCTTGCATTGTATCATAATTTATTTTTTGTTGTGTGTTTGCTTTCTTTCTTTCTTTGTTTGTTTGTTTTTGGTTTTTCTTCTTCAGACTCCCTAGCCCAATGGATAAAGCTTTTTGATATGAGTTCTCTTCCTTTGATGTCTCAAAGAAAGTCCCCAACTGGAGCCAGCTGTTATCTCATTTTTAGTGATTCCAGCTAAAATTGAGATAACCATAGAAAATTTTTGACAGAACCTCCTAAAAATGCCCTTTGAAGGAGATTTTTGGGTTTTCAGGTTTCCATCGCATGCAAACATGTATTTTACATGCTTCATGTCGAGTGTCTTCTGAAACCCAAAACCTGATTACATGCCAGTGTATCAGGTTTTTGGAACCTGGGAGCATCGGAACATACCTTACAAAAAACATGTTACATGCTGCTTGATTCCCGAAACCCAAAACCCGAAATGATCCTTTGTGTCGGGTTTTCAGAACCCGATAGCATCCAAACATGTCTTTTACATGCTTCATGTCGGTTGGTTCCCGAAACCTGATTTGTTAAGAAAACCTTTGTTTCGGGTTTTCAGAAGTGTCGAGCATGATGACATGGCATTAATGCCGAGTTGTCGATTAGTTGGCACACGTGTCAGAGGAGGTGTAATAAATGCTAGGGATTTATAAATACTCTAATTTTACACGTCATTTCTACCTGACATATTTTTGTTGCATGGATTTTTCGTACATGCTCCTTTGACCTCCAAACCCGACTGAACTTCTCGATCGATTTCATGATCCATCTTCAATCATTTTTCAAATTTCTTGAAGGTATTTTTCTCTTCTTATCATTTTGTGATCTTTGGGTTTGTTTTTGAAGCGTTCTTTCGGCATTTTTCCACTTTTGCTTTTTCTTGCCTCTGGGTTTAGGGTTTAGGGTTGTATTCTTCATTTTTGTTGAATTTGTATGAAAACCCTTGTTTAAAAATCCATCTTGGGTGTTTTCTTATTTCCTTTCATGGATATACTCTTGTGGTTTTTGGGAATAATCTATAAAACTTAACTTACAAGCGTGGTGGATATTTTACCTGTTCTGACATCCTAGAAACCTGACACCTGTGTGTCAGGTTTTACAGGGTGTCCGACACCATCCTTGTTCCACATTGTATTGTATCGGTTTCGAAAGTATGCTTAACATCCTTCAATTTCCATTTGTGTCAGGTTTCGCAGGGTGCCCGACATCTTCCAACTTCTACTTGTGTCAGGTTTCATGAAGTGTTCAGCATCCTCCAAATTCTGCAGACCATCGGGTTTTGTAAAGTGCTTAACACCCCCTGATTTCCACCTGTGTGTCAAGTTTTACAAAGTGTCCAACACAACCTAGTTTCTGATTATACTCTGCAGTGTGTCAGGTTTCATGAATTGTCTGACAGGTCTCAAAGTTTGGTTGGGGTGGTGGGTCTGTGGGGTTGCTCAACAAGCTTCCAAGTCTGATTGTTCAAACAGGAGTTATCTAGGCATTCTTTCTTCAGGACTTCTCATGTTGGATCCTGGATCATCTAAGGATAAGTCAGATAGGTCAGGAAAGATGAAATACAAGTACCAGAAAATGGAATCCCTTCCTACATAGATTGCAATTATGACATCTGAGATACGGAGCTTGGTAACATTGACATGGAAGACTTTTGGAACAGAACCAAGGATTCTTCTCAGAGTCCCTGGATGAAGTCAATAACCAACAGTGGCCTCCCTCTTGCAGTAGGATTCCCAATGTCAACTCAATGCCCCGAGTTCATTTTGGCCTGTGCTTCCAATTATGACTCAGATTCCCGCTCAGTGAAAAATCAAGCAGGAGAAACCATAGTGAAGTTGGACGGGGGTTACTTTGATGACCTCTTAAGATTACCCAACTTTGAGGAATATGTCGATGTAGATCTTAAGTCAGCACAGAAATCCTGGGACAAAGATCAAGAAGATTGCATCAAGCATGTGAATAAAAATTTCTTGATCAAGGCCAAGCCAGCCATCTCTAGGTTTCCCAAGTTTGTCCCCAGGAGTGATTTCATCCTTGAAATCAGTGACATCATCACCCTGTTGAGTCGAGTATTTGGACTCCCCGAGTCAAGAGACTTTCAAGGGTGGATGTATCAATTCATGGTCCTTATAAAGAAGAATGAAACAAGGGATTGATTAGAGCAGTCTTATAAGTAATGAGATTGATTCCCAGATGAAGACAGTCTTGACTACTGGCAAGTTTTATATGTCATCATATGTCACCTATGCAGCAGCCAGTATGAGGAATTATCCAGGGTTGGACGTGAAGGGAAGTAAGTCAACCGAACATATATATCGGCATTTCCCTCAGTTGACAATGAAGGGGTCCGAGGATCAATTCAGAAGAGTGAATGACGCCTTCTTTTATGAGAACATCTGCATGCTTGAACCCTGACTTAAGAAAGAGAAGAGTCTCTGATGAGGCATGGGCCGAAGTATCAAAATGGGGTTGTATCTTCTTGCAGTTCAAGAAGTTCACATACCTTCGGGTGGTCATGTACCCGGGTGATCCTTTCCGATTTCCCAGATTCCTAGGTGATAAGCTAATACTGATGGAGTTGGTTAGACAATTGTTGGATTTCCACAAATTCCAACAAAGTAAACACAAGGCTGCCATATCCTTCCCTATTTCCATCGGAAGGTACATGTGCTTGATAGTGGTTAAAGCTAAGAATGTGGTGCACGAGCTTCAGGACAAGTTGAAGAAGCACATGAAGCACAGAGATGGATTTGATTTCTCGAGGAGTCCTTAAATCATATGGGACTTTATATCTACATGTTCCCAACATAGAAGATATTTGGGTTGATCTTCGGGATGAAGTTTCCATCTAAAGAAAGGACAATAGTAGGTTGACAATTGAAGAAATCCAGATGCTAGATTTATCTGACATCCCAGAGGGCACCACAGATAATGAGAGTGTCCTTGACACCTCGTATGATGGGTTAAATGAAGACCGATATGTATTCCCAGCCATTGATTGGTCCATCACTGAGAAAGCTTCTATTATGGGGAGAGCTACTCAAATTCTTTCCCGTACTAAGGCGTGGCTCATTTCTTGGGGAATGAGTTATAAAGAAGGGAGTTTTTCAAAGACTAGATACTTTGGAAGTGGGACCCTCCAAGGGAAAAAAGGAAAAGGATAAGAACCCTTCCAAGAGGCCAATAAAGGTTAAGTTTGTCAGAAAGGGAGAAGATCAAGTAACCACATCAGTGGCCACTCTCCCACAAATAGTTGAGGTTCTTGATTCACCTCCACAACCAGAACAAGGAAATCCTCCTTCTAGGAGAAGAGATTGTTCAACCTTCCATTCCTCTTTTGACTTGAGCTCGTCATCAGAGTAAGTCTTCCTCTTATCTCTCAAACTCTAATTTCAGAATCATTGCCTCCTCCCATTCAGCCTTCCTTGCCTCAGATTTCTTCACCAAGTTCCTTAGCCATGGCTAGTATCTTCTCTGGCCTCTCACCTCTCCCCACCAGACCTCAGTTAACCATGGATATGCCTCCTCCTTCTGTGCCTTCATTCCCTGAGTCCATTGTCACGGACAATACACTTGCAGTGGTCACCACTCCACAAGCTAACCTTCCTCCACATGAGGATGTGACCGTAACACCTACAATGGGAGAAAATTCTTCCAATATGCCTCAATGGTTAATAGATCAGACCCAAGGAAGAGGAAGGTGGTAGTTCCCCTACCAGCCTTTGATTTCAGTTCCCTCAAGGTAACTCCTACCAAGTCATCCAAGAAACCCAAAATAGTTTCAAGGATTTCAGTGGATGCCTCAGGGCATAAATTTGTAGAAATTGCTACTCCTGTGGCTGATAAAACCAAGGATGATATAATGGTCACAGATTATCAAATCACAAGGGTTGATCTAGGGAAAGTAACAATGGAGGGAGCACAACAGGATGCATAAGATGCCATGAATGTGTTGTGCCAGAAGCTAAAGGAAACTAAGGAAAACAGAGATGAGTTAAAAGAGAAAGTGCAATAGCTGACAGAAGTACTACTCAAGCTCTCAAAGCCTCCTGAGTCAACACCATCATCCTCTACTCCTATCAGGTTCGATTTCTCATCGGTACCCATGATTGAGAAGATTAATGAGAAGGGGAGAACGGTCGATGAATGGATCCAGAGGCTGCTCCTGCAAGGAAAAGAAGTCATTGATGACACCATGGAAGTCTACAAATCCTTGGAGGATATAAAGAAGGATGGAGAGAAAATGGATGATGAATTTTCAGTAGAAGTCAGGAACCTAGAGTTAACTTTTGAAGCTCTCCAAACACTGAAACATGTTTCATCCCGCATCTTGATCGAAGAAGGCATCATTCCACATGGGGAAAAACATTTTCAACTAACCAAAGCCATTATATTCAGAATAAATATTCTCAATGAATCTTGCAGAAAATTGAGGGAATCAAGAGATCAATTGGTCGATGGCACGAATGACATAGAAGAAGAGCTAGTCAAGATCTGCGCTAAGGTGTTGAATGAAAGCTCGGGTATTCTACCTGTTGATGATCTTTACAAGAAGATCCAAGAATCAATTCAGCATGAACCAACTTATGGATTTGTCCTAGAAATCATTGATAGGTTTGTGAAAATTGAACATTCTTTGGAAACACTTAGGAAACTCAACAAGAGACTGAAAAAGCTTCCTGGCAACACTAGCAATACTCAGGAAACATGTGAAGTTCTGAGTGATCATTCCACCATGCCTGATGAAAATGAGATGCAGGGTATAATCCGAAAGTTCCAAGAATTTTGGGACAAGAAGGCTTTGTTGGAGGAAGACAAAGATGATGAAACAGAATAGGCACAATGATTGCATGTCATTTCAATCCTAAAATCGACATGTCTTTTTCATTTTTGTTTCGTCACATAGGAAGCAAATTTTGACTTGGTCTCCTGCATGAGAGTCAAGTAAAATAGGACTCTCATTAAAAAGACTATTTTCTAGGATTTATCCTATTTTCTCTCAACTGCTTTTATTATAAATAAGGGATGCTTATGCATTCCAAAGGGTTGAGATTTTTGGAATATTGAGATCTATTGTGAAGAAGAAAGACTTTGTGTTTTCTTTTAATCATTTGAGGAATAGAAGCTGATGCTATTTTGCAAACTTTGTGTTGTGAGATGTATCTTTCTTATGATATTGTTCTTATGTTCATAATCTTAAGCTATTCTTTATTTAGCATCTTGATTGTTCTAATCATTTCAAACATTACATTTGTTGTCTAAAAACATGTATGATTATTTCGTGATCTGTATTTTCTCGAAAGAAAGTACATTCCCCTCATTTCCTTTCCATTTCATTTCTTCCATAATAATAATTTCCTTTCCGATCCATTTCATTTCGAAAGAGAAATATCTTCACCTATTATGGATATGGATTTCGGGATTCTATCCCAACCCCAATGGTTAGATTAGTGTGAATACTATATATTATTTTGATTGTGTTTTAGACTAGTAATAAATAGACAGCCTCACCTATCTTTGAGGAGGGATTTAATCCCATGTACTGTGGTTGAACCTCATATTTTGGCTTGAAAAAATATACAACCAACACTTCCATACCCTTAACCACGGCCCCGCTTCTAGGGGTCCCTTCATCATCAGTGTCTGATGTATCCATCCCTATGCACGCATCGACCTCTTCTACCCCATTTTAGAGTTTGGTGGTTTTTATTCCCCAAACCATTCCACCTGTCACTACGAGGATCTTTCCACAAGATCCTCCCACCTGCACCTTACCTCAGACTCATCCTATCACCTCCAATTCATACTCAAGGTATTTCCCCCCCTCTTCTACCACTTCCTACATACCTATGCCTTAATTCACATACTCGACACCACCACACACTGGCATGCCTTTTATGACCCCTCCTCTTATGAAGCCCTTATACCTCAGGGGGCATTCCTCAATCAAACCCCACCATACATCTCATTAAAATGATGATATAAAAAATGCAAACGCTCGAGGCCTCTATTTTTGTATCTAGTAATGTCTTAACCTATGATGATATTTTTAATGAGCCCATCCACTCCTCCATACCTATTCATCCCTATCCTGCATAAAAGGATCTACCAAAATTTAATTGTTTTAACAATAAGGAGGACCCCTAACAACAATTATATTCATTCAAACATTCTTGTTATTTTATAGGACACGACGATTCCTTACTCCTTAGAATGTTTCCCATGTCCTTGTTGGGACCCCCTTAGACTAGTACAATGCTTTTCCTAGAAACTCGGTATTTTCCTTTAACCAATTGGCCCAAACCTTCCTTAATCAATTTTTGATCAATATCTCTAAGAAGGTCTTTATGATTGATTTATATTCTATTTGCCAATATGACAACGAGTCTATCATTGATTTTTTCACACGGTGGTGAGGCCTAATCAATCAGCTCTCCTTTACTCTCCTACCACCTGAGCTCATAGATTTTTTACTAGGGCCTGTCCAAGACACATTTCCCTAACTCTTTAGATTCAATAATTTCATATATTTGACGAGGCTTTCACTATGGCTCAGAAATTTGAGATCTGCGCCCTCAAAGAAGAGGAACTTAAACTGTGTAATAAGAACATTTCCTTCAAATCCAACGACTCTTCTTCCAAACCACCTAAAAACCATTCAAAACCTAAAGGATATACCAACGTGGTGGTTCTGAAAGCTGGCCCTTCTCATTCATCCAATCAAACCAAACCTCTTGCCAATCTCTCACCTATTCAAAAATTTCAATACAAAAATGAGTAGAGGAGTTACACTCCCATCGGATAGCCATATTATTCTATATTGGACAATTTGTTAAAGGTAGGATCCATCAGTCTTCCCCCCATCAAAACACATACTGGTTTTGATCCATCTCACCCCACACCAACATGGTATAAGGAAAATGATTTTTGTAATTATCACTGTGTGAGAGGCCATAGTGACGGAAATTACAAAACCTTCAGAAACATTGTCCAAGGAATGTTGGATAATGGTGATCTCATCCTCAACAACCCTAATGTGCCTGCTAATGTAAGATTGTATGTTTTCAGAAAAGTGTTTCCTAACCATGCTTCTTCATCAAATCACACTGGTCAAACATCTAAAGAAGACACCAATGTCCATGTGGTTCATGAAATTTTCACTACAACGTCTGATCCTTCTATCGAGCATCCTCCTCTAGCTTCTATTGAAGAAATTCTTGTTCAGACTCCCCTACCCATAAAGGATCCCACCTTACTGATTCCTTTACCCATAGAGGAACCCACCTCAATTATTCCTTTAGCCATAAAGGAACCCTCATTATTATCTTCTCTACCTAGAGAAGATCCTATATCACCCACCTTGCCTTCTCCTCAACCCATAGAGGAGCTAACATTGTCCTCTTCACCCATTTTTTCCTCCTCCTCTACCAATAGAGGACTCAATCTTATCTACCCACTCTATTTATGATACCTTGCCGAAAAACCTCACAGATCCCATTACTCTTCTTACCTCACTCTTACTAACTAAATCTGAGGCCAAGGCCTTCCCTGTCTCACAAACCTCAGAGCTCATCATGGGGCTTAACACTAGTGAATCATCTTTTTCATCCAAACCAAAACCATTCTCTTATTTGGTTGTTCGCATGGAGTATTTCAATTACTCTACCTTCTGGGGGCACCTCATACTCCCAGTTTCCACCCAAATGTAAATGTTATACCTGAATACCTTGACTATTTACCCCAAGGTATTCAAAGAAACTAATACCATTACACTCGAGCCCATGGTTCTAGCCCTTTATTCATCAATAGCCCTTTCACTCATGCCTTTTTCTACACCAAAACCTAACACCACCTTAAGGATCTTACCAATTTCAGGTTTAGCACATCCCCCTATGAAGCTAGACTTGATAACTTCATCCCCACCCATCAAAAAATCTATTCTAGCACCTAAAAGGAAGACCCAACCTTTTAGGGATTGCACCCTGGTATCTCCCACACCTTCTCACTCACCTTCGCATTTTCCATCAATTTTAGGCCCACACATTATTCAAACTTAGTTAAATTACCCCTTCACCAAGGAAAATATAAAGTGAGATAGCCTATACCCTCACCTTCACCTCTCATTGTACCCACACCTTCTTCACTACCCTTATCCTCACTCTTTTCAACACTCCCACTTTCACCTTAGCTTACTTAGATACCTACATGTTCTAAGTATCCTTCGTCCTACTATGTTGTTCCTCCACCTTTACCCAAGAAGGTGCAACCTAAACCCAAACCTTCACTACCTACTAAAAAGGTCATTACACCAACAGGGTATCTCGCCTTGCCTTCCTTACGTAGTTCACCTACCCCTTCAGCCAAGCCAATTTTGACCTCTCATTGTGATCCTTTGGCGGGATCCTACTCTAACATACTTGCTCGGCTATTAGAGACATCTACTATATCACTTCTGACTATTAAGCCTTACGATCCTCTCAAACCTAAACCTATAGGGTTTGATGACAAAACAATATGCGCTTATCATCACTCACCAGGGCATGATATTGAGAGTTGTAAGGCTCTTAAAAATATTCTCATTCAGCTTTGTGATTCCGATGGTCTCCTCAAATAAGATGATCTGTTGGAGGAGGATTCCATTATTTCTTTGTCCGTTACCACACAACCCTCTTTTCCTCTTCCTATATTTTAAATTAACATGGTGCGTGTAGCCACTCGATCACGCCATGTGAAAGAAAAAGGAAAGGAAAAGGTTGGTAATGCTTCTAGTTCACTTTCACCTACCATTTCACATCATTAGGACGACACCACTTACTTCTTCTTGTGTTACCCATCATTCAATGATCAAACAAATTCACTAATCCCCATTAAAGATTTCTTTATTCTTGAATTTGGTTCAAAATGAACACACAAGACAATATAATAATTATTCTCACTATAACAAAACATTCGGAGGTGATTACAAATATATAGGAAAAGGATTTCCTATAATTAGGGAGATGGGATCTCTACCAATATCTCGCCTTAATCAAACAAATGACCAAAGATATATTGTTATAACAGTATATCTCAACAACCTATATCGTAATATTGTTTATAACAATATTATTATTAAATATTAGCTAACCACCCAAACTATAATGTAAATATTAATTTCCTAACATTCCCCCCTTAATTTTTACATGGTAGAAAAATAACTTTCACACTTCCTCTGCATATTTCCACCCATTCTTGCTCATGATCTTGGTACAACACTCAAACTGAAGATAAAATAAGAAACACATCAACTTCTTATACACCATGCACTGTCAAGAACACATCTGACTGACAAGGATGGGAACACACTCAAGAATCATCTGCTTATCAACAGTCACTCTAGGGAACACATCTGACCTAGTAGTGTGGGAACTCAAGCAAGAACACATTTGAACAACCTTCAATGGTTTTCTAGAGGCTAACCAAAAACCTAGGTATGAACAGGAACACATCTGACTTTTCAACCTCTTCAAGAATCATGATGATGCATTTCACTGTGCTATCTGTTCTTCACTATGTTATTACATTGGGGAATTATGTAGGAATAACCACATATACAAGTGAATAGGAACATACCACATCTATTCTTATTTTTTCACACCATATTGGAAATATGAAAAGCACAATTGAAAAATGAAAACTGAAAAAACACACTTCACACATGTGCCACCAAATCAGTGAAGCGAACCATTCGTTGGTAACTGAAAAGAGGTCGTTGGTTGTCCTCCAGCCTCCGATGCCTCCATCTTCCATCGTCATGTTGCTAGCTTAGCCTAATTTGGATATGAAGATCATTAGTTTCCACATTGGGTTTATTTGTATAACTTCCCCCCACAATGTGAAATAATTTATTTCTGTACATCGAGTAACACCGAAAATATGTCTATGAGACAATTTGTTTTATTTTTCAGATTTTTACAATGACTCATTTTTTTGAATCTTTGACGACAAAATTCCCGATACAAAATAATGACACTTAAAAACTTAAAAAAATACTTTCAAAAACATTACAAATAATAAAAGACTTTTGATACTTATCCTAAACAAAGCAAAATGACCCTAACAAAATGAAAATGACATTGAATTTATAACGTAACATGAGAACTATAGACCTCACATAAGAACTTATTTAGATGACATTATAAAAAAAGTAACACTTAAACTAGATAACCGACCTTTGACATATAAGAAGTTGGAGAATTTTATGATATATGTGACGGATTTGACTAGACAAATAATGACGAATGAAGATAGAATAGAAAACCAACTATAAATAAAGGCAAAGATGCAATCACATACGACTGTATTTTAATCACATACGAGAGTCAATCTAACAGACATGATTCATTACACCTAGAAATAAGAGATCTACGTGCACATGTTATTAGGTGGAAGATTGATTTATTGGGAGTCGACGTGGTGGAAAGAGGGAATTCAGAAATATGCAGCCCGCACGAGGAGACGTGGAAGTGTAGGGCAATGAATCCCATTAAATTCTCACTGACAACGTTTAACCAGTTGGTACAAAGAGTCGGCGGAGGAGGTGTGTATACCCCTTAAAACAAAATGTATGCGGACATCTTAAACTCAACGTCATCATCATTAATCTGTTGCGCACATATATTCTTGTATTCACTTTCCTTCCTCAAAGCTGGCCTGCGTGCTGATTTGTAGTTCAAGGTGAAGGTGATCAGGCTGTGCAAAGCCAACAGTGTAGATCTCTGAGCTTAAAAGATAGAAACAAATTCGCTTATGAAGATTACATACTAGATGTGAATGCAGTAGCACACCATTATCTTAAAATCAAATTTCTGATGGAGACAAATCTAATGAAAATACAGAGATCAATAGAATGGCGTCTGTGAATCAATACTCATATGTAGACCATTAACAAAGGTGCTTCTATGTTATAATGTGCCTCTAGAAGAACGTCCCTGATCTGTACCATGATAAAGATGCCAACTGTCGAGAAAACCAATATTGTAAAGTAATTTACTATGTACAAATCTGTAAACTTGGATGCATACATGTAGACCACGATATTTTATCTGCCAGTATCAATGCTTATGGTTGTTGTTTGAGATCTGTAGATAGATCTCTCTCTTTTGTGTTGTAGGGACGTTGTGTGGTACTTGGCCTGACAGAGATGGAGACGCCAACCCAGGTATTAGCACTCCTTTCCTCTTAGCATGGAAGCCAATAACTAGGAAATACAAAAAAAATGGATTGCCCATTATTTCCATGGATCGATCAGAGAAGACCAACCAAAATGGATTAAAAAACTCAGAAAAATATTTTTGCAATTATACTAAAACCAAAACAATAATCTTCTCATCGGCCGGGGAAAATGCAAAGCATGAACAAATCCCCTCATACACTCTCCAATGGATCTCATGGATTCTACACACTAAATAAAACCCGTGCTTGAAAACTCCATTACAGGTAGAAAATCAATTATGCTGATACCAAATCTTGAATTTGATTTATAATGAACACACAAAACAATATAATAATTATTCTCACTGTATCAAAATATTCGGAGATGATTACAAATATATAGGAAAAGGCTTTCCTATAATTAGGGAGATGGAATCTCCACCAATATCTCACCTTAATCAAACTAATGACTGAAGATATATTGTTATACTCAACAATCTATATCGTAATATTGTTTATAACAATATTACTATTAAATATTAACTAACCAACCAAACTATAATGTAAAAATTAATTTCCTAACATTTATTCGACGCAATTCAAACCTCTGATTCTTATCGTCCGGCCCTCATTGAGGTCCTACAATCCATCGAGGCTCCACCCAATGACACTTCACCTATCATCGCCCTTATTTCCCCTCATTAGAGTACTTCCATTAACTTCTCCAAATCAGAGATCTCCCCTTCACATCCTGATGATCTAGATCCCGATTTTTTCATCTCCGCTTACATCAATAATATTTGTGTTAAACGCATCATGATTTATGGGGGTGCTAACATCAACATAATCTTCTCTCATGCCTACTAATAAATGGGCATACCTTATAACTATATGTCTAACAACCCTGTTATGCTTTGATCCTTTAACAATTTCATGACCACTACCCTTGGCATCGTTGTCCTCCACATCCGTGTGGGTCCGAACCATTCTCGAACTCTTCTACGTTCTCGAAAGAGAGTTCCAGTATAACATGTTGTTAGGCCGTCCCTAGATTCATGTCATGGCTTGTGTACCTTCCACCCTTCACCGTTGTATCAAATTTGAATATGAAGGAGAAACTTACACCATTCATGCATATCCCTCCCCCTTCAAAAATTGCAATATGTTTTATTATCCAAATGATGTCCTAATTTGAATTACAAAAACTACCACATCTATCACTTCCGCCTCTTTTCCTTCCTCATCTAGCCCACCTACAGACCCTCCTATTCCGCCTTGTACTAATTCCCCATCTTCTCAGGCTTTAGATAGCTCATCAATACCTGGTACCTAAGTACCAACCACATACCCCTTGGTAAGCATTTCAATGCCTTTCACTTGGAGGATATCGCCTCCTCAGTATTGACGCATTCCTTACTCCTCAAGAGTATGGAAAATTACACCAACACCCTTGTTATAACCATCGTATAGGAGAGGTCATACCATACGGTCCTCCCCACATTCCTATCGGCCTAACCTGTGGGGGGCTCGACATTACCTCTTATTCCATTGAACCTCGCTTCCAAATCAAACCCTTTTCATCCGACTTCTCCTACCTCACCAAACATAGCTTCGTACTCACTCTTCTTCATCATTGCACCTAGAAAGGCTTTAGCTTTGGTCATTACGAACAAGGTCGTCACACCATCATACCATGCACCACTAAGAAACACAAAGACCGTTGTAATCTTATATTTCCTTCGCAACCTCCTCTTAAGAAGGCTTGCATCACCCTTTTCTAAGACGAAAAGTCTTCCCCACCTTCCTCACCTATTGCACCACCTTCTCCCACAGAGTCTATGGATCCCGAATCCATTCTGCATAATTTTTTTTCCATGAACACCATCTCTTTGGGACCTCTGACCTATCACCATGATGGCGAGGTTCCCTCTTCCCTTCCTCTTCTTTATCCTGAAATGTTGTATGATGATACACCTTCTATAAATGTTGTCCAATGTCAGGATGATGATTCTATTTTGATCTATTTAGGTACGGAGGATTCTTAATATTTAAATGTCATTACCCTCTAACACGCAAACCATGTTGAATGAATCTACCATATAAATCAACATTCACACTTAGGACGACCCACAACTTCTAAAGATAGGCCAATCTTTAGACTCCGCAAAATAAGAATCTTTCACTTATTTTCTTGGTGTTATAGCGATATGTCTGGTATCGACCCTAATATCATGCTTCACAATATCGTAACTATCCTTGATGCAAAACCAGTGAAACAAAAGATGTATAAAATGTATCCTCGCATTGCTCTTCTTGTGAAAGAAGAACTTCAGCACCTTTTTTTTCCCTTCATCCTACTCATTGACTATCCACAATGGATCTCTAACATTGTTCATGTCACAAAAGTGACTAGGGGACTTCGTATCTATGTTGACTTTAGTGAACTTAACCTGGCCTGTCCAAAAGATGTCTTTCCTCTACCAAACATTTACCAAATATTTGATCTTATAGCTGACCATGAGATTCTATAATCATATATTAGTCACTCCAAAAAATCAACAAAAAACTGCCTTCATAACCCCTTGAGGAACCTTTTGCTATTGCCCTTCAACTTGAAAAATGTTGGTACTACCTATCAGTGTGCTGTGACTTACATCTTCCATGACATCATGCATGAATTTTTGGAAGACTATGTCGATGACCTTCTTGGTGAGTACAAGCATCATACCGAACACCTAGTCATTCTTAAAATTATCTTTGACCGCCTTATCCAATATTTTTTTCGCCTTCAACTAAATAAATGCATTTTTATAGTTCTCTCGGGGAAGCTCCTTAATTTCATAATTTATTTGTAGGGTATCAAATTTGATCCTGTTAAGATCAAAGAAATTCTTAACATGCCTTCACCTACTAAACTTCAGCATCTTTGTAGCTTGCAAGGAAAATTACAATCCATCTAACGCTTCATTTCTCAACTTTCAGACTGATGCCAACCATTTCATCATCTCCTTAAAAAGGATGTTTCTTTCCATTGGAATTATGAGTGTCATAAAGGCTTTAAAGTATTGAAGAACTACCTTCTTTAGCCACTTGTGCTCATCCCTACTAAAGATGATAAACCTTTTTACCTTTATATTTATGCTACTAACCATTCCCTGGGTGTCATGCTTGCTCATCGTGATGAGTAGCATAGGGAACAAGTGGTTTATTACATAAGTCATACTTTTCTAGACTATGAAACTCAGTACACTCACCGTGAAAAGATTTTCTTAGCTCTAGTCTTTGTGGCCAAAACTTTGCCAATACATCTTAATCACAATTTTTTTTCATTACCAACAACAACCCTCTTCATTACATGCATGCCAGAAATTACCAACACTAACTCACCGCTCATTGGCTCATGCTTCTTACAAACTTGGAGTTAGAGTTCATTCATCAAAATTATATCAAAGGAAAAACCTTCGTGGATCAACTCACAGACGCTCCTCTTCTTGGAAATCAATCCTCCAATTTTGATTTCCTCGACGAATCTATCACCACCCTCTCCCTTTATGATATTGTTTATCAAATGACATTATTATTTGACGGATCCAAATGTCACCACGGGGGATAGGTGGGGGTCATCCTCATTCATCTTGATGGTAAGCCCATACCACTATCCTTTAAACTATATTTTGAATGCACCAATAATATAGCTGAGTACGAAGCACTTGTGTTGAATCTTCAAATTGCCATTTCCCTAGATGTTAAATCCGATAACATCTTTGACGACTCTCAACTGGTTTTGAACCAAGTCAATGGTTCATACGAGTGTCGTTACAATGAGCATAGAAAGTATAGACATCATGTCCACCTACTTTTGACCACATTTGATCACAACCTCATTCAAGCCACTCCACAATCCACTAACAAATTCCCAAATACCATGGCTTGTCTTGCTTCTCAAATACCTACCGCACTTTCGAACTCAAAAATATTTGTCACAATACAATGGTTGTAGTCACCTTATTATATTATCCCCGACATTAATTTTTTGGGTAACATCAATACTAACCCACGCGACATATGGTATAAGAAATCCGCTGACTACCTCTCATTGTCAATCTTGCCTCTGGATCTCACTCACAATGGATGACGATCCTTCCTAGAAAGTGTCTCATTATGTCATCATGGGAGGTCTTCTCTACAAACATAGATTTTATGGTATTCTCATGTGGTGCCTCACAAGTTCTGAAATCCTGTACACCATCAAAGAGATTCATGATGGGATTTTTTAGGGACTTTTCAATGGCCTCATTGTCACAAAACATATCCTTTGACTCAGATATTACTCTACAAACCTTACCCAAGACTGTTGTGACTATAATTCAATTTTGTGTGAAGTGTTAGCAACATGCGAACCTTCATCATACTCCTAGTCATGCCTTACAAGTCACCAAGACTTTTGTCCCTTTTCTCAATGGGTTTTGGATCTTGTTGGAGAGATTAACCCTCATTCCTCTCAACTTCATCATTGGATCATCATAGCGACCAAATATTACACTAAATGGGTAGAATCCATTCCTCTTATCTCTACCAAATCCAAGAAAATAACCTAATTTATCAACCATCATATAATTTTTAGCTTTGGTGTTCCTCATCACCTTATCACTGACAATGGAAAACAATTCAAAAAAAAAACCTTATACAAAATGTGTGACAAATTTGGTATTCATCATAGTTTTTCTTCACCATATTACCCACACTCAAATGGGCAAGTTGAATCTTCTAACCAAACCCTCAACAAAATTCTTATGAAAATGGTTGATGAAACTGACAAGAATTGGCACACGCACACTCCTTTCACCATATGGGCTTATCACACCAACATCTGCACCTATACTGATGCCATACATTTCTCTTTGGTCTATGGTATAGAGGTTGTTCTACCTCTCAAAGTCTAAATTCCATCTCTTCATATATCACTGAAAATATGCTCTCTGATGATGATTTTCGCTAAGATCATTTGGCACAACTTGAGCTATTGGACAAACGTCGTCTAAATGGTCTAGACCACATCCAAATCTACCAAAATTGCATCAAGCATGCCTATGACAAACGTGTTCAAGAACGAACATTCCAGATCAGTGATCTTGTCCTGACGGAAAATCAACATGTAACCAAAATGGAGAAAAGTAAACGAGGAAAGTTTTCTCCTAATTGGCTTGGACCTTACATTTTCACCCATATCGATGGATCAGGAACTTATCGTTTATCTTATGGAGGGTAAAAATGAACCTGATCCCCTTGATTCCCTGCACCTTCAACTGTTCTATTGTTGAATAAAGTACTACATCACTTTATGTCTCACAAACGTTTTTCCCTTGAGTGAACCTATCCTTCCACCTACCTCTTTTAAGGAGCAATGACTCAAACAAAATTGTGTGATTATCCATCGCCATTTAGTCTTTTCTTCAATATGATTATCATGGCTCTACTCATGGCATGATTCTCATGGATACTTTTCATCCTTTTTCAGGATGGAATCCCATGGTCGTTCGTCACTTAAAACCCCTCTTTCATAGCTAACCTTTATCGTGCTGGTTTTTCCTTCATAAAAGAGACCTATACTCCTTTATATACTTGTCCATAACTACAAGTCCAAAATAGTGTAAAAATTGACTCCTTGAGTCGAAATTATTGCAAATAGATGATTCCCTAAAATGAACATCTATGTCTCTCTATTTTTTCTATAAGTAGACTTCTCCAACGAAGGACAACTATACAAAGCCAACCAAATGTTGTACTTAGTCTATCCAAAAAGAAGACTAATCTAAAAATTTTAAAATAAAATTATCTTGAAGCTTCCCACATTGATAAGCTTCACGAAGACCTCAAGGAAATTCTATTATTCATCCCTATATAGACTTCCTCCATCGATCAATCTATGAATGTAAAAATGAAAAATAAAATTTCAAGAAAAATACAAACTTTTGGTCATGGACTTGCCTATGGTGGTTTTGGGTATCTTGCAGAAGGGGCATGCTATCCCATAACAAGGTTATGCTAAAAAAACCACTCTACCCTACCTTCATTTATTTACTCCTATCCACTCAAGGGACGTGGCACTCAAGATACACTTTGTGATTATGAAAATTCTTTCAAATATAGACCTATCAATCATTCAATGTATCTAGGGGCTTATGTTCATAAGCCTTTTTGTATGGCCATTATGGTCCTTTCCAACTATGGAACATTCACTTCTTTTTGGTTCACCTTTGCCTACTTATTACTTCTTTTGTAGGATGCAACCATCGAAATTAAATATCTTATTTTGATTCTCACTTTTACCCATGTCCATATTAATCATCATTTCCAAAACATCATACATACTTATAAAAATCAAAAGTTATCCTCTTTCCCACAAATTGATGACATATCGTCAATATAGCACACTTCCTCTTCTATCACCATTAATTAGCTACATTACGCTAGTTAATTAACCCTTCTATCCAAAAAATACACCAATTAACGACCTTCCGTTAATTAATCCCCCTTTCTATCTAGACTAATTAATTATTATTAATTAATTAGCTTCCTCTTCCATTAAATCAATAAATCATCATTTATTTGATTAAATCCCTCTCATAGTCTAAATCATGCTAATTATTCCTCTAAAAAGCTTCTATAAGCTTGCACACCTATTAATTAATCACTTTGGTTAATTAATAAATCCCCTCAAACCCCATGGGTCACTAAAGGACAAACTAAACTCTCCTAAGGTTGACTCAACCCTTTCTAAACCTTCCTTATCCACAACTAACCCAACCTCTCCATTTATCCCACATGAAGAGGGATGTAGAGATTCTTCTATCCATTGGGCTATATAAGGAGCCCTCCTCCTACCTTTCTATTTACACCTACACTCCTAAATGAGCATAGAGCATACACTATAGCCATTTTATCATCTTTGAGCATTCTTCCATTAGAAGAGCTAGCCTTCTCCATTTCTTGCATTCATCCACCCAAGTTTTGAAGTCATATGGAGATATGTCAAATGGTCTTGTAGCCATGATTTGACAAGACTCCATTCTTAGAAACCTTGGGATTTCAAGCACATAATCAACTCTTTGATTGCTAGAGATCTACATAGGTTCAATCTCATCTCATTTAGCATTCAATAAGAGATAGAAGTTAATTTGTTTAGCATATTAGCTTGAAATGTTCATTTCATGTTTAATGTAGAAATGTTGATAGGTTAGCTTTGCTTAAGCTCTTAGCATGATGATGCATAGGTTTAGTTTAGCATTGTATTGAAGCTACTAGGTGTTAGTTTCAATTCTACTTACATAGCTAACTAATTCATGCATACATTTGGCACGCCCGGTGGGACGGGTCCTTAGTCCCTTAACATTCTAGTTCAAATTTTATTGTTATTTCAAGTTTTTGGCTAACCCTTGATATACACATATGGGAAATAATGTTAAATTTCTTATGATTTTGCTAATATTACATGTGTAGGATCTCATTTAGAGCTTTAATTCTAATGGGTTGTTGTCAATTTCGAGCTAACATACTAAAATTTGGAGCATTTTGAGCTTGTTGGTGTCATTGGCCATATTTTGACTACAGGATAGGTGCAGGTACACAAACCCTGGTGCAGGCACACTAAACCAGGTGCAGGCACACATCCCAATGCACACACACTCTGCTCCTGTACTGTACCTTTGTTGTTGTCAAAAACCTGTCAGGCTAGCACACATACCCTAACCTCAGTGTAGACACCCTAACCTTGGCGCACACGCACCATTCTACTGGCAGCACACATTCTGTGTTTGTATCCTATGGCACAGGCACCCATATCCTATGCAACCTTGGCACACACCCATATCCTAGTGCATCTCTCAGGTGGCACAGGCGCACTGTCTGAGTTTCCATACTACCTTTTTGCTAACCTTGGCGCACACGCCTATACCCTGGCGCACATGCCCATATCCTGGCGCAGGCATCTCTCGGGTGGCACAGGTGCACTGCGGATCTAGATTTACACAGAGGGGCGCAACCACCCTAACCCACATGCACATGCCCTAACCCACGCGTAGGTGCTTCAGTCTGAGTTGGCATATTAATTTCAGGTTTCCAAAAATTTGTGTCCTAAAGTGCTAACATCATTGCAGGTTTTATTTTTACATGGGTATGCTAGACTAGACATTGGATAAACCTTGCATGTTTAATTATAAGAGTAAGGTCACGTATGCTCTTCCCTCGCGTCTTTTGGGGTGATCTTGGGAATCAGAAATGATTCTTATATCTTTTATTTCTTTGAGAATGTGTTGAATGTCCAAATTGAGAAAAGATATATTTCACATTTGAATTAAGTGTTTCCATTTGTTGATTTCTTGGATTTTGTGTCATGTATGCTCTTCTCTTGCATCTTAGGGTGATCTTGAGAATCAGAAATGACGTTTATTCTTTTCATGGAAAATTACTAATCCATTGTGCAGAACCAAAAAATGCTTGTCAAAGAAAAGGTGGAGTTGAAACAAAATTAAACTACTAATACAGTTTCCATGTAGGTTGCCAAAAGGTGTTCAAGAAAACCACATCCAATTAAAAAAGATAAAAAAACACACCACAATCATCACACTGTATTTGCAGGTTCGGATAAGGGTACGTCCCATCCACTTAAAACTAGGACATAACCCCTTTGGCATAAGCCTTAAGCTACAACAATGGGGGTGGTCCTAGGAACCCCAAAGTAGTCCACGCAAGAGGGAACCTTGTGGATGAAATGGGAAGTGCTCCGCACAACCTACTTGACTAGTATTACCATTTGTGAGATTTAACATCACAAGTCATCTGTATCGCGACCCCAGTGAGAGTACACGATGGACACATTTATTTCCCACTATGCTTGAAGGGGGTAAAGTAAAGTCCAAGATACTCCAAGAATTAGTCAGTGTGAATTTTCTTGGTAAATCGAGCTCACTCTTAGATGACTTGTGACACCTAGTTGAGTGAACCACCTAGGAAGCTATCTTTGACCAGGAGCCAACTTGGACCACATCAAAGCCAATTTGAGTTGAGAGCTATTGTTCATCACGAAACATGTGAAGCGTTACTTTTTCTTAGTTTTTCACTTTCCCTAAGGTGAGGTGAAACTCTGCCGAAGTGAGGCCAACATTTTTCAACCCCAATTGATCTACTTCCTTCACTTTCTTTTGACACTTTGTTGATCAAAAGAAGAGTGACTACCTTTGCATTATCAATTGATTGTTTTTCACCACTTTTTTTCCTATTTACGCCCATCCATGTTTGCGGCTGGGTTGTTAAATGTCTAAAGTGTGTGGAGACATTTTTATATCATTGGTAGCCTTTTTGATCTTGATACCCAAGTCAAGATTGTCATCATAGTTAGGCTTGGTTCATCACTTTGATTCTCCTTTGAATGGTTATCTTGTTTATATCGTGTCACTACAATTTTGGTATTTACGTCTTGTTTCTTGTAAACTTGACCTAAATATCTATATTGTAAGGTTACGCTATATACACTTTAACAATTCCTAGGTATACTATCACTTTAGTTTGATTTCAATTATTACCTCGATTCTGAAGAGTGTTAAGTGTTACCACTTGTGCATGTTATATCAATATCATATCTTGATATCAATACCTTACTTTCTTGCAAACTTTTGGTTAACATATCTTGGTGAAATTGTTGTGTCACTCACAATCGTAACTGACACCTTTTGGAATATAGGTCTTGATTGAATTTGGGCTTGCTTCTAGTATACTTTTAGGAGGTCACTTTGGAGGTCATGTTAACTTCTTGTTATTACTTATGCCTTGTTCATTTCTTTGAACTCGACATAAGTAGGGACATTTTGTTAATCATCATACGACACCAACTACCTTTTCAAAGACAAATTTAGGAAGTACTTCATTTGATTATTTGGTTTGAAACTCAACATTGTGTGATTGATTCTTGCTTGGCTCATTCATTTAAGAGCAATCATTGTGTCACGTTGGTTCTTTGACATTCATAACATACCTTGATTTCTTGACATTATTTTTTTCACTTAGGTTTGATAAAAATATTTGAACACATTCACAGATACCTTAGTGAAACTATTACACGTCATGGCTCCTAAAACAAGATTAGGGCTCAAAAAGTAGGCTTTGGAAGCAAGACAAATGCAAACTTGGGAAGCCTCAAACAAACAAGGGTCAAACCCCTTTATTGGCCATGATCTTGGGCCTTTATTCTCTATAGAGAAAGAGGTAGAAGAAATGATAGATCATAGCGGTGATGAGTTGGAATCACCACATGTGGAATTTGATTTCGACCCCACCTTGTTAGATGAATTCCTTTTTAGAAACAAGGATTGGGTACTAGCACGAGTTGTGGAGTTAGGAGCCAGAATGCCTATCGAACAAGAGATAATCCCACCTACAAATGATGCTAATGAAGAGGAGAAACCTCTTATTAACATGGATGATATCTTAACACATGGACATGCTTCTACCTCTAACGTGGGAAATGATAATGTAGTGGGATATAGAATACCTTTCCTTAAAGTACCACGTAAAGTCAGAATAGAACACAAAAATGTTGAACAACCTCCGCAACATGAAGAAGAAGAGGAACCTCTTGAAGAAGAAGTCACTATTCAACAAAAAATTTGCAACCTTAGTCGACAATTAGCTTTGTTAACATCTCATGTACAAAAAGAAACAAACAAGAATGTACAAAAGACAAAACCTAAGGTCAAAATTAGTGAACTTCAAATGGACAATCAAGGAGGAGACAATATGGAACACAATCGTATATATATCCCTACTTCTCCTACCAAAGAACAATTACTCACTCAAGAAATGCAATCTATGAAAGTGACACTTACAAGCCTCCAAGAGAGTACTGTGGGGAATAGCAGAAAATATCAATACAAAGAGCTATGTCCCCATCCATTTGATAAAACTATGACACTTCAACCCTTCCCTAAAAATTTTGACATGCCAAAATTTGACAAATATAGAGGGAAAGGTGACCCACGAGACCATGTAAAATATTTTTACATGGCATGCCAAGAAGTGGCCTACAGTGACAATTACCTCATACGACTCTTTCCAAAGAGTCTAGGGGGCCAAGCCTTGGAATGGTTCACTCGCTTACCTCGTGGGTCTATTTTCACATGGCCTAAACTGGCAGAAAGGTTTGTACGACACTTCTCGTACAACATAGAAAGTGACATAACCATGGCGGACTTGTGTGGCACTAAACAACATCCCAACGAGACATTCACTAGCTTCCTACAAAGATGGAGAGGGATAGCCAGTCGCTTCCCTTGTGCATTCCCTGAAAAATAGCTGGTGAGTATCTTTGTGCCCAATCTCAACCCAGACATCACTTTTCATCTGCAAATGCATTGTGTTCACACCTTCGAAGAGGTTATTGAAAAGGGAATTCAAATAGAGAAATCCCTTATTGCCAAAGGAACCATTAAATCACACTCTAAGGATAACCAAAATGCAAAACCTACGGAAAATCTGAAAATATTTAACAAAAACAAGAATGTGGTGGGAGACGGAATCACAGATTCCAAACGTGTATAAAATGGTTCAAACTGGTCAACCTTTTAAACTGACCAAAGGACCTATTCAACCACCACCTAAACATAGAATGTTCACTCCTCTCAATGAGCCTTTGTTCGGCCATATTGAAGCAATTGGATGCAGCTCACATGGTGACTTATCCCACGACACAACCCTTTGATGAAAATGCTCCAAAACCATCATGGTACAAAGAGCATGACTATTGTGAATTACATCATGTCAAGGGACACAAAATAGAAAAATGTCTATGACTTCGTCACTACATCCAAGATCTCATCGACAATGGGGAGATAGAAGTGGACACCCCAGAGAAAACTCAGATGCCAAATGAAAAGATGGGAATATTCAAAGAACCATTCCCTAAACATGGTAAGTCAGATGAGAAAAATCCAGATCGAGGAGAGTCATCCCAGAGTTACAAAGCAGTGAATTATCTATATACCAAGAAGGACAATAATCATTATGATTCACTCATTGGATGTATCCACTCTCCTAGTGACCATGTGAACACCATTCGGATCAAGGGAAAGGATTGCACTATGGTAACAAGGCACACCCACCTCATGATTCCTGAACCCTCTCCATCGACCCCGCAAAGATGGTAGGTACAACCTCTTAGAACAACTTGAGAAGACATCTGCCAAGATTTCAATCTTGGATCTTCTCAAAATATCAATGTACATAAGGACATCTTGTACAAAACTCTTCAGGGGTCAGGAGTGCCACTAGAAGTAGACCCTTTGCATCTTCAAGCTGCGTGGCCAACATTGTACCAACTGAGTACATCTCTTTTAATCATAGGGAGATCCCTATTGAAGATCCAACACATAATCTCCCCCTATATATTGAGGTATTTGTTACCCATTGAAAGATAAAATGGGTGCTTGTGGACAATGGATCAGGGTGAATATATGCATGTTGAAATTAATTAAGCAAATGGGACATACAGAAGAAGATCTAGAGTCCCACATCATTACCATAACCACTTACGACAACGCGGAGTGGGAATCAGCTGGCACAATCACATTACCCATGGAAGTAGGACCCACTTGTCATCAGACAAAGTTTCATGTATTGGACTTGGAACTTCCATACAATATGCTTCTTGGCCGACCATGGATTCATGCCATGCAGGCCATGCCATCAACGTTCCATCAATGCATCAAATTGAAACACGAGGGACACACTGTCATGATACAAGGAGATCCAGAGCCCTTCGCTCACTACAGAGCTCTCAATAGTTTTACACGTAAGGGTGCCTATATGTGTCCCTCTGCTGATATAGTTGTTCCTCTTCAATCTGAAGCCATGGAGTCATGAGTAGATTCAGATTCCCTAAGTTCTTGCACCCGTGAGGCTTCTACATCAACTTCTCCTTTTGATTCATGGGAGATGAAGGTTCTGGAATATGGTTGTGGAGAATATAATGTGCAACAAGCTCTTTTGGTTTCAGACCTATCATTGTCACCTAAAACTAGAGGCCGACCCAACTATCATTTCAGATGGCCTAGAGATGAGCGAACTATTGGGTCATTTTTACCTAGGGGGTTACTCGCTGAAGAGAAATTGTTGGACCCACCTACGACTTGGGTCCTGAAAGATACTCAACCAACTTGCTACCAAATCCCTGAGTATGAGAAGTCTAGCCGAATGATGTATTCCATGGGCTACAAGGGTCTAGGATGCGGAAAGAATGAGCAAGGACCGAGAGAACCAGTTCCTCTTCCACATTTCAAGATGGAAAGATATGACATTCAACATTCAACCCTATGGATCACACCCCAATGATCAAGATGCCACCTATTCTGAGCATGAAGATAGCTCTGATTATTTAGATAGTGACACAGATTCCCACTGTAGCCAATACGAGGATCTTGCCTCCACAAACCTATTCATGGATACCGTTGTCCTTACCATAACCCCTACTGAACCTAAAATTGACCTTGTTTACCCTTTCCTTGTTCAAATGGGACCAACAACGTCACGTACCACTGGATCTCTTTGAAAATGATGAAGCCATTGCAAAATTCATGGGCATTCGAGATACAATTCCAATTGGAGACCATAAGAAAGGTTTCTACATTGACTTAGATACCTGTGCATACTTTGGCGAGGAAGCTGAGCTTCGTGGTCAGCAAAACTTAAGAAAAAGTGAGGGCAAAAGTTCCAACAAAAATCCTCGGCAAAAACAAAAGTCCAAGTCACACAGTGAAAACCTCTTTGAGGCACTGGCTGAAAAACAAGTGAAAAAATCAATGGACAAGAAAAGTGACCACACCAAGGGTGAAAATCTCATAGAGACACCCTTGGAAGAAGATCTCAACCTTCCTCCCGATCCTACGCGTATGGAGGATTTGTCAAAAATGCTAGTGGAAGAAACCATTGATGTGAATATTGGAACAGAAGACGATCCAAAGATAGTCAAACTAGGGAGCTTCACTCTCAGCACGGGAACAGAAAACATTCACCATGCTTCTGTGGGAATTTTTAGATGTATTCACATGGTCCTATAAGGATATGTCGGGCTTGGATCCAACCTTGGTAGTGCATAACCTAGTAGTGCATGCAGATGCCAAGCCCATCAAAAAAATATCAGAAAAATGCATCCATGGGTGGCTCTTCTAGTTAAAGAAGAGCTAGAAAGATTTCTAGCAACAGGCTTCATTCGACCTATTGATTACTCAGAATGGATATCAAACATAGTCCCCATACAAAAGAAACCTGTCGGGATCAGAATCTGTACGGATTTTAGAGACATTAATAAGGCATGTCCAAAGGATGATTTCCCATTGCCCAATATTGATATGATTGTTGATTCAACTGTAGGATATGAAATGTTATCTCTTATGGATGGATTTTCAGGCTACAATCAGATCAAAATCGCAGATGAGGATCAACACAAGATGTCCTTCACAACCCCCTGGGGGACTTTTTGTTATCAGGTAATGCCCTTTGGCCTTAAAAACACAGGAGCAACTTATCAAAGGGAAATGACCATGATTTTCCATGATATGATTCATGACATCATGGAAGACTATGTGGATGATATCCTCAGGAAATCCAAGACAAGAGCAAATCACCCTGAGATTTTTTGGCATATCTTTGAATGCCTATGGGAATACAAAGTCAGATTGAATCCAAATAATGTGTGTTTGGCGTACTGTCAGGAAATTTTCTTGGATTCATTGTATCATGAAGAGGGATTGAGGTAGACCCAACTAAAGTTACTATCCATTACTAAAATTCCTCCTCCCAAAAACATCAAACAACTATGCAACTTGCAAGGAAAGATCCAAGCTATCCGCCACTTCATTTCCCAACTTGCTGACAAGTGTCATTCATTCACTCATCTACTTAAAAAGGATGTTGCCTTTATTTGGGGACCAAAGCAACAACAGGCCTTCACCTTGCTTAAGCAATACTTAGCCAATCCACCTGTCCTCATGCCTCCAACTCCTGGTGAGCCACTCCTGTTGTATATTTCTGCTACTCAATTTTTTATTGGTGCATTTGCTCACCCAATATGACCTCGCCATAAAGAAAAATATGTGTACTATCTCAGTCATACTCTCATTTCTTATGAGCTCAACTACCCTCAGATTGAAAAATCTTGTTTGGCTATAGTTTTTACCTTCCAAAAACTTCGCCATTACCTGTTAAATACTAAAACCAAGCTTATATCCAAAGTTGACCCGCTTAAGTACCTATTGTCAAAACCCGCCCTTACAGGTAGAATGGCTAATTGGATCATTCTACTAAGTGAATTTGACATTGAGTATGTACATCAAAATTTAGTAAAAGGACAAGTACTCACCGATCAGTTAGCAGAAGCACCATTACCAGGAACAGAGCCTGTAAGTATGGATCTGCCAGATGCTTCATTACTTGTATATTGAGGAATCTGTCATGTGGCAAGTGCACTTTGATGGATCTTTTACTTTTCATGGTTTGGGGTAGGTGTGGTATTAATTACTCCTTCAGGTGACCCTATACCTCAAGATTTTCACCTTGGTTTTCCTTGTACAAATAATATTGTGGAATATGAGGCACTCATCACTGGGATGAAGCTTGGAAATCAAATGGGATATCCATCATGTTAAGATCGTTGGTGATTCACAATTGATCATCAAGCAAGTTAACGATGAATATAAAGTCAAGGATGAGAAACTCATCCCTTACAAAAAAATGGTGGAAACTTTGAAAGAGTATTTTGTGCGTATCACATTCAAACAGATTCCAAGAGCACAAAATAGATCCACATATGCTATGGCAACCATAGGTTCTATGCTATGAATTCCACCAGAGAGAAATGATATGCCATTTCTTTGTTGAGAATCTACACCAGCCTGCGTATGACATTCCAGAATCATGTTTGGCTTGTGAAGTTGTTGGTCCCTATTCCCCATGGTATGTGCACATCTATGCCTATCTTAAACACAACACCTTCCCTCCTGACATCTCCCGTTCTGAAAAACAAAGCCTTATCCACCAGATAGCCCATTACACCCTCTTAGGAGATACACTCTATCGTTCATGGCTATGATGGGAATCTATTGCATTGTCTAGATGTAGCAGAGTCAGTCCAAGAAATCAAAAGAGGTACATGAAGGGGTATGTGGTGTCCCATACAAACATGAATGGTTCTAGCTAAGAAATTGTTGAGAGTAGGCTACTATTGGCCTACTATGGAAATAGACTACTGCAACTATGTAAGGAAATGCGTAATATGTCAAAATTATGGAAATTTCATCCATGCGCCATCACAACCATTGCATCCAATCATACAACCCCATGTCTCCATTCTCCAAAAAATGGAAAATCATTGAAGAAAAAGACAGTAAAGGGCCTTTGTTATCGATTTCAAATAAAATTAAAGTGGTTTGTGCCATATTATCCATAAGGTAATGGGAAGACTGAATCCACTAACAAAACAATGGTTCGAATCATGGAAAATATAGTGAGTAAGATAGGTCGCTATTGGCATTTTCAAGTTCACCTTTCCTTTTGGGCTTATAGGACCTCCATTCACACTTCTATTGGTGCAACACCCTATTCCCTAATATTTAGAACCTAATATCCATCATCCCATTGGAAATCAAGCTCCCTTCCATGAGAATATCTCTTAGGGATTACTTGGAAAAGGATGAGGATTACAGAGTGGCCAGGATGGCAGAATTATAACTCCTGGATGAAAAGCGTATCCGCACCCTTAACCATCTCAAAGTGTATCAGAATAGAGTGTAGACACCTAAAATTGGTTACCCAATTTAGTGTCCCCTAGGTTCGCTTATCCTCTTAGGTAACCTGGGGGAACCTTTATATCACCACTTCTCCCTTAGGGTATTAATTAAGTATCTAATTAAGAACACCTATCCTAAGTTTATTTCACTCCATTATATTTCACTCATGTATAATTAAATATTAACTATTTAATTATACCTTTTACATTTATTTCCAACTACTTATCTACCCCATATCAATTTCCAACCTCCCGTATCATTGTTATCCATCCATCCCACCTATTTCTCCTCTCCTAAAACCATGTAATGGGATTTTTCCCGTATTTGAGTCAGAGGGATAATATTCTTATCCTTCCAATTCATTTCCTTTTTTGACACTTTGGGAGTCTGTTCCCTGATCGGCGCCGACCGATTTTTCTGATCGATGCACTGATTTTTTGGAACGGCACCGATTTTATCTCGGTCGGCGCTGATTATAAATTTATGACCTGAGATCCTCTCTAGTTAGATTTATAAAGAGCTGATTTCCTAGAGATTACTTTTTCTGAGCGATTAAAGAGATTATCAGAGAAAGAGAGTGAGTTTTGTGCAGTTTAATCCCTGAGAGGTGTACTTTTATTCTGTCCACGTGTCTACAGCTCTTGTGGGTCTCCAGAGCTCCCCTGAGTCAGCATCAATCATCAGATCAAGTGTTTTAGAGGTATTCCCCTTTGTTAGATTGTCTATAATCTCCTTTCGGTCAACATTGACCCAGTCCGGTCAAATCCGATTAATCTTCTAATCAACGCCAGTTTATCCAAATCGGCACTAATCGGGTCTTTCTTCAGATTTCTGGGTTATAATCCATCCAATGTCTACCTCGAATCCCCTTTTTTTCCATCTTCAATCTCTACTTTCTGATCAATATTCAGTAATCTGGTCTTACGTCTAATCCATTTTAGCTTAGCTTGCTTCCTTCTTTTACTTTCTGGCCTTTTGTCTTCCTGTGTGTCTAATTTATCGCTCAATCATTGTCTAATCGATGCCGAACCCAAACAATCGAAGCCAATCACTGTATGATTGACGCCGACCAATTCTGCAGAAAGGTACAAAATTCAGGTAACACAATTTCAACTTTTGTTTTTACAGTTTCCTGGATTTCTTTCAGTTTCTGCTGCGGTTTTTACATTATGTCTGTTATTTTTAATCAAAAAACCTAAATATTTTCTTACATCTTTTATCATGTATGTCTTTATTCTTGATTGAAAACGTGAACTGACATCCACCGAGGAAGCTTATCACTTCCTCGGACCCGCTTTCCGGGTAGTTCACCCATATATCATCTAACGTCATCTTTTTCTACCAAGGATTTGTGCATCACAGGTTTCTTGGATCTACTTTGCAGGATTGCTCGTGTGCGCCCATCTTGTCTCCATCAGCATTCTTTCCATCTACGTCTTCAGATCTTATCCAATCTATCAGGTATCGATTTCATTTGAGTTTTTCAGGGTTTTTGTGTTTAGTTTGGTGCATTAACTTGGACAGGTAACAAGCGTGGAAATTCTTGATCTACATTTTGGCACGCATGGTGGGACCCCAACCAAAGTCCCCTATTGGTAAGTTCATTTCTTTTCCAGTTTTGAGCTTTTGTTCTTTTTCTTCACTGATTTTCATCAGTTTTCCTTAAGCATTCCCTTTCTTTATTTTGTTCTTGTTTCTTTCGTTTATAATTTGCAAAGTCAAAATTATTTCTTTGTTGCATATCTAGATTCCCATTTCCATTTCTAAGATTAGTAAATCTTTCATTTGATTTCAAAGCTGCACTTTTTGATTGATCTCTGGGTGTAAAATTGTCATTTTGTTTGAAAGTTTTCTAGTTTCTTAAATAGAAATTTCCTTTCCACTAGTATCTAGTTATCTGGATTTATCTTTCTGTTTGTGTACATGTTTGCTTAACCTTGTTCTACGGATTGATTTTCTTGTTCGTGGGATTGTTCGAGGGGATGAGCTCAACAACGTGACTTTTTGAAGTCCACACACCTTGGAGAGCTAAATCTACAGGTATTTCTCTTTTGCGGTGTTTTCTAGCTTTTTAAGAACTTAAAAATAACTTGTTTGTTTGTTTTTATCACACTCAAACACTTCGGCTTTTGGTAATTAAAAAGAATTAATCGTGCATTGGGAAAGAACTTGTTTGACTTGTCTTCATTGAAATCAAACACTTTGGTTTTAGTGCTTAAAAAGAACATTTTCTTTTTCATTTCTGCTGTATGTTCTTCATCTAGTTTTCTAAATAGGTTGGAAAATTGATCAAAATCGGTAGTGACACTATTTGATTTTTATTTTTCACCCTTGCACACAAAGCCAAAATCACTAGGTATAAAGCATTTAAACAAAAAATCCTTCCCTGGCCTCACCTACTTGGAAGTGACATCCAAGAGGAAGAGCCTACGCGGTACTCGGGCCATGCGCTATAAATTCACGGAAGTTCTGGTATATATTGGCAAAGCACCCCGACTCCCTTATCGCAGTGGTGTGTGAAGTGCGGGGGTAGGCCCCTATATCAAGCCATGTACTAGTCTTTTACTGAAGTGCCTTCGGGACTCCTCACCAAAACATTCCCCAAACCATCCTTAGTTTGGCCAATTGAGTAGTCCCCATTCTAAAAAGCCTTCCCAAACATTTTCTTTCTTAAAAAGCATGAAAATTTAAAAGAGATAATCACCTACACTACTTGAATTGTCTGTGCATTAGTTAGGTTAATCTCTTTCTATGTTTTTGCTTGTTTATGACGGTCATCACCCAGTCACAATCTAGAAAAATGGCTCAACTAGGCCTCTTCTTCATCCGAGACCCCCGCTAATGTGGATGTTTCGACACCCCTCGGGTCTTCTTCGGGACCACTGTTAGTTGGTTCCCCATCTTGGTCATATAATCCTTTCTATCATCCTAAAGTGATCCCATCATGACCAGCTTCCCCTAGTCCTTCAGAGGTGTCATCTGCTTCTGATATAGAGTATGTTCCTTGTGGAGATCCTGAATTTTAGGCACTCCTTGACCACAACCCGGTAGCCCTTATGGACTACTTAGTGCATAAATCTACTCGCATATCTGATCAGGGACCACCGATCCAGCAAGTTTACGATTATTCTCATGAGCCATCCCAGGCTTTTATAGAGCAGTTAGCATGCTTTTTCTCACCTCGAACCACGAAAGAAGGTGGCACATCTATGCCTCCTTTTTCTCTTCCACCGACCATGTCGACTGGTTCTCAAATGACCCTGCCTATCCCTAGTGCCATGGCTACCTCGGCTACCCCACAGCCTACTTTCGAGAGGCCCTCTTCTTCAGCTATGATGAGTGCATCCACACTCCCACAAATTGTTGTTAATTCTTCTATGCCATCTATTACATCTCAGGGTCAGTATCTCTCTATGAACCAACCCCCTCCTATGAGTCATTCGGTTCCTCCTTCTCCTCCTCTAGCTGGTCTTTCTTCTAATGCTCCAGCGACAGTGACCTTTACCCATCCTTTGGCGTCGGCACCCCTAATAACCAATCTGGCAGTCAAAAGCCTCATTCAGAGTTTGTTTCCCACTATATCAAATCAAATCAACACCCACATTCCTCAATCCATTCCGATTCAGTCGGAAAGTGTAGGAACCCACCAATCACAGGCTCCATCTTTCATTCAACCACCTTTCTCTCAACCACTTGTCATCTCACAGCCTATTTATACTCAGGCTCCTTCACAACAAATACCTCGCCAGGCATCACCCAGAATGCCTGGTTATTCCTCTTATCATCTTGTTAATCAACAGATGAATCCCCCATTAACGCCTCAACAAAACATACCATTTGCTTCTTATACGGGACATACCAACATGCCCCCTCCTCAATCTGACATCGTCCAACTTATTTTCAAGAAAATCACAGACCTAGAAGCCTCCACCAAAGGGGCTCACCCTTCATACTCTTTTGAAGAAGTATGTAATGAACCAATTCATCCATCAGTGGCTTTTAAGCCTTATCCTCCCCAATGGGAACTTCCTAAGTTCTCAAAATTTCATAGTCGGGAGGATCCTCAACAACACCTGTGAGCATTCAAGCATGCTTGCTACCTTATAGTCTAGGATCAGGAGCTTATGCTCTGTACCTTTCCTATGTCTTTAGCAGGGCCCGCTTTAGACTGGTACAATAACATACCCCAACACTCTCTATTTTTCTTTCTCTCAATTAGCTCAGATGTTTGTTTGAAAACTTCTCAATAAACATCGCACATAAGATCTTGATTACAGATCTTTATAACATTCATCAATTCAATGACGAGTCTATTACAGACTTTGTCGCTCATTGGAGAGGAATAATAAATCAATTGTCTTTCTCCCTCCCTCAATCTCAACAAATCAAGTTGTTTACTCAATCTTGCGCCAATCATATTTCTTCCACTTTAAGGATTCAAACCTTTCATACATTTGAAGAAGCCTTTACGATGGCACACAAACTTGAGTCTCATGCCATTGAACAAGGGAAGCTAAAACTTCATTCTAAGTCTAAACCAGATTTTTCTCGGTTTACAAAATCAAACCCTTCCACTTCTAACAAAGACAAGAATCAGGGGTCCACAAATGCTATCATATTAAAAACATCATGAGCTGATAACACTTCTAATCAAACACCTCAGAGAGACTCTTCATCTTCTCGAAAAGGACCTCTCATCATCTCAGTCTTTTACTTCGTTGGGGGAATCATATGCTTCTATCTTAGAAAAAATGTTGGAAGTTCACATGATCGAACTTCCCCCTATTAGAAATTTTGATGAGAGCCAAGAACGACCATTCTGGTATCGTGAAAATGACTTTTGTCATTATCATAGAAGCAAAGGCCATGACATTGAATGATGTCAGACCTTCAAAAATCTTGTCCAAAAATTCATTGATAAAGGCGAGCTCATTCTAGATAACCCAAATGCTCCCCCAAATCAAGCGCTTGATGTTTTTAAACAGCCTTTTCCAAATCATTCCCCAAACAATGACACTTCAGGGTCTCAAAAACCAAACACTCATACTATCAGCTTCATTTCTACTAATGGTTCTTCTTCTAATTCTGAATCATCCACAAACATGTCGACTGAATCGGAACTCTCCTCCGCTCCTTCAAATTATGAGATTCCACCATCCTCAGATGGTCCATCTTCGAGTCTTCCTTTATTAGAAATAGAGTCGTCTCCCTCTGCCTTGCACTATCTGATCTTCCACCTATACCTGAGATAGTGTCATCTTCATCTGTCTCATCATCAGATATTCTTTCGGTGCTTGAGTCATTTACATCCCTTCAAATTCCCACTATGGATACTTCTACTTCTGTCACTCCCATTTTTGCCGCGACCATGCCTTTGGTTAACGTACCCATAGTTATACCAACTTCTATGCCTTCGGAAGCATCCTCGATCTTAACCCTTCCTGTCACTTTTCCTACAGTAATTACACCCACAATTACTGCATCTGAAGTACCCTCCTCACAAGAGACAGCTTCTTCATTACCTATCTCTTCCACCATCAGTGCTTCCTTGCCTATTAAGGAAACATCTAAAGAGATAGCATCGACACCTATACTTCTGACTCCTGGACTCAGACATAAACAATTGGAGTTTAAGCCTAGGGTTACATCATCAGTATCATCTCCTTTACTTCCTCTGAAATGGTTACAATCACCTTATGCGGTCGAAGTTGTCACCATCCCTGAAAAGGGAAAACCAATATTTCAGACCATCAAAACTCTTGGTGCTTTCCCTCAAAAATCCCTCTCTACGACCTCATAAAAGATTGGATTTATCCACTAAAAAGGCATCTTCTTCTACAACACCATCTTCACCGGTGCCTCATAAAGTGGATTTACCTACTGGAAAGGCATCACCTCTTTTATCAGAACCATCATCTTCATCACCAAAAACCAAGGCACCCTTTGTGCCTCCTATCAAATCTATTTTGGGAGCTCCTCCCCCATCTAAATCAGTCTTATCTAAATCATCATCTATTTCGGCCAAGCAAGCCTTCTTCATCTCCGAAGACTAAAACACTTGTCACATCTTCGTCATCTTCAAAATCTATCTTAGGAGCTCCTCCTCCACTAAAATCAATCTTGCCTCACTTGCTTCCATCTCAAGCACCTAAGGCTACTTCTCCCAATGTCCAGAAAAGCAAAACAGTCCCTAAAAAGACTGTCAAACCAGATATGCAGGTTCTTTTACCTCGGCAGTCTGTTAAGGCTAAAGAGGTGCCTTCGTCACCTCTATCCTCATCTTCGTCTACCGGATTCTATACTGAAATCCTTCACCAACTTATCCAATCTTCATCTATATCTCTTCCTCTGATCAAACCCTATAATCCCAAAGGAGTAAAACCTTCATGGTTTAACTCTGATTTGATTTGTGCTTACCATCGCACTCTAGGTCATGACACCGAGGGATGTAAAGCCCTTCAATCTGTCGTTAACAACCTCTTGGAAGAAAGTGATCTTCTGCTGGAAGAGGAGGAGGAACAAGTGTCTCCTGTCATCCCAACTACATCTGAGCCTGAATGGTCTACTCAGGCCTCTAATTCTATTGATATCACTCTGGATGATCTTCCACCTTCTCAAATCGACACAATTCGTATCACCACTAGAACACAACGGTATGATAATCCATCATCTTCTACAGCCTCTCGACCACGAGTCATCATTTCTACTACCCCCAAAGGAGTTCCTCCTTCCTCATCAGCCCCGAGACCTTGGGTCTCTATTCGTGCTTCACCTCGGGCTCAGATTCCCATGTCAGTTGAGGAGAGTGTTATGAAACAACTCACCCATGCTCCGGTCAAAATGTCTCTTTTTGACCTCATTCAGTCATCTCCCTAGCATCACCAGGCTCTGATTGATAATCTGCACCATATCGTGGTGAATTCAGATGAGCCCCTAGCCTTTCAAGATGGTTGTTGGATTGAATAGACCATCAACCACCATCTCCTTCGAGGATTCTGAAATTCCTCCCCTTTCTTCTAAGGATTTAGAGGCTCCTCTCTTTATCACAGTTCAAATCAATAACACTACATTAAAATGCACTATGATCGACAGTGGTGCTGCACTCAACATCATTTCCTCCCACACATTTGAGCAACTTAAGTTACCAAAGAATGTAGTGTCACCACCACCTTTCACCCTTCGATCATTTAACGATCAGCTGGCGGTTACTTTAGGAACTGTGGTCCTGCCCATTCGGGTAGGCAAGAAACTGCTTCATGAGATTTTTTACATTGTTGAAGGAAAATTCCACTACAATATGATCCTCAGGATGCTCTTGGATCCATACAATGCACTGCGTTTCATCAACCCTCCATCGATGCATAAAATATCAGTATGAGGGAAAAATCTATACTCATCCAGGAGATCCTTTTCCGTCCGCACAATGTGACATGACCACAGGGTCTATCCCTCCTAAAGGAGAATGCTTGTTCTCCTGACGAGGCTTCATCCTCTTCCATACCTATAACAAAACTACCAGATCTACAAAATCTGGAAGAAACATTGCAACATTTTTCACTAGGAGAGCTTCCTCTTCTCTCTTTTGATGCCCATCTCAAACCTAATGAGTATGGTAGGCCAGATAAACAACCTGAATATCAACCAGATCTTGGCCACATTATCACCATTGGTCTACCCAATCAACAGACTAACTTCATCTACGGTGGTCTTGATACACCTCACTATCATCTGGATTCTCCTCCTAGGGCCAAACCCTATTCAGCAGGGTTTGATTGTCTACAGAATCCCACATTCACAAAAACTTATCTATATCGATGTGCGTGGAAAGGCTTTGGCCTGGGAAAGTATGAACAGGGTGTGCATGACCTCGCATCCATTCCAACTCTTAAACCACATCAAAAATTTGGTTTAGGGTTCAAACCTCTCTCGAAAGCCACTGTCACCATTCTCGATGAGCCTCTTTCCATTGAGGAACCATCTTCTCCCATCAGGTCGGAAGCATCACTTGATGTGGATGACACCATTTCCATCCCACCTAACTTTTTTTTTAGTCAATACCATTTCCTTAGGTCCACTGACCTATAAGACTAATGGAAAATCCACTTCCATACCATTAGTCTTCCCCAAAATAGTCAGAGATGACTCTCCCACTATCAATACTATCCACTGTGTGGATGATGATTCTGTCCTTACCTATCTGGGGGTAGAGGATTCTTATCTTCCTAAAACCATTCCTTCTGACACATCTACGCTTCTCAATGAAGCCACTGTCGACCTTAATATAGGGACTTCTGAAGACCCTCGCATCATTAAGGTCAGCCAATCTCTTAACCCACAGGAGTTAGGAGACTTCACCACCTTTCTTTCCCACCATCACCAAGCATTTTCTTGGTCATATGAAGATATGCCAGGCCTCGATCCTAATATCATGGTCCACAATATCATTACTCTTCCAGACATCAAACCAGTTAAACAAAAACTGCGTAAGATGCATCCTCGTGTAGCTCTACTTGTCAAAGAAGAGTTGCAGTGCTTGCTTTCCACCAACTTCATCCAACCCATTGACTATCCACAATGGGTTTCAAATGTAGTACCAGTAACCAAAGCTACTAGGAAAATTTGAATTTGCACCGACTTTCAGGATCTTAATCTCGCTTGCCCGAAAGATGATTTTCCTCTACCTAATATCGACCAACTCATGGATTTAACTACAGGTCATGAGATGCTTTCTCTTATGGATGGTTTCTCTGGGTATAATCAAATTCTCATCACACCAGAGGATCAGCATAAGACTTCCTTCATAACTCCTTGGGGGACTTTTTGTTATCGCGTCATGCCCTTTGGTCTTAAGAATGCAGGAGCAACTTATCAACATGCAATGACCTACATCTTCCATGACCTCTTACACAAAACTATAGAAGATTACGTTGACGACCTCCTCGGTAAGTCCAAATGCCGTCAGGATCATCTTCTCATCCTTGTGCCTCTCTTTGAGAGACTCATTCATTTTTGTCTTCACCTAAATCCATCTAAATGCGTGTTTGGCGTTCTCACTGGTAAACTCTTAGGCTTTATCATTTCTATTAGGGGCATTGAAGTCGATCCCACAAAAATAAAGGCTATCCTCGAGATGCCTCCCCCTTCCAACTTAAAGCAGCTCCATGGTCTTCAAGGATGCCTTCAATCAGTGTGTCATTTTATCTCACAGCTTTCAGACCGTTGTCAACCTTTTCATCATCTCCTCCATAAAAATGTTCATTTTGAATGGGATGAGCATTGCCAAAAAGCCTTTGATGATCTCAAAGCTTATCTTCTTTCTCCACCTGTGCTTACACCTCCACGCGAGGGGGAGCCATTCTATCTTTATATTTCTATGACTGACCATGCTCTGGGAGCCATGATCTCGCATCGAGATGCTAATGGTAAAGAACAGGCTGTCTATTATATCAGTCACACTCTTCATGAGTATGAAACATGCTATTCCGAAGCTGAAAAACTGTGTTGTGCTCTCTTCTTCACAACTTCTAAACTTCATCATTACCTCCTTAATCATAAAACCTACATTGTTACAAGTGTCAATCCACTCAAGACAATGCATGTGAAACCTTATCACAATGATCGTATCACTCGTTGGCTCATGCTCATGACAGAGTTTGACCTCGAGTTCATCTCACAGAAATCTATCAAGGGTCAGGTCATTGCAGATCAATTAGCTGATACTCCTCTTCTGGACACTCAAGTCCCCCTCGCTCAATTCCCAGATGAGTACATCCAACAAATCGATTTTGGTCTGTCTCCATTTAAAGTAAAACTCTTCTTTGATGGGTCCAAGTGTCAGCAAGGGGGAGGCATAGGTTTCGTCATGATTCCTCCTTGGGGTGCACCTATCCCTGTCACACACAAGCTTAACTTTGAATGTACCAATAATATGGCCGAATATGAAGCTCTCATTTTAGGTCTTCAAAATGCCATTAATCTCGGTGCTCACCATATCGACATCTTCGGTGACTCTGAGCTCATCGTTAATCAAGTCACTGGTGTCTATCAGTGTAAAAATGATATCCTTCAAAAATATCATGATATCATTCTCTTTCAGCTTCAATCTTTCGATAAATTTACTATCCAGGCTATTCCTCACACTGCAAACCAATTTACAGATACGATGGCTTCTTTAGCCTCACTTATTCCTCCATTCACTGAAGACTCATGAACTTTATGTGGTTGTTCAGCATTTAGACCAACCATCTCATCTCAGGTAGTTGACTTCAATCAACGCCGTCATGACTAACACTCAAGATGAGTGGTATCAGCACATTTTTTATTATCTTATCCTGTTCAGTGCTTCCTCCAGATCTGACTTCCAATGGCAGAAGATCTTTTATCCAATGCACAAACCGCTATACTATTCTGGGTGGAATCCTTTACAAACGTGGCTTTGATGGTATTTTGCTTCAGTGCCTCAAAACCCCTGAATCATCTAAAGCCATTCAGGAGGTCCACAATGGTATCTGTGGTGGACACTTTGGTGGTTTGGCCATGGCTAAGCGCATCCTACATTTAGGCTATTATTGGCCTTCTCTTAATCAAGACTGCTGCGACTATGTCAAGAAATGTGTCAAGTGTCAACAACACGCTAATCTCACACATATCCCTAGCCAGGCCTTGCAACCTGCAGTGGATTTGTGGCCTTTTTCACAATGGGGTCTTGATCTCGTTGGCCTCATCAATCCACACTCTTCGCAGTGACATCACTCTATCATTACTGCCACAGAATACTTCACTAAATGGGTGGAGGCTATTCCTCTTTCATCGACCAAAGCTAAACCTATTGTTGATTTTGTCTATCAGCACATCATTTGTCACTTTGGTGTTCCTCACAAACTCATTACAGACAATGGAAAGTCTTTCAAAAACAAATATTTACAGAAACTTTGTGACACTTTCAATATTAAACTCAGCTTTTCTTCTCCATACTATCCACAATCTAACGGCCAAGTTGAGGCTTCTAATAAAACTTTACGTAATATCCTCGCAAAGGTAACTAGTCGAGCTGGTAGGGATTGGCACTTACACATCCCTTTTTCTCTCTGGGCTTATCAGACTAGCATTCGTACCCCTACTAGTGCTACTCCTTTCTCTCTCATCTATGGGTCTGAGGCTATCCTTCCTTTGGAAGTCCAGATTCCCTCTCTTCATGTCTCTCTCAGAGAGTTTGTCTCTGATGAGGACTATCATCAAAACCATCTAGCACAGCTTGAGTTGTTAGATGAACAACGCTCTTGAACATCATCAAGTCTATCTTGATGTTGGATTTATTGAATTTAATATGTATCGTGCTCTTAAACATCATCAAGTCTATCTTGAGCATGTCAAGTGTGCTTATAACAAGCATTTGAGTAGCTGTGACTTCCAAGTTGGTGATCTTGTTCTTAAAGAAAACCAAAATGTCACTACTCTGGAACGGAGTCAATGTGGTAAGTTTGCTCCTAACTGGATGGGACCATACGTTATCACTCATAAGTATGGGTCTGGGGCTTATCACCTATCTTCCATGGATGGTATACCTGAAATGGAGCCTCTTAATGCTTTGCATCTAAGGCCCTTCTACTGTTAAAATCTATCTTACATGATCTTAGTCACAAAACAGATCTTTTCATCCATCTGCAACCAGTCATGCATTTCGTAGTGATTCAGAACTATGTGGTTCTCCATGTTATTTCTTTTATACCTTAAATATGAGTACCACGGCTCTACTCATGGAATTTTCCTTATGGATTTGTTCCTTCTCATGGTAGGAATACCTTAATCACTACTTCATCTGCCCTAGGTATTCATCTTGATCAAATCTACTTGGGGGCATGAGTACGTGCTTATATACATTTTCTTCCCCTCTATCTGATCTATCTGGTCTAAACTCAGCTTCTTCCAAAGCTAAAAAAAAAAACAAAGAGAGATGTTATCCTAGTCCCAAAAGATAGACTGATCCCTCAAAGGACAACTATCCATGCCTTATCAAATAAAATAAAAAATATAGACCATTCCTCGAAGGATGGCTATCATCAAAATCAAAATACAGACCACTCCCTTGAAGGATGGTTGTTTGTTTTATGGCATTTTCAGCCTTTGCAGTAACAAACTTCCTCTATTGGCCAGTTTGTTCACTTTTTAGCATCTCTGAAAGACTTCCCGTATCGATCAGTCTTTCTATATCTAGCAAACTTCCCACATCGATCAGTTTTCTTTTCTATCAAAAGAAAAAAATCATGAAGCTGTGATATGAGACCTTTTCGATCATATGGAGATCCTGTTTTCCCCATATGGGCATGTATTTAATCCTTCATGTGTTCTGACGAGATGTATACTTATCTCTCATCCTTATCTACCTCCTAGATCTGGTTTGTGACTAACTAGTGTCAGGTTTATTTTATCCGCGTCTATGGCCTTGTGTGCATTGTCTTTCGATTTACCATCAAGGTCTCTATTTATGGTCGGTTAGGGGCCTAACTTATCATTCTTTTTCCTATCTAGGTGTAGTGATTTTTATTTCTAAGGGATAATATCATTACATCACTTTCTTTCACAAAAGACATTTCCCATGTTTATTTGTTGTTCATCCAGTTAAATTGACATTTAACATGTTAATTTACTCAATCAAGTCTATCATCTATCTATGCTCATCTTATTCATCTCATATAATGTCATCAAAAAAGCATGTATTAAAAACACATGTGAATCCATCTATCTATATCATTTAATTGAATTAACATCTTAAACATGTTTATTTAATCAACCATTTATCCATGATCAAATCAATCAAATCACATCTATTCATCTATCATTTATAACATTCATCTATATCCATCAAAATTACATAACATCTATCCATATCTATCAAAATTAAATGCATGAATCCAATCACATAACACAAAATGATGAATATATATACATATATCTGTCTATACAAAAGAATGTGTGGCTTCCAATCAAGCTGTATACATCGTATCCAAAAAAAATGCCTTCAAACTCGAGGCTACATCAGTATATCTCTACAAAATATCACATCTATATGGTAAAATCAGATAGGTGGAAAACACTATCTCCTCCTCCCTCCTCAGGTTTGGGCTGTCTCTCCTGACCATCTCCTATAGAGCTGGAGATGCCCGCTACCATGGCCCTGCCACCTCCTCGATCTCCTCTAGTGCTCACACCCTCTGAGGCACCACCAGCAGTAGCTGTCACTGTCCTCCTCCTCGCTCCATACTGAGGCACATCCGGGGCATGTTGTGTCAGGGCGTCCTCATAATATCTCACCTCGGCAAGGAGAGCCTGATAGGTACTCAGACTCACCATACCAGGTGCTCACAATGGTGCACTGCTGTGGTGGTGGTCCTCCTGCTACCGCACCCTATGCCCCTGACTCTGAGGTGGTGCCTGTATCACCATATTTGGCCCTGAGGGCCTCCCTGTGCCTGTGATAGTGATCTCTCTACTGGATCACTGTATCCCACTCCTGACGAGTGGTGTCTCTCTCCTGTATCAGGGTGTCCCTCTCCTCTGTCAAAGTCCTAATCTCCTCGAGGGAAGCCTGGTGTGTCTGTGTCAAGGCAACATGCTCTCCCTCAAGTCTCTCTAGTGCTGCTACTAGATCCTCCTTGCCTGCCTCTGTAGCTGTTGGGAGATGTCATGGCAGCTCCGCGTGGTACCATGCCTCATAGCCCTCATCCACTCCTGCATCATCATCATCATCTATGGGAGGTGGGGCCTCCCTGAGTGGATCTGTTGGGATCAGTATAGGTAGGTCTGTCTCCCTGTTATCCCATCGGTATGGTGTATATATAGTCGGGATGATCTGAATCAACCCAAACTACCTCATCACCCATATAAATGGGACTCACTCTAAGAGCTCTGGCCTGCGGCCCCTGACCACCCTGCTGCATCTCAGCTCCACCAGATGGGTGTCCTATCTGGCCCATATCAGATAGACCCTGTATGGTCTCCATATCACCTGTGCTGGTGTCAGAGTCCTGAATCTCTCTGAATACCACTCTGTGGATCTCCCTATATCTCCTGGGGCCATGTCTGCCCACCATCATCGAAATCCATACTCAAGGGCTCCCTCTACTCCTGGCATCCATGGAAGCCCAGATGGCCTGATCACTGATATATGCTCATATGCCCAGAATGGAGCACAAAACTCACGTCTATCCCAGTCCGCCTGCCTGTGGTATACATCCACAGCTCGTGATATATCTGTGCTAGTAATGCATCAACAAATGCAAACACCTGCATGAACTCTAGGATATCGTAGACATAGTCAAGTAGGAGTAGTGGGAATCGTCCACCTCTGGAATCTGGTAATGCATAGTAGGAGATAGCCATCTAGATCAGGGCTATCAATCTACTCCTGGGGTCATCCTGTCGGTACTGTGAGGCTATCCTCACAGCCCCAGACACTATCTCTGCATCATCTGCCCTGTCCCCATATAATCGTACCAGGGCCCTCCTCTGCTACTCTCGTGGGGTGATCTCTATCAGGTCCCCTGTAATCGGTAACCTAAGGATCCTATAGATGTCCTCATGGGTGATGGTCATCTCACCCATCCAAAACCAAAATGTGTAGGTCTGGCTATCCCACTGCTACACCAATGCTCGCATGAGCTCCACATCTCGGGGTACCCACCTATAATAATGGAAACCCCCCTAGTCTAGATAACTCCAGATGGTGCCACTCAACATCTATCACATCTAGTAGTATGGTCTCCAGTAGCTCAGGAATAACATCCCACATGTGTAGGACCTCTCGTGCCTGCATGATATCAAACATCGTCATTAGTTTCATATTTATCAAAATCCACATCATTAAATTTTCATCAAAATCTTTCTCAAAAATAAAAAAATGTCACTTTTTTCAATCGGTGCCAACTTCATTTCCAATCGGCGTCATTTACTTGACGATCGACACCAATTGTGTTACAATTGGCACCGATTAACTTTCTAATCGGTGCCAATTTTTTCAATCGATGCTGATTATGAGGCAGAGTGCTAAAAAAGCCCTCTTGCCTCATACTACAAAAAAACATGAAAAAAAACAAAAAACAAAACAATAAATGTACGAAGCTAAGGAAGGCTCACTTACCCCTGGTCATGTCCTCTTCCTCTTCTGACCACTTCTGGAGGCTTCCATGTTGCTCAAATTCAATTTTTGACTCTTTTCTAAATCAATCGTTCGCAGTGTAAATGAATCATTACCATTCATCTTTTCTATACTTATAGGTTTTCGAGCGGTTGGTGCCGATTATTTTGATCGGTGCCAATTTTTGTGGTCGACGTCGATTAGGGGTAATCGATGCCGATTGGATCCCATTAGCACCGATCAAGGATATTTTGATATATTTCATCCTCTGGTCCCACCAAGATGCACTTCGTCCTCATCTGTTCTTGCATCACCATCATTTGTCATTACGTCTTTCTTTTCGGTACTTGTACCTCTCACTTGCATAGCCTCATGTGCATCTCACTCGTGGCTTGGCTTTGCTTGTTATTCCCCACCTGGGGCATCTCATCATTATATATTTTGCATGTGCCACCCATAGCACACCTGTTCTACAGTCTGACAGTACTTCTATTACAAAGTCCACTATAGTGGCCATATGTCGATTTCCGTGGTGGCTATCCTCTCAAGGCCATCACTTCATCCTTCTTGTCTAAGCATTGATGCTTGGCTTGTTTATTTGATCATTGTTATGACCTTATTTTCACCTTTCGAGTGCATATTTTCAGTGTTATCACCCATTCTGAGTTCTTCCCTGTACATGGGTAACTCACATTTTTTTACAACCTAAAGATAGTGGGTCTGTAGGCACTAACATCGTCTCATTCGAAGGCTGTCTAGTTGTCCCTACCAATGTGTCACTCTTTAGTTGTTGCTATGTTGTAGTCACCTTTAACTCACCCGTCTATAGCCACTTACGTCATCTCATATGAAGACCATCTAGTCTGCCCTACCAATGTGAGTTCCTTAGGTCGCTACCTTTTTTGTTTTTTATGTGCGTCATCAATGATCAAATCTACCCCAGACATCTCACTGGGGCATCCTTCTTTCTCATCTACCTTTTTCAAACTCGGGATCGGTTGGCCTATTTCGGGCCACCCCATCCCTAGTTTGAGGGGGATCACATCATTATTGTTCTTCATTTCTTCCAACTCCTTGTTTTTGTCTCGTGGCATTGCTTATCACAAGTTACTCGACAAAAAGGGGCAAATGTAGACACCTAAAATTGGTTACCCAATTTAGTGTCCCCTGGGTTCATTTATCCTCTCAGGTAACCCGGGGCACCTTTATATCACCACTTCTCCCTTAGGGTATTACTTAAATATTTAATTTAGACAGGCCTATCCTAAGTTTATTTCACCCCATTATATTTCACTCATGGATAATTAAATATTAACTATTTAATTATTCTTTTTACATTTATTTCAACTACTTATCTACCCCATATCAATTTCCAACTTCCCGTATCATTATCCATCCCCCACCTATTTCTCCTCTCCTAGAATCGTGTAGTGGGATTTTTCCCATATTTGAGTAGGAGGGATACATTTATTATCCCCACAATTCATTTTTGCCACTTTGGGAGTCTGTTCCTTGATCGACACTGAACCGTTTCTCGATCAATGCCAATTTTTCTGAGTGGTGCCGATTTTTTTGAGTGGCGCCGATTTTATCTCGGTCGGCGCTGATTATAAATTTATGACCTGAGATCCTCTCTGGTTAGATTCAGAAGAGTTGGTTTCCTAGAGATTACTTTTGTCTAAGTGATTAAAGAGATTATCAGAGAAAGAAAGTGATTTTTGTGTAGTTTAATCCCTGAGAGGTGTATTGTTACTCTGTCCGTGTGTCTACAGCTCTTGCGGGTCTCCACAGCTACCTTGGTCATCATCAATCATCAATCAAGAATTTTTAGGTATTCTTCTTTGTTAGTTTCTGTAATCTCCTTTCGATCAACACCGATCCAGTCTGGTCGAATCTGATTAGTCTTTAATCAATGCCGGTTTATCCAAATCGGCACGACCGGGCCTTTCTTTGGTTTCTGGGTTAGAATCCATCAATTTCTACCTTGGATCCCCTTTTTTCCATCTTCAATCTCTACTTTCTAATCAATCTTCAATAATCTGGTCTTACATCTAATCCGTTTTGCTTAGTTTGCTTTCTTCTTTTACTTTCTGGCCTTCTGTCTGCCTGTGTGTCCAATCGATGCCGATCACTGCCTGATCGACGCCGACCCAAAAAATTGATGCTGATCAATGTCTGATCAACACCGACCCAAACAAATGATGCCGATCACTGTCTGATCAACACCGACCAAGTCTGCAGAAAGATACAGAATTCAGGTAACACAATTTCAGCTTTGTTTTTACAGTTTCCTGCTTTCTTTCAGTTTCTGCTGTGGTTTTTACATTCTGTCTGTTGTTTTTAATCAGAAAACCTAAATATTTGCTTACATATTTTATCATGTATGTCTTTATTCTTGATTGAAAATGTGAACTGACATCCACCAAGGAAGCTCATTGCTTCCCAGACCCACTTTCTGGGCAGTTCACCCATATATCGTCTAACGTTATCTTTTTCTGCCAAGGATTTGTGCATCGTAGGTTTCTTGGATCTACTTTGCAGGATTACTTCATGTGTGCGTCTGTCTTGTCTCCATCGGCATTCTCTCCATCTACATCTTCAGATCTTATCCAATCTATTAGGTATCGATTTCATTTGAGTTTTTCATTGGTTTTTGTGTTTAGTTTGGTGCATTAACTTGGACAGGTAACAAGCACAGAAATTCTTGATCTACAGAGAGTCTTTAGAAATTACAACAAAAGGATCATACCTTGTCAGTTTTGAGGTCAGAGATTTGACAATGAAATAAAATCAGTTCAACACAAGGGCAAAAAGAGAGAAGAAAGGAAAGTTCGAATTGCATTGGTTAGGACCTTACATTATTGTGGCCAAATATGGTATGGGGGCATACAAACTTGCCCATCCCAATGGGGATGAGCTCTACGAACCTATGAATGCTATGCACCTTAAGTGGTTCTATGCTTAAACATGGCTCAAAAATCAAAAAAGAAAACCACAAAGAGAGTAAAAATGATCAAAATACAAAAAAATTAAAATAAGAGAAAAAGAAAAAGAGAAAACAAGTCATCCACATGTGAAAACCACGCAATTGTGGCACTTTGGATAGGTCCCTTGGTGAAAATCGGTTTCTGGCACCTTGGGAGGATTCGTTGTTCACAAGCATCTTGTATCTAGAGGGTACTTTTACTTAGCCTAGGGCTAGTTCCGCACCTGCATCCGAGATTCCCTATGAACCTATCATGTTAAGCCTTAACCCAACTTTTTCTCCTCTTATAAATCAGTGAAGGGATGGTATTTTTATATCCCGCATCTAACGTTGGGGGAACTTATTTAACTTCACCTTCTTATTTGTAAGCACATGGTTCCTACCCTTGTATATTCTTTGTCTAACACTAAGGGAATCCACATTTATCAGTTACCTATGCATAGTTTCGAAAAACCTTAGAAAGTCACAAAAACATTCAAAAACCTTAGAAAATAAAAAAAACATTCAAATATCTTACAGAAATCAAAAAAACATTCAAAATTATTTGAAAAGCACAAAACAATAGATAATTTTTTCACAAAAACACAAAACAATAGAAAATTGTTTCACAACACCACAAAAACAGTAGAAAAGTGTTTCACAAAATAGTCTTGCAAAAAACATAACTTTAGTTTACTTACTTTATCTTGTTTCTTGATTTTTTTGTGTACATTTTTTGCTTGTATAGTTCTTGCTTGTTTGTACATTTGTATAGTTTCTTGCTTAGACATACTTTGATAAGATTCATCTTTTCTTGCTTAGATTAGATTCATTCTTACTTGTAAATATGCAGTGTGTGTTTTTGCATGCTTGTAAATAATTATACATATTTGTGTTAATTCATGTTGATTAGCACTATATGAGTGATTAGGTATGTTAAAATTTGATTGTGTTTGCTTGTTGCATGTACATAGTTTTTTTTTATCACATCATCATATTTCCATCATCACATGTAGCATCATCTATACATCATATAAATAAAAATATAAGTATACATCATACATGAATGCTAAGCTAATAATCACATATCGTACCATCAAATGGGGGAAAGAGGGATCACAAATATCAAAACCTATCCCCCCCGCACCAATATCATCATGTCATCCCACCCGATAATCTAAATCATCACATGTACAATATAATTGATATCATCTATGGATCTATCATAACAAAATCAAACACATGTGGTACAAAAATCTCAAATATCATCATGATGCATAAAAAAGTGTGAAATCAAACCATATAACATCATGAAACATCCATAATCCATGTAATCAATCATAAAAACAATAAATTCCATCATCCCATAGCAACTATGCCACATCAAAATCTCCATGTTTACAAGTATAAATGTCTGTCTCAAAGAGGATATACATCATCGATAAAAAAATGGGCCATCAAAGGGCACATCTCATAAAATCCTTCATCTGAGGCGTACATAAAAAATGCTATACATCGATAAAAAATAAATCCTTCATCAGAGGCGTGCATCAAACACTGGTACATCATATACAACTGTCAAGAATGATAACACCTTCATAAGATGTCTGTATATAATGATACAAGTACAATCAATGAATAAAATGAGGGTCATGGCTAACTAAAACCCTTAGATAGATTGGCTTGCCTATGAAATGGAGGAGGACCCATAACCTATGTACTGCATGGTCCTATAGGCTTCCCTTATTACTACTCCACTGATGCCTAAGGCCTCTTTGATCTCGTCGATCCACTCGACTGCTAGCTATAGGTGGGTTCCCGGTGGACTAGATGGAACTGCCTCATAATATAAAAATCAATAATAGGAGGCTCTACCCTCTAATGTAGCCAAGTATTGGTGTGTGTTAGCTATCACTATTGTCCCATATATGCATCGAAAGGATGCTGCCTATGTTGATATCCATGTAACCTCGACCTGACCCACTACTCACTCTGCATGAAGATGATCTCTCTCGGCTATCACTAGCTGTAGTTGGGTCTGGGTCTACTATAATAGGCTTGTCACCTGAGCCATCTGTGTGGCCATCTAATGTATCTTCTGAAAGTGTATAGAGCCATCTCCTCCCTAGCCATCCTGGGCTCTAGCCAAGTCCCGCTCTGCTGTCACAACTACAATGTGAGATCGGGCCTAATCTCTCTCTGTTGTCAGCTGTTGCAGCTGCTACTTTAAGGTAGCTAGCTATCCCTCGACATCTCCACCCTAAGCTCAGGGTAACCTCAAAATCACTACATGAGATTATCCCTATACATGTCCATGAGCATGTCCCTAGTCCCATAATCTGGGCCTAGGACCCTATGCCTATGCCCAGCCCTATGTTTGTGCCTAGCCTTGTGCTTGTCCCTGTCCCGACCCCTACCGCCTCTATCTAGGATCTTGTATTGGACCTTGTCCATCATGTCATTGACCATCAAAAGGATCATCAACATGACCAACCCTTGCGTCATCACGATCGTTGTTGTATGGGATCTTTGGTGGTGCTCGAATGCCTACTCCCCATGCCTCATATGATATAGTCAAGCGTCGCGACAAAATGGTCGCATACCAAGCCATGTAATCTATCATGGTGTACGGGTCTCTAACCTGTCGGGAAGGGTCCCAAACCTATGGTACCACCTATAATAAGCTATCCCTAGCTCGAGCCACCTGTATACATGGCCCTATGGTCTGCCTCTTTGCATCATAGTGAGCATACTACATGTGGGGTTGAGGGACACCATGAACCCTTCCCAGCTATCACTGACACCAGTCTACCCTGTAAATCTCAGTAATATAATTACGGCTACCAAGAAAAAAGTGCTCTACCACACAAACACTAAGCTCTACTCCATCCTCGGGCCATTGTATGTGTCTATAGGGCCTCCAGATGATATCTCTCTCTAGCAGCTCGTCAAACTCTTGTCGGTAATAATAGATGCTACCTAGGTGCCCTCATACATCATCTCCCATAGAGACCCATGCCATATATCTCGGATCCTCTAGAGCTTGAGTGTGTAATGCACCTACGGGGTGCCTGATCACTATATGGTCCCAGGACCAGATCTATAGAAAATATGCCAGCCCCACCATCTTCTGATGGTGGTAGGTAATCAAGTGTAGATCCTAGTATAAATGTGCTAGTATGCACTGGCCCCAACAATATCACTCACCACTAAAAATTCGTGTACTAATGTGATCAATCCCATCAAAAATGACATCCTTGACTTATCAGTGAGTAAGAACCCATTGATAAGAGCCATCAAGTAAAGTGGTTCCCGGTGAAGGGTCAAATCAACTATACAATCATGTAAAGACATTTTCATACCCTTATGGGGTATCTCATCATGGCCAAATATATCACTAACCGCCGCAGTGATCTGACAAAAATTACTCATGCACTCAATCATCAAGCCTACAATGGGAATGCATAGAATCCACCACATGTCCTCCAATGTGATAGTCATCTCTCCTATGGGGAGCCTGAAGCACTGGTTCTCAATATGCCACAACTTAATCAAAGCGGTCAATATGAAATGATCTAGGGTAATCGATGGCATTCATGCTACATGGCCTACACCAACTACCTCTAGTAGTATCGCCTTCTCACAATGGTATCATCGCCACATGCTCCCCTCCATCTTGGCTTTGTGAGAATGTCACTCTCGCAATTGTAATGCTAGAAAGCATCTCTATAAAAACATTATATGTTTTAGACACTAACAATTCTTCTAAGGTCTTCTATTGTTCTTCTATCCTCTTCTAAATTTTATTTTTCTTTTTAGTGTCATTTTTTTAGCATTTTTCCCTCTAATTCATCTCTTTTAGGGTGAATGGCATGTGCACACCTTTATGGCATGTGCACCCCTTTTTTGGCATGTGCGCGTGCATGCATCCACCTTAGGGTGCTTGCATCATGTTTTTCATGTCTGTGGGTGCGCGTGGGGTGTGTGTATGCCAAGGTTTTGGTGCATGAACATGTGTACATGTACTATATGCATGTTTGTGGGTGTGCATATGCTTTTTGGGGTGGATGCACATGTGTGCACATGTTTTCTATTGCTTGCGCATGCACGCATGCGCTTCAGAAGTACTTGCGCCACCATAGGGGTGCCTATGCTCCCGCGCATGCACACCTATGCTATGCCCTATGCCTACCTTATTAATTTAAGAATCATTTACAATATTAAATGTGTAATTGAAAAAGTAGGTAAAAATACTCATGAAGAAGCCATCAACTGTGTGTCGGGCGTACTCCCGAACTCGGTCAGTGTGTCTCCTGTAGGCTCATCCTCTCACCATCGTCCTCATCTCTATCAAGGGTCTTGCAATAAAATTTTGGCAACAGTCAGTAATAAATGAATTTGTCGCAATGATTTACCCCCCAGGTGGGATATATTAAACCATTCTTGTTGGTTATGATGCCTGGAAGAATGTTTTGACCACCGTTGTTGCTCTAACTCTTCTTCTACTCACCATGAATAATAATTTTATTTAAATAATTATTTTCCTTTCTTTTTTCATCATGCTAGAGAATTCTTTGCCATTTGGTACTCATTTATTCTCACTAGAACCATTTTATTGCTCTTAGGAAATATCCCTTCTTCTACACACTTCATTGAATAATTATTTTATTAATTTTTCCATTGTGCTGGGGCATTATTTACCACCTGCTACTTCTTTCTTCTCTTCGAGGAATTTATTTTGCGTCTAGGAGATTCTTGCTGATTATTCTACTTTCTTATATGCATCCAACCTGTCAAAAATTAGAAATCAAAAACAAAAAAATATATATCCATCCAAAATCCAAAAAAAAGTTCAAAAATTCTCCAAAAAATCCTAAAAATTATAAAACTCACAAAACTAGGTAAACCAGCTCATAGTGGCTGAAACTTTGTCTTGCAAATGGTATTCTTTCCATTTATTGCTAGAAACTTCACATCTCCATAGATCAAATGAATCACAGATCATCATATTTACCACCACTTACAAATCTAGCCTACTTTCTTCGTCAGTACTCTGGGGCACATCTAGTTTCATGGTACTATTTAGTGGTGCACTACGATTTCTCATTGGACCCGGTGTCCTTCATCATCTTTCCTTACATGTATCCTTGCTTGGGGAATCATTTTTAACCCTTTTCATCAATCAAAAACATTTGGGGATCTTCATCTTGATAACAAAACATTTGTATAACCACCTTGACTGTTGTTGGTTGGAATATGTGTGTTTGTACTTGTTTTCCCTTTTAAATGAACTTGTTTCCTTATGATATTGCATTGATTTTTGTATGTTTCATTGAATAGGTGTTTTTAAAAATGGAGAACTCTTCGTAGTATGACTTTTCATGTCATCCTAATTTTTTTGTATGCTTATATTTTTAATAAGGACCGATGACGTAGATATTTGGAAATATGATGACAATAAAGTTGTTTCAATACACTGGATGAAGGCTTTCTCTTTTCTTTTCATCTTCATTCCTCTTCTACATCATTCTCCTATCAACAATATTCTTCTTATTCACTTGGGGCATCCTACTCCTACCCATTCTTTTACTTCCTTTCTCTCACCTTTTTCGATCGTTGATTGCCTTCTCTCATCACCCCATCAACACTCGAGGGGGCATCTTTCACTTCTATTAATGTTTCTTCTATAGCTTCAAAATTTATCTTTCTACTAATTTTGAAATGGCATCACTTACACCACCCCAAAGAGGGGAAAATGTAGATACCTATAATTTAACCCAAGCAATTTAAATACTTAAATTGCACTAATTATCCTCTTTCCCACAAACTGATGACATATCGTCAATATAACACACTTCCTCTTCTATCATTGTTAATTAACTACATTACGTTAGTTAATTAACCCTTCTATCTAACAAATATATCAATTAACAACCTTCCATTAATTAATCCCCCTTTCTATCTAGACTAATTAATTATTATTAATTAATTAGTTTTCCTCTTCCATTAAATCAATAAATCATCATCTATTTGATTAAATCCCTCTCATAGTCTAAATCATGCTAATTATTCCTCTAAAAATCTTCTATAAGCTTGCACACCTATTAATTAATCAATTTGGTTAATTAATAAATCCCCTCAAACCCCATGGGTCACTAAACGACAAACTAAACTATCCTAAGGTTGATTAAACCCTTTCTAAACCTTCCTTATCCACAACTAACCCAACCTCTCCATTTATCCCACATGAAGAGGGATGTAGAGATTCTTCTATCCATTGGGCTATATAAGGAGCCCTCCTCCTACCTTTCTATTTACACATACACTCCTAAGTGAGCATAGATCATACACTATAGCCATTTTATCATCTTTGAGCATTCTTCCATTAGAAGAGCTAGCCTTCTCCATTTCTTGCATTCATCCACCCAAGTTTTTTAAGTCATATGGAGATATGTCAGGTGGTCTTGTAGACATGATTTGACAAGAATCCATTCTTATAAACCTTGGGATTTCAAGAACATAATCAACTCTTTGATTGCTAGAGATCTACATAAGTTCAAGCTCATCTCATTTAGCATTCAATAAGAGATAGAAGTTAATTTGTTTAACATATTAGCTTGAAATGTTCATTTCATGTTTAAGGTAGAAAGGTTGATAGGTTAGCTTTGCTTAAGCTCTTACCAGGATGATGCATAGGTTTAGTTTAGCATTGTATTGAAGCTACTAGGTGTTAGTTTCAACTTTACTTGCATAGCTAACTAATTCGTGCATGCACCATAATATCAATAACTTGGAAATTAAACCAACCAAACCATAGATCATAACCATGCCTATACATCTAGTTTTCATAATATTAATAACTTGGAAATTAAACCAAACCATGCCTATATATCTAGTTTCCATAATATCAAAAACTTGGAAATTAAACCAAACCATGCCTACACATCTAAGTCTCCATAGTATAAATACATTGGAAATTAAAAAAAAATCATAACATTAACCATGCCTACAACTAGTTTCCATAATAACCATACAACGGAAATAAAACCAAACATAATAGATATAAGTGACATCATCTATATGCTGGAAAGTTTGTATTTTTTTTAGATATTCAAATGCTTTTGGATAGAGCTTAGAACCGGGGGGTTAATGGGACCCCACCCACTACAATGGATTTAAAATTTGAAGAGCTAATTCTATACCTAACTTGAAATCAGCCATTAACATATAAAAAATGAAGGCTGAAACACCTAACAACGGTAACAACCTCGAACAGGGTTCATATGATACAGATACCCCTTGCGATACATGCATTTCCACATTGAGATGGTAATAACTAGAGGGGTAGAAGAAGAAAAGATATGATCACAAACTAGAAGGATCAGAAAAGGAACAGAACATTTTGATATACCTATTATCCATTTTTGCACCCCCCCTTGCAAAACTGGATCAACCTACAGGTCTCAAAATTAATGGTTAATTGGATCAGTTTGTAGGGAGTGGTGAGTTTTTGGAGCCATATCTTCTTGATGCAAGTCAGCCACACATCATCTGCCTTCCCCTTGTCACATGTCACCACCATTTTCTTGTCACACGTCTTCCTTGACGCTCGTCAACACCCTTGTTAACGTGCACCAACCGCGTCCTCCTTGACGCACATCAACTGCGTCCTACTTGATGCACGTCAACCGTATCCTCCTTGATACATGTCAACACCCTTGTTGACACACATCAACCAAATCCTCCTTGACGCACTCCAACCGCTTCCTCCCTGATGTGTGTCAACACCCTTGTTGATGCACGTCAACTGCTTTCCTCTTGTCGTGTAAAAAAGTACTTTGTTATCGCATGAAAAATCCCCTCCTTTTCACACATCATTCTAATTTCCCCATCACTGCTTCCTTCTTGTCATGTGTTAGCATCACTTCCTGTCACGTGTCAACCACCTTTTGTTGACATGTGCATCAACCTCCCCTCACTTTCATGAGGATAACTTTTATTATTTTCATGTGACAAGTTCATTCCCTCATCAACGTGGCGACTCTTCCCAATTTTTCAAGCATCACCTGGTGGTTTCCGTTGGGTGAAAACAAGGAGTTTCAGATATGGTCAGGCATTAATGGCACTGTACATAGTAGCTCAACAACCAGACTAATGAGGTATGGCACCCATGTTCGTTGTGCAAGTAATATACCATAGGGAAGAAAACTAGTATGGTTTCTTGTACCTCCGTATGGGAAATTAATGAAAGATGTTGTTTGGTAGCTCCTTTTTTCTATATATATATATGTAATTTCCCCTTCATTTAGGGGAGATATTTTCAAAATTGTAAAGGAACTCTACCAAAATTGTTCCAGCACTTTTGTGAGCTGCAGGCCTCAAATTTATGAATTTCGTGAAGGAATCTTGCCTTATTCCTATATTGTAATGGATCGTGCTTCATATTAAGCAATAAAATTAGTGTTTTGTGGCTCTTCTATCCCTAGATTGATTTATATTGCATTTATTGCCTTGTATTATATTTTGTAGGTATATGGTGCATATTGAGTTCCTTTACAAGGTTTAAATTTGTTGTGTTCCATGAAATTTGAGGTTTGAGTGCATTTTGGATTGTGGCACATTTTCTACCCTCTTCTTCATTTCTCCCCTCTCTCACTCACTAGAATCTCTCTAGTCTTGTTTTGGTACTATCACCTCCCTTAGTTTAGGATTTACATTTTATGTATTTATCTCTCTCTGGTCCCTTGGAATTGATAGTTTAGGAGTAGATTAGCATTAGAATAAGTCAGGAACCAACTTTCTTTGGAGGTTTGTCTCAATCACAAGGGTCCCACACCTTGAGACAATCCCATGTTAGTCAAAAGTAGGGTTTTGTAATGTGCAAATCCTAGGGTGCTAATTTTCTGACATAACAGTTTTGGCACACTCGGTGGGAAAAAAGTCAATATTTTCACTTTTTATCAAGATTGGGTGTGTCTCTTGGTGAATTTATAGCCTTTAGAGGCTTTGCAGAAACACATATGGAGATTCCATCATTCAAATCCAGTGGTTTCAACAGCCCAAGTTTATCAAGTTCATGAGAAGAGTGCAAACCCAGTCTAGAGCAAGAGAATAAGGTATCTTTGAATACTTGTACTTATCTCTAGGTAGAGGAAGGAGAGGAAGAAGAGTACAAAGGTCTCCATCTCCAAAATACATAACATTATCCACACCTCCACCTGGTAGACCCTTTCTTCAATTGACTAGGGTTCTCAGGCCACTAAGGATGGCTCATCAACAACCACCAAATAAGCCACCTCCTAACCCCTATGCAAATTTCACGGGCAACAATCCACTTTCCCTTAATGCACAAAATCTGGTCCCGATAGTAGCATTAAAGAATATCCCATACTTCACTAGAGAAAATCACACAACTCCCATCGACCATATTCAAGACATTGTAAATGTCTGTGCTATACAAGAGATTACTAAGATGGATGTTGCAGTTCAAGTTGTTGGCTTCTTCTTTCAAAGGAAAATCATTGCAGTGGTTCAGAGGCTTGGGAATAGGACTGATTTCAGAATTGGGATCAATTGTGCACAACTCTCTGTGGCCAGTTTGGGGAGAGGGCTGAAAACTTATCCCTTTTGGAGTAGATGACTACAATAAAAAGGGAACCACGTTGAGTAAATGACAGAATTCACTTCTATATTCCAAATAACATGGGAAAGGATCCCAATTTGGTCAGACCAACATCTGAAGGTGCATTTATCTATTTTCATAAAGCTCTAAATTATGATATATCTGTTATGATACAATATATGGGAGGAATAACCCTACCAAATGCCTATGCCATAGCCATTAGAGCTGAGAATTTCCTAATTCAATCCAGTAAACTTGAACCTAGGCCACCTATGCCTCTTTATCCAGATATGTGGAATCCTAATCCTAATCAAACACCTACAATAGCCCCCATCCCTACTCTAAGAAATCATAGTTCAAATGAAACATCCACTTCTTCTTCTAGCCATTCAAATGAACTCCAGAAGGTTATGAAACAATTGCAAAACTTAGGAAATGAGTTGGTAACACTTAAGAGGCAACAAGCTCAAAATTCTAGACCTTATCAGCCTAAGTTCCAACCCAATAAACCTCCATATCAGCCAAACATGCCACTTGTTCAAGCTACTAACTAGAACCAAGGACAACCCCAAGCTATTAAGCCATTCCAAGCATATAAACCTAATGTGCTTTCAACATCTAGAGCCTTAGTTCCAACTCAAAACAACATAGCACAAGAATATGAATAGTGTTTCCCATGCAGCCAACCACATAATTAGGAAACATGTTTCAATGGTGCTTTAAATCAAGAATTAATGGTGACTATGATGGGTGTTCCTCAAGAACCAAACTAAGAAGAAATTCAACAGTAGTCAGTTAATCAGGAAGCACCTCCAAATGAGACAACACTTGTGAAATAGTAAGCTGAGGATTTATGTGGAATAAATCAGTCCCCTTCTCAAAGTGTGGCATCCAACACGAGGTCTAAGAAGAGGAATATAGAGGAAGGGAGGTCATCTAATCTAAGTACTTCTCAGCCTTATATCACACTTTGGGGTATTAGCAATCCAAGTGCAGCCCCAATCGTTCAAAATCAGCCCAAACTACCTTCTAAGCCAACTCAGGTACTGATTGTGGTAGCCCATGTGCAGGAGAAATTCATGCCGAGTAAGGGGTAGAAGAAGGATAATCCATTTCCTTTTAACATTATTGATCAAATGAAGAAGACCAATGTAAGCATTTCTATGTGGGAATCATTGAAAATTCTGGGCCAACGGGATTTGTTACAAAGTAGCCATGGAGAATTGGTTAGCATCAAACGAGTTGTCCAAGAATCAAGAGAAGGTGCTCACTAATGCAGCTCCAAAAGAAGGAGTTCATGGAGGTCAGCAAGGTAAAAACACAAAGCCTCCTCCATTATATATATCTTTGATTATTGGGAATAACTTTGTACACAATTGCATGATTGACTCAGGGGCTAGCAGTTTGGTAATGCCAAAATAGATTGCAAATCAGTTGGGCCTGAAATACGACCTTGTTTCCAAAGATGGTGGTATAGTTAGATGAGACAGTAGTGGGGACTATTGGGATCATAAAAGGTTTAAACCTCACATTACATGCATGTCCTAATGTCATAGTTCAATAGGATATATCAGTGATTGACTTGCCACCACTATTTGCATTGTGCTTGTCAAGAGACTTCACCACCAAAATTGGAGGCTACTTATCTAGTTGATTGGTCACATATGCTCTTCAGAACAAGGTATGGAGCTAAGGCTACAATTCGGTCTAAACCTATTGCAAATTTCCATATTGAGCCTCATGTACCAATCCCAATCAATGCAAATTGCTCATCCTTTGATCAAGAGGATTTCCCAAACACTCAGGAAGCAGATACCAAAGTTGGGGGCATCCCGGATTTGACTCTTGATGAATGGGAAAACAAAATTCACATGGATATGATCCATACAAGGAAATAAAGGAGGTTGAGTTGGGAGTTTATTCTTTGCATGAGGAAAACACACCTCCTTCCTAGCCTCACCAAACTAGATGATAAGGGTGATAATGAAGTATGGCAGCTATTCTTTGATGGCTCAAGGAGTAGGCAAGGCGCTGGAGGAGGAGCAATGCTTTTGTCACCACAAGGTATGAAGTACTACTCATCTTTCCATTTTTAGTTTACTTGTTCAAACAATACAACTGAGTATGAAGCTTTGATACATGGATTGAATTGGGAAAGAAAGAGGGGTATACAAAACTTGCAAGTGTTTGGGGATAGTGAGTTGATTGTCAACCAGGTTAGGGGAAAACATGCTGCTAAGAATGATCTACTTAAAGCATATAAGCATCAGGTATGGGATCAAATTGATGATTTCAGAGCATCCAATATTCAATCCATACCGTGGAAGGAGAATGAAGTTGCAGTTAGGCTTGCGGACAATTGGAGCAACATTTGATATGGTGGACAATATTAAGAGAGAAAAAGCGTAGCCACATATTCTTGTAATTGTGAGGCCAGCTGTGTACCGGACAATAACACAGAGCTGACAGGTATTTGAGAATAATCAACATATCATTAATTTATTGCAGGAGGAGGCTAAGTTCTCGGTTAAAAATTAGGATAAATTGGAGCAAAAATATGGTGATCAAGTGGTTCAACTGAGGATAAATAAGCTACCAAAGGGTCTAGTGACTCTAGAGTCAATATTCAATCCCAATGATCAGTTCCGGAGGGAAAGAGCAAAAATTCAGGTCAAAGGCAAGGATTCAGAGCCAATTTCAAATGGACAGAGGAAAAACACTTCAAATTGGAAAGGTAAGCACTGTATCAAGAAAAATATGAATTTATACAACTTTGCCAAGAATTCTCTAGATGTATTTGCTTGGAGCTACGAATATTTGAAAGGATTTAATCCTAAGCTGGAACAACACACCATTGAACTAGATTTGGGAGCTAAACCCATAAGGAAGAAGTAAAGGCCAATCAATCCTCATATCAAGCCTCTCATGAAAATGGAACTAAACAAAATTATTGAAACAAGCATCATATTTCCAATCAAACTCTCTTCACGGGTAGAAAATTTGGTGCCAGTTAGGAAAAAGAACAGGGAAATAAGGTTATGTGTGCATTTCCGAGACTTGAACATGGGCCTCTCTTAAGGACCAATATCCACTTCCTTCTATGGAGAAAATCCTACAGGTTGTATCCGGTTCTGAAAGGTTTTCATTGCTGGATGGATACTCGGGCTATACTAAAATCATGGTGAAAGAAGATGACCAGTTTAAGACAACCTTCACTACGAAGTGGGGCACATATTCTTATAGAAATATGCCATTTGGACTATCAAATACCAGAGCCACTTTCTAAAGGGAAATGGATATGGCATTCAAAGGGTTGATCAATAAGATAGTTCTTGGTGTATCTAGATGAAATTACTATATTCTCTAAAAATGCAACAAGTCACCTCTTTCACCTCATGCAAGTATTCCAAAGATGCAGGAGATTCAGAGTTTCTTTGAATCCAAAAAAGTACATATTCTTATCCCACAAAGGTAAGCTCTTAGGCCACATTGTGTATAAGGAGGGGTTAGTAATTGATCCAGAACGAGTTGAAGTTATTCGAGCATTGTCATTGCCAAGTCATAAGAAGGCTCTACAAAGTTTTTTGGGGAAAATTGATTTTGTTAGGAGGTTTGTTCTTAAATTTTCCCATCTTGTTAAGCCACTCACACTAATGTTGAAAAGGAGACCATGGTTTACAGATGGACTACTGAGGGAAAAGAAAGATTTGAAGCTATAAAATAGGCCATTACACAGGCTCCAACCCTTATAAATCCAAATTTATCAAAGGACTTCATTTTATGTGCTTTTGGAGGCATGAATGTAATATCTGCCATACTAGTACAACCAAATCAAGAAGGAATGGAGCATCTTATCTACATTCTTTAGAAAAAAACCTTCAAGATTATGAGGTGAGATATTCATTCAGTGTAAAAGCATGTCCTTACTATGATTAGAGGTTTAAATAAATTCAGACATCTAGTGTCAAACATAATAGAATTCATTTATTAGTTTCACATGCTAGTGTAACAGATTTTCTTTTGAACAAGGACCTTAATGAAAAGAGATCTAGCTGGATAACCAAGGTTATGGAGTATGATATTGATATAAATGTGACCAAATTAGCTAGAGGGAAAGGGTTGTGTGAGTAGCTAGCTTCTAACCGACATGCTAAACCAAGAGAGGAGGCAAAAGCTATTACGGTGTTACAAGATAATCAAGAACAGACTACAGGGGGTATACCCATTCCTTGTTGGACACAAGATATTGTATATTTTCTTCAAATGGGTCAAAGTCCTCAAGGATTGAGTACTTCCAATAGGAGGTATTTCAGACTTTATTGCATCCCATACATGCTTATAAATAATATTTTGTTCAAAATGGATGTGAATGGTGTCCTCCTAAGGTGCATCAAGACAATATCAGATAGAGAGGGTATTACATGAGTTTCATGAAGGAGAGGCAGGTGGTTAGTTTGCCCCAAAAGCAACAACTATTAGAATCATGAGGGATGGTTATTACTGGCATAATATTTTCAATGATTTCTACTCATGGATCAAGAAATGCAAGAAGTGTGCCTTCTTCACATGTAAAGAGAAGCTAGCAACCCTCCCACTCCATCCTATCTTAGTAAAACAACCTTTCATGTAATGGGGGATAAATTTTATTAGGATGAATAATCCAAGTTCCAACCTAGGTCACAAATAGATTCTTACAGCCACAAACTACTTCACTTAGTGGACATAAGCAATTGCACTTAAGGAAGCAAATGAATCTATCATTCTTGATTTTTATGAAGGTATTACAAGAAGGTTTTGTGTTCCTTCCACTATAATATCAGATAATGCCTTAGCTTTTCTTGGAGAAAAGATATCTAATTGGGCTGCTAGAAATAACATATACTTAAGCAATTCTTCTAACTACTACCCTCAGGGTAACAAACAAACAGAGTCCACGAATAAGAACTTGTTGAGAATCATAAGAATAACCCTAGATGAGACTCAGAGGACTTGGCATACCAAATTAAAATCAGCCTTGTGGGCTGATATAATCACTCCCAAGAAGTCAACTAGTTATTCCCTTTTCAATTTTGTTTATGGAAGGGAAGCAAGGCTGTTAATATCCCTTGAATTACTAGCCTTGGAGCTTATCAAGCAGCTATAGTTATTTGATTTTCCAACTATGGAAGTCAAGTATGCAGAGCTCATAGAGCTAGAAGACCTAAGAAACACGACCATGAAAACAATGGAGAAGGACCAAGCTCAAATTAAAATGTGTTTTGACAGAAAGGCAAAAGACATACCTTTTCAAGAAGGAGACCTGATTATGAAATGGGATGTAGACAGAGCCAAACCAGAAAGACACTCCAAGTTTGATGTGATATGGAGTGACCCTTACTTAATTTCAAGGTGCAAAGAAAACAATGCTTTCCAATTGACAAAGTTGGATGGAGAAGAATTACAGATCCCATTCAATGACATCTATCTCAAGTATTATTACTGATGGGACTATCTTTCTTGTACATATTAGCTTAAAATTTGTAATTCCTCTAAGTACTTGTAGCACATTGTTCTGTTGTAGTTAGGTTTACTTTCAGATAAGTGCTTGTGCACTCTCTGCATCTTCCATTTGGGATGTGTATGATTTTTTATTTGTACAAAGTTGTGCTTTGTTGCAGTTGTACCTTCCAGTTTTAGGCAAGGTCTGATGATGAAGTAATGTCCCAACAATGTTCCAGAGGAAGAAGATGTTTCAGACATCAGCCAAATTTTAACAATCAGATAACTCCATGCCCAATGGATGCAAAATCACCAGTCTTTCAGATCTAGTGGGAAGATCACCCTGTAAGTAACCAATTGCTATCCATTTGTTGCCCCCCTTTTAAAATGGATTAACCTACAGGTCTAGGCATTGATAGTTAATGGGGATCAGTTTACCAAGATGAAGGTTTGGAGCTAAGTTTTCTTTAATGGTCAAGCTGGAAAAATGTACGGATTGTCACCTCTTCATCGCGCATTAGCAACAACTTCATCATGCCTCAACAGTAATTGTGTTATGCGTCAACAATAACTTCGTTGCACGTCAACATTCATTCTTGACGCATGTCAACAACAACTTCGTCGCACATCAACATAGCTTCATCACGCGTTAGTAGTAACTTCATTGTGAATCAAAATTCCTTGTTAACATGCGTCAATAGCAACTTTGTTGCGCGTCAACAACAACTTCATTGTGTGTCAACAATAACTTCATCCCACGTCAACATTCCTTCCTGACACGTGTCAACAACAACTTTGTCACACGTCAATAACAACTTCATCATGCATCAACATTCCTTCATGATGTGCGTCAATAAAATTTTCTATCGCGTGTTAGTATTTGTTCCTAATGTGCGTCTATAGTAACTTTGTCGCACATCAGCAACAACTTAATTGCGCATCAGCAACAACCCCATCGCAAGCTCACCATGATGAAGGTTTAGAGTGAGGTTTCTTCAATGGTCAAGTTGGAAAAATGTACAGATTGTCACCTCTTCATCACATGTCAGCAACAACTTCATCATGCTTTAAAAATAACTTTGTCACGTGTCAACAATAACTTCATCGCATGTCATCATTCCTTGCTGACGTGCATCAACAATAAATTTGTCACGCATTAACAACTTCATCACACCTCAACAACTTCATCATGCATCAACATTCCTTCTTAATACGTGTCAAAAAATAATTCATCGTACATCAGCAAAAACTTCGTCGCGTGTCGGCATTCCTTCCTGACGCACATCAACAACAACTTTGTCACGCGTCAACAACTTCATGGCGCGTCAACATTCCTTCGTAACACGTGTCAATAGCAACTTCATCGTACATCAATAGTAACTTCGTCACATGTTAGCAACAACTTCATCACGTGTCAGTAGTAACTTTGTCACATGTCAGCAGCAACCTCGTTGCGCATCAACATTCCTTCCTAACACGCGTCAGCATTCCTTCCTGACATGCATCAACAACAACTTCATCATGCATCAACAAAAACTTCATCATGTGTCAACAACAACTTTGTCATGCATCAACATTAAATTTTTCATGCATTAACAACAACTTCATCACATGTGAGCAACAACTTCGTCGTGTGTCAGTAGTAACTTTGTCTCGTGTCAAGTAGTAACTTTGTCGTGCGTCAAGAAACAACTTCATCGTGCATCAAACAAAAAATACATCACACATTAGCAAAATTCCCATTGCATGTCAGAAAAAGTCCCATCACATGTCAACATTCCTTCCTGTTGCACATCAACAGGGAGTTTCAGATACAACCAAACATTGATTACACCCTACAGGGTAGCTCAACAACCAAATTGAATGAGGTATGACACCCTTGTTCGTCATGCAAGCAAAGTACCATTGGAAAGTGAACCAACATGGTCACCCATACCTTCATACATATAATTAATGATGGATGTTGGTTGGTAGCTCTTTTTCTCTCTATATATGTAAATTTCCCAGTCATTTGAAGGGGAGAGATTTTGAAATTGTAAAGGAACTCTGCCAAAAATTGTTCCAACACTTTTGTGAGCTGCTTTTCTCAAATTTATGCATTTTGTGAAGGATTCTTGCTTTGTGCCTATATTGTAATGGATTGTACATCTTTTCAAGAAATAAAATTAGTATTTTGTGGCCCTTCTTGCCCTACTTTGATTTATATTGCATTTCTTGTCTTCTATTATATTTTGTAGGTATATTATGCATGCTGTATTCTTTTACATGGTTTAAATTTGTTGTGCTCCATGAAATCAGAGGTTTAAATGTGTTTAGGATTTTGGTATTTTGTTTTCCCTCTTCTTCCCCATTTTCCCTCCATCTTCACTCATTAGGAATCTCTCTAGTCTTGTTTTTGTGCTATCGCCTCCCTTAATTTAGGACTTACATTCTATGTATTTCTTTTCCTATGGTCCTTTGGAATTGATAGTTTAGGAGTAGATTAGCATAAGAATAGGTTAGTAACTAGCGTTTTGTGGAGGTTTGTCTCAATGGCAAGGGTCCCACACCTTGAAACAATCCCATGTTAGTCAAAAGTAGGGTTTTGTAATGTGAAAATCCTAGGGTGATACTTTTCTGACATAATAAAACAAAAGGAAACCAACCCACAAAGCTACCAACAAGAAAGCATATCCATACTGACATCCACAACATGAACACAAATATCACCACTCGTAAACCACACCTTTGTAAGCCACGAAGATGAAAAGAACCTCCAACAACTGCAAGTGATCACACACTGACCAATAACCACTAACATGACAAAACTCGCTCAGAATGTAAGGGAAAATAAACATCCCACATCTAGGGATTCCATATCACCCATAAAACATGAATACCCTCAAACCCAAACATGGAAATCTATTAGGATACCATTCAGGATCAATAGACAGGGGGCAGGTCAATCCACCAGGAAACCAATAAAATATTTTTTCTTAATACAGTGCTTAGGAAATAAGGCTGGCCAATCCTTGAGTTGATAAAAGATGATAGTAAGTGTCAAACCCTAAAAGGGCCAAGAAACCAACAACACGAGGCCCTTCAACCCATCCTCCGCCTTCCCCTTCCAAAAATACAAACTTGACTCCCAACCCAAAACCAAGCCCTTCTGCTATGATGAACCACACATAAAAATAGAATCTAAAAACACTGGATCTAAGGGAGGATCCATTTTTGTAAGCTTCTCTTCCACCATAATAGGATCCTCAACCCTCGTAAGATCCCTCGTAACTAGTGAAACCACTGAAGGTTGCGACTCAATCATCAAAACTTATGACTTATGATGAAAAATGAGTAAAAACTGAAAAAAGTAGACTCAAGAACCTTGACCTGGAAAGGGTAAATCACGACAGGGCTGGAATCAGTTCTCAAAGCCACCAAGAAGGATTTGAAGTCCAAGATAAGAAGAAAACTAGAAAACCAATGAGCTTCCTCAAAGATCCCTTTAGCTAAACTCTCCTCGAGAAAATAAGCATGAATCACCAACCCTTCCATACATCATTCGTCCACGGAATATTCAAGGGAATCATATAGAAACACCTCATTGTACTTCCTTGATTGCTCCCACCTCTCATCTCCCTCATCGTTATAAGCCCTCAAGGCCTACTCTAGCCAAAACCCTAGCACCTATATATGACTATGTGACACTTGCAAAGTCTATATGTTAATAGAATGTATATACATATATAAATAAGTCTCTAAAAAACTCTCATGTACATCTCCCCTCTTCGGCACGCAGGCTGTAATATATAAATAAAAACTCAAAAATAAAAAACATCTGAATAGCCATGTCATCACTGAGAGGGTTCAACACCTCTCCCACCTTCTCCTATCACCTCACTTGGCCGCTGTCTCCAGGTACTAGTCAACTCCCATTGGCCCTGCCCATTAGAATGGTGGCTCCCTGAACTACTGACACTACGGGTCCATGAGCTGGACCTCTGACTATATGCCTCTTAAGCTATGTAGGTAGCATAGCTAGTAATAGGAACACCAATCTCTATAATCTGATCCTCATAATACTTCTCCTCAGCCACAAACTCTCGGTATCAATCCATAGATATCACCTGTAGTGGAGGCATCACTCTTTATGGACCTTGTCCCTATGGTATTAGTCCCTCTTCCTATACCTAAGGTTGTGGGACCTATCCTGGTACTTGCACCTTTAATGATGGGGTTTGTCCCTATACTTGTGTCCCATCATGTTCCCTTGGAGGTGAAGGATGGTTAGCCACGTGTCCACTAACCTTGTCTTGTGCATGCACTACTGCTAGATGTCTATGTAGTAGCTACCAGTGCCTGTAATGTAGTGACTTGGGCCTGTAATGTTGTCACCTACCTCTATAACATGTCTCTCTCACTGGTGATTGTGGCCAAATCATCTGGTCCTGGCCTGGCTAGTGCAACATGTAACTATGTGGACCACCACTGACTGTAACCTATTGTGCACCTAACATCATTTATAGTCTCGTTCTGCTACTTGCTCCTCCACTCTTGCTAGATCTGTCAGATGTGGAAGATATAATGGCATATCTACGTCCTCCCTACGGTACTATGGGAATGATGGGGGCACACCCTATTATAGAAAAAACTATTATTTGACCCGATCTATGGGTATACACTCATGATCCCCCACCCCTCACCCTTGAATCCATCTAAGAATATGTAAACCTCTAGATCATCCTCCATACCTGTGAACTCTGGATACGTGAGGTAGGGCCTCTATAGAATCTCGACCAGTGATAAGCTAGCCATTGCCCTCTGATAATATGTTATATATCGAGTCACACCATCAATCCTTTCCTACTCTCTAACCCACAACGATTTCCTATATCCTATCTTATATACGACCACCTCCCACCCTTACCATCGTAGAAAAATTAGACAAAGGAACATAATGTGGTCATATGCCCATTAGTGTAACAAATAGGTACAAAAAATACTGTAGCATCGTATCCTCCTATAAGCCCACAATCCCCTATATAGCTACACCAAGTAAGCCAGTGCCCATGAAAAACACACCCTATCAAACACCATATCCTATAATAATCCCATCATGGCCCACAGACATCTCCCACCCTTTGAGTCTGGGAGGGCAAAACAATCAACATCAACCATCATCAACACTATCAACTGGGTCTCCTGAGGGTACATCGCATATACATCTCCCCATAAGTGATACTAGCACTATAATAAGAAACCTCTACCATATCCGGCCCAAAAACCATAGCCATGTGATCCACCGCATCTATAGATGAGACCTAGTATAATGGCTCCTCAAATATCGTTAGCCATATAATCCTGTAGAAACCCACTTGTGTGACATTCATATCTTCTGTCTGCAGATGAAAGGTATTGGTATCCAAATCCCATCTGTCGATGAGGTCTAGCATCATGTTGTGATCACGTAGGAAATCCTCCTATATCTATTAGCCTACGCTTAACCTGACTGACCTCATACGCTTCCACTCCTCCTCTTAAATGGTAGGTATCATCTGTACTAACAAGGGTGGAATTCAATCCCTCTTCATCATCTGTTTCCTCACCTACATCATTAAATTTCACACAAATTAATCATTTACCCTTTTGATTTCCTATTCAACACTCTCCTTAGCGTATTTCCTACCTTGCCTTACCTAGATCATCCACCTTTAGCTAAATCATATTCTTCTTATGATTTAACCTATTTAACCTACTCTTCCCCATCCCACCCGAACTCATCCTATTGTATTAGCATTTAGCTAAAATATCCCCTTTGCATTCTTTTAGACACTTTTTACCAAACCTATACATACCTTAGACCTAGCTCTGACACCCCATCGAGATTCAAACATGCCTTTGACATCCCAAACCACCATTTTTCTAAAAACTTAACCATTCCCTACCTAACTGGTATCGGTCACCAAACCGATGCCAATCCCCATTGCTCCTTGTCTTCGGCTCATCCACTGGCACCAGCCGATACTTGACTGACGTATGTTACTGGTTCAGACCCGAAGCTGAACCCCCACATCCCCCCAATGCCAAAAATTGTACAATATACCTATTTTACCAACCCAAAACACACCCACATTGCCCCAAAACTAATTTTAACCCCTAACTAACCTAATTTCACCCTCCCACAACCCAATTTCATCCCCATTTTCATCAAATTTCAAAAATAAAAAATTCTATTTTCCTACCCTATTTTTCTACAAAAACCAAAATTTAGGGTTGAATCCTTCCTCCACTCACCAGCACCTCCATGCTAGAACCTCTGAAGCCTTCACTGTATTTTTCCTGGAGCCTTCTTCTACCTTTGCCATGTCAACTGCGTCTCCTAGCTCTAAACCAATCAAACTCCCACACCTGGCTATAACCGCGCCCCCGAACTCACTCCTTTAACCACTAATATCTTGTCAAATCAGATTATTGGGCATCTCTGTCATTTTACTTGAACAAATGTTCTCCACCAATCATTTTCAACCTCAATAATTACACAAATGACTTAATTTTGGGCAGGTTTTATGCTTCAAGTCATCATTTTGGTGACCAACATCGGTCTAGTCATGCCCTAGGTGACCAATATAAGGAAATCACATTGGTATCGGTTCTCATTGAACTGACATTGGTCACCCTGCATATAAACACATATACCTCACTTGACCTAGTTTTTACTTCTGATGGATCACCTACTAGCCTCACCACCTCACCAAATCCCTAAGGATAATTAGGGGCACATTTGCCTCACCTATATACCCTCATCAAACCAACCCCGCCTATTTGACAATCTAACTCGCTTATTCACTCTACCATGCAATAATGTTAATTGTGGTGTTTATCCTACCAACCTTTCCTTGCCTTATTTTGTGATGTTTATCTCGACCAGAATAAACCTTTTGGCTTTTTGGAACACACATATAAATGTTCCTGCAGCTCAACCCATTGTGTTTCTAGGATCACTTCCTATACCTCTGATACCTAGACCACATCACCTTTGTTTGGATAAATTATAAACCTTTGAAAATGTATATTTTGTGTGCTCTTCAACCTTTTACTTTGTTGCATTCTATACGTGTGTGTGCATTTGGATGTTTCCATATTTAAATGACCCCATTATCTCCATTATTTATACCTTTATCTTACCCCATTTTTCATCACCTACCACCTTATCAAACCCGTCACCGATTCAAACTTCCACTTAATCAGTTCTTGGTTTGAGGGGGATCACCTCCACCCTTACTTGGGGTACCCTATTTCTTTTTTTTTTCATCGTCTGCTTATTAGCACAAGATACATGTCAAAAAGGGGAAAATGCAGACACTCAAAAATGGGTCACGAACCCTCTAAGCCAATTTCAATTAACATAACCCCTTAACATGACCACTTCCACACATTATTATTAATATAATTATCAATATTAGGTTAATTACAACTTCACCCCTCCACCTCACCTTTCCACCTCACCTTGGATCCATTCCAAAGGCATTTAACTAATTGGGACTAGGTCATCACTCCTAACACTGAGTCGTCACTTCACTTAACTAACTAAGACCCTTTCTAAACCTAATATTTATTACTAACCACTTCTTCCATCAATTCCCTATGTGTTTAAATGTGAACCAAGACTCCTAGCCAACAATCAATCTTGAACCATTTTAGAAAGGGAAGAAACAAGCTATTTTAAGTAAATTGGACTATTTCTCCGTAACCGACACTAGTTATTCCTCATGGCTGATGCCGGTAAAGGAACCATCATCATTTCCTTTAAATAAGGATTTCTAATTCTTTCCTCGGGTCCTTCCTTTGGTTGGATTTTGGATAATTCATTCACATTCTTGCATTAGACTGAGCATCCGATGATCAAACATAGCACCAAAGCATCTAAATTCTTCATCAGCAACCAATCTCTTGCTCCAAAGCCTCAGATTATTCATAGGGAAGCACTTAGGCTTCATTGCCTTGACACTGGATCAAAAATTGTTTCTCCTATAAATTCCCACTAACCATCACATCTACTAGTCTCCAGGTATTCAGATAAGTATCTTAACTAGGTTGTTAGTTCTTGACTTGTGTTTTAGATCTCTTATTTCCATTTGATGTATTACTTCTTTCTCACCCAAATACCATCCATTACCCATCTACCCAATACCCTACCAACCCGAACCTCTCCGCCTTTCCAATCACCTCTCTCACCCTTACTGAGACTTCACCTAAATCCTAACACCCTTCCTAAGCCTTATCAACAATCTATGTAATCACAGAGAGCTAGAAACAACCTTGTTTCTACTTTAGCACCCAATTTCCCCTACAATGTTTGGTTAACTAACTGATACAGTTTATAGCCAGTTATCGGCATCGATTCCTTGACTGGCATTGGTATCTATGTGTCTGGCATTATCCCTTAGACCAACGACCTAGTTTACCTACCTAAAACCTCTCAAAACCTCCCACAATCTCATCCAAACCTCCATAAAACCCTTTGTTACACCTACATACCTTAAAAACCCACCACCTACTTTAAATTTAATCTTGTATTCACTATTTGGATTAGATTTAACTTACTATGCTTATGTGAAATACCTAAATTATACAACTACAATAGGACTCTCTATTTCATGTTCTTATCAGCATTTAATTTGTTTTAAACATGGATTGCCAATCATTCTAGGAAGTACCCCCACTTCCTAGATCTAACTCCCACTAGGCAATCCACACACCAACCTATGTTTTTAATTCTATCTTTTGGTCTTGATTTACTTTTCATGTAGTCCTTCCTAGAAAAATAAGGAGTGCTCTTGATCAGCCTGGTCTTCAACGGTGCACAACCTCTTCATGACCTCTTCATGAATCTCCATAAAAGGAACCTTAAAAATGATGGCATAATTCTCATTACATATAAAAGAATCAGTTTTAGGAACCCATTAGGATGTAACAATTATGCAATAAAATGTTGTGCATCGGATGCGATAAAGAATTGACACTCAAGATGTTTGATTCTTCATTGTAAAACATATAAATTATTGTCATTATGTCCATTGATGTGATGATAATTTCAATAAGGGTGAACTTTATATTTTGCAAGTTTGTAAAGAGGATAGCCTTGTGTAGATGGTAAAGTGATCAACTGATGACTAAAGAGCTCATTAAGAATGTCATGTTGCTTAGTATTGTAATCAAAGGTGAGAGGATATAGTAATGGTATGACTTGAGGCTCACTGATATGAGAACATGTAGTAGACATAGAATGAAGATGAGATGTAAAATGAGAATAATCCTGATAAGCATCCTTAAGATGTTGGATTTCATATTTGAGAGATGTAATTGTCAGATTCCAAATCCTGAAATTGTTCTTGAAATAAAGAATGTAAAGCTTGAATTGAGTCACATCATGAAGACTAGGGTCATTAGATAGTCATATAGATGATATAAAATATCAATCATGTGATGCAGCGGTATGTCGCTAGGGAGACACGTGGTGCCACGGTATTTTTTCATAACAACTTGGAAATTAGGATGCATTTAAATTCAATCATACAAAGAAATTTGAGGAATGGTAGGAGCCATGATAGAGAAGATGATATGCTAAAGAAGCATATGAAAGAACAATCACAAGTGGGGTTCACCGAAATTATTAAGCTAAAATATAAAAACACAAGCCTAATCAAAATGTTATAGTAGTAGTAAATGAATAACAATTAAATAAAGAAATGAATATTCAAGTAAACTAATCAAGAAATAATGAAACCCTAATGTGTAAAGAAGGGTAAGATGCCTTAGTTAATTTGTCAAGTTCTAAAACGTGTATAGAGTTAGAAAATAAATAAATGTGAAGCATTGACCATAGCATTGGAGCTCAGAAAATTACAAATCTGGAGAAGGAGGCTAGACTGGCAAGCTATGAGAGGGATAGGGGCACCCGTTGGTGCCTTAGGATTGTTTTTGGGCACTTGGGTTTGTGGAAATTCTTGAAAACCTTAAATCTCAAGGTTGCGCAAGATTTTCATTGATGCTCGCCTTTTGTCACTTTCAATTCACATATTGATCATCGGAGTCACAATAAACCTACAATGAATAATGAACCTACAAAACCCTTAAATATACATCAAATCCTAAAAAATAAATATGTAAAATGAGGGATCAGACTATCCTCAGCAGCCATAATGGTGGAATTATAACTGATCTTTACACTACATCTCAGACCCAATGTAGTTCTATGTATGTGCACAAAATTGTGCCCTAGGTTGCTCTTGTGTCAGTCGCACTCGGATAGTGAGAAATTAGCTAGATATAAAGAAATGTAGTAAATGTGTGCATGGAATAAAATAAACTTCCCTCCTATGAAGTGTGATGTAGATTACCAGCCCTTATGTCCCTTATGATGGAGCTAGATGGATGCAAATGGAACTCTTAAATGTTTGATGGATGCAACCCTAGGTGGTGATAGTAGATGCTTAGTGCTTGGTCATTTATTATGACTACATAACTTTATATTTATATAATTCTCTTTCTTAAAATTGGTAATTAACCCCAAAAAGGATGAATATGAAAAATATAAGATGCTCAAATGGATAGAAAGGACCTAAAAAGTGTGACCAAATTACAAAGAGGACAGGGTGCCCAGATTGGACGAGGGCACCTAGCGTTGACGTCTTGGTTTAGGCGCTAGTGTCCAGGATAAAAAAATGTTGAAGACTGAAAATACACACTTAGCAAGTAGGGGTATAAGACCAAGAAAAGTGACAAAAAGGAAAGCAGTGTGGCCAAATACATGGGTTAATTAGTACTATTATTACTTAGGAATCATATGAATAGTAGTATATAATCAGGACTAGATAATTACCTGAAGTGTGTGATTTTTTATCTACATATATGAGCCTAACATTGTATATATTATATCCTTTGGTCCTCCCTTTATTTTAACATAAATTTTCTATGTAGGAATTGACCGCCCCTCTTCACATCTAGACAATCAACACCAAGTTAAACCATTCACCTCTGAATTTTCATTCCTAGATAAGCCTCAATTTTCCACAACTTACCTTCATCATTGCACGTGGAAGGGATTTATCTTATGCATATATGAACAAGGTCCACATGATATACACCTTGAATATTTAATAAAACCCCATAAAAAACATGGACTCAGCTTCAAAGAACCTCCCTCGAATCCACAACCACCAATCTTAATGTTTGAAACCCTCCTCCTAATTATCATTAGACATCCCCTCTAATGCAAAAGACACCATATATATCCCTCCTAAAAAAATTAAATTAATGAACTCGCCCTTGGACCATTGACTTATCAAGCTAATGGAAAGATTGAGATCCTTCTGCTAGTATTACCTAATATGATAGAAGAGGATTCTCCCACTATCCATGTTCTTCAATGTTAATACAATAACTCCGTCTTGACCTATATGGATGTTGAAGATAATTATCTCCATAAATCTCTACCTTCCAAAACATGTTTACACTCCTAAATGAATCCACCTTCAACATTATCATAGTGAAATCATGAGAGCCTGCGTATAGTTAAATTTGGTCAAGATATAGACTCTCAAGAACTCCGCAAACTCACCACCTTATTATTTGATCATAGTCAAGCCTTCACATGGTCTTATAGTGAACATTCCTAGTATTAACCCCAATATATTTGTCTATAATATTTTCACCATTCCCAATGCTAAACCAATGAACCAAAAGCTTCATAAAATTCATCCTCGTGTAGCATTGCTAGCTATAAAATAAATTCAACATGTTCTCTTGGCCAATTTCATCCTACCCATAGATTATCCACAATGGGTTTATGACATCATACATATGACCAAGACCTCTAGGAGATTGTGTATCTTCATAGAATTTTGAGACCTTAACCTTGCTTTTCTAAAAGATGAATTCCCTCTACCTAACATTGATCAATTTTTCAACCTAATAGAAAGCCATGAAATGTTTTCTCTTATGGATGGTTTCTCTAGTTATAATCAAATCCTTTTCACTCCAGAAGATCACATAAGACATATTTTATCACTTCGTGAGGAACCTTGAGCTATAGAGTAATGCCCTTTGGCTTGAAAAATGCAAGAGCATCTTATCAATGCGCCATGAATTATATATTTCATGAACTTATCCATAGAACCATAAAAGACTACATAGATGCTCTCTTATGTAAATCTTAATACCATCTTACTGTCATCAACGTAATATTTTCCCGTCTAATACAATTTTTCCTTTAGCTAAACCCTGTTAAATGCGTGTTAGGGGTCCTAACCAAGAAACTCTTAGGATTTATAGTTTCTATCAGGGGAATTAAGGTTAATACCACAAAAACCAAATCCGTAATTTAAATTTCTCCTCCATATAACCTTAAATAGCTCCATAGCCTAAAATGGAAACTTCAATATATATTTTGTTTCATCTCTTAATTATCATATTAGTGTCAAACTTTCCATCACCTACTCACAAAGGAAATTCATTTCAGATGGGACGATGATTGAAAAAAGGCCTTTGACACTCTTAAGCAATATCTCATTTCTTAATCAGTGCTTATACCTCCATGTGAGGGAGATATCCTTTCATTTTATATATATATATCTCTACCAATGATCATGCCTTAGGAGCTATGCCAACACATCAGGACAAATAAGGTAGGGATCATGTTTTTATTATATAAGTTGTACCCTTCATGACTATAAAACCCATTACTCAAAAGTAGAAATTTTTTATTGTGCCTTATACTTCATATCTTCCAAACTTTGTCAATATGCCCTTAATCACAAGATCTATATAGTCATAATCATTAATTCATTAAAATCCATACATTCTAAGTTGTATTATAACACCTGCATAACTAAATGGCTCATGCTCATGAACGAGTTTCATATTGAATTTAGCTCTCAAAAATCTATTAAAGGTTAGGTAATTGTCGATCATCTCGTAGAAGCTCCCCTTACCAAAAATAAAATCAATTGTGACCAATTTCCTAATGAATCTATCAACACCCTTGATCATGATAACACTCATCTAATAATGACCTTATTCTTCGATGGGTCTAAATACCGACAAGGCAGGGGGTGTCATAATAGTCATACTAACTCCTTGGGGGACTCCTATTCTTCTATATTTTAAATTGAACTTTGACTATAAAAATAACATGGATAAATACGAGTCCCTCATCATAAGTCTTGAAATTTCTGATATTTCTTGGTGTAATAATCCTTAACATATATGGTGATTCCTAACTCATCATCAATTAAATCAAAGGAACATATCAATGTAAAGGCCTTTGATCATTATGAAATCCAAACAAATACAAACTCATATAATAAATTTGTAGATACAATGGAATCTCTCACATATCTCATCCCTTTATCCCTAGATGATTCTAAATTATTTGTAATTATACATAGACTTGACCAACCATCTCATACCAACACTGATCTTCCTTCCATTAATCATATAGAATATAGCCAATTCGATATGTGGTATGCTCATTTATATGAATATCTTTCCCAAAGAAATATACCTTTGGAACTATCCAAATATGGTACGAGGTCCTTTCAACAATGCACTTCCGGCTATGTTATATTTAGGGAAGTAATTTATAAAAGAGGGTTTTAGAGTCTCCTCCATCTATATCTTAAATATCCAGAGGCTAGCAAAACTGTCTGACAAGTCCACAATGGAATATGTGGTAAACACTTTAATGGTTTGGTCATTGCTAAATGAATCTTGCATATAGGTTATTATTGGCCTACACTTAATCAATATTATTTCCAATATGTCAAGAAATGCATCAAATATCAACAACATGTTAATCTCACACATATCCCTAGTAACACTCTTCAATCAACTCAAGATTTATGGCCTTTCTCACAATGGTGACTTGATCTCATACTAACACCCATGTTATACTTCAACAAACTAAGGGAATTTTTTTATGAATCTTTAATTATCTTTTTATGCCTTCAATGATTTTCAACACGCAACAGATAAAATCCATCATAATAATAAGTTTACAAAATCCCTTAATTATTTTTATGTTGTAATGAATAACATTATTACTTAGCTCAAAACTAAGTAATCCAATATTATTAATATTCCTAGAATCCATCTTGACAACATACAATAACCATGTGTAACTGCAAAGGGTTTTAGATCCTTCTCAATTTCCCTTCATCACTCTATACGAGCCATGTATACATTGTATACCTTTGGTTAAACATTTTTATAGGTCCTAAGAATCATGTGCATATTTTTAGTGTCAGCCAATAAAGTATGTAATTACTTCGCTTCTAGCTCAAAACAATAATGAAAGAAGAAATGGTGAAAAGACAATGCAATCAGTCATGTTGCACTATTATGACCATAGTTATCTAGGCATTGTGCTAGCAAGCCAAATTTCGAGATTGTACACTAGCCTATGAAATCTTGTCTTTCATTCACCACACAACCATGTATCAATATAGTTATCAGGATTCTTTTTCATTGTTCATTTATAGAAGTTAAATTACAATTAACTATATCAGTTATTTTTCTTACGATTAAGTAATTGAATTCAGTTCTGAAGCTGGAGGGATCATGACTCAGATATTCAAGTCGCATGAATCCTATGTCAATCCCATCTTAGGATCCCTACGGGAAAGGTTGTGTTCACGTAATGACTCATGCCATTATGTGTTCGTTACCCTCCTCCATACCCATCCTAAGATAACACGGAACAAGCTTCATACGACATAAATGTCGTCTCATGGTGCCTACCCTTCATTGATAATTCATCATGTTTTCATCCTAGGGATAGGTTATACTGAGTTTCTTTATATTATCCAATTAACGATAGAGGTGGTATAATAACTCATGCGAGTCACCAACTGAGAATAATTATCTTGTACCGCATGTGTTAAGGTAACCTATGCCAACCTACAATGATTGAATTAACTTAGTTAAGCAATAAAGAATAAACCAATTCATAATAATAAGATGAACTAGTGCTTATGATCATTTGTGGTCATTTAATCACTATTAATACATTCAAATTAATTATGTACATATCTACTATGGTTCTTATATACCTTTCAATGTATCTTTCATACTTTATTACATATCATTGTAATCTATTTTTCCCACTAAGGTTTGGTAGAAACAAATATGATTTCCATATACAACGAATATACTTTATCTTAAACATGTATGTTAATTGTTGTTATGAGACCAACATTATCTTCCTATTTTGTTTCATAATTATAAACTGATTCATATCATCTTGTTCATTTGTGGTGAACTAACTGAAACAAATATAATAGAATATCATAACAATGTACTTCATTGTCTATAAGTACAATGTTATATTTCTGTGTTGTTTCATCTTATTGTTATGCATCGTTAAACTATATTGAGTATTTACAAGCATACTTAATCCATTCATAATGACATCATAAAGAACATTGTGCTAACATCATTAATACAACTCAATTATAGGATAATTATGCTTTGTTGTAAAACAACGGCACACATATGTCACATTCTTCGCAATCATAATGATATTAAATAGCCATACATGGTAAATTATCATTAGTAACAATAAGTACATAATCATGAGATGATTATCGGAATATAATCATGAGATGATTAATCGGAAGATAATCATTGAATACATTAGGCCAAAATCACTTTAAAATAATCTTGCGAAGTAATACATTTCGCATGACATTATTTACAATAATCCAAATCAAATGGATAAGTAATAATCATTGCATGACGATATTCACACGTAATAATCAATTTACTCACTTCATAATTTTTACCTCATCCTCACATGTTGTATGAGAGAGAAAATAGTTTGCATGGTCAGCTCATTGAACTGACGTGAATTATCAACTCTAAATCCGGTTGTGTCATTATGAAACAAATAATATAAATTGGTTACCTATCCCTTTCTTTTATATTACATTAAATCAATTAACGTAAAGAAATCAAACAATGTAATATTGCAATCTCAGTACTATTCTTACAATAAACAATAAACTATAATACATAATCATACAGTCCTAATCAAAATGAATATACCAGTAAGGCAATGTTTCTAATCAAAACATCTATGATCAATTTCTACCACAATGATCAGTTGTGCATAAGTCTCAGAACTGATAATCAATATTTAAATAGATGTAATTTAGACAAGGAATAAACAGTCATTGCCTATCAACCTAAGTCAATTCTTTTCTCAAATGTGCTAAGGTCTGTCAACTGCCCAAGAAACAGAATAGAATAGATTTTACGAAGCTAAAGGATTAAACATCCTTATAACACATCTGATTAAAGTATATATTTTAATAAAGACAAAAATACGTTAATACCCATCTCGAGAGAGAGATCTTATCTTAACACTTAGTAATTTCTTGGCAGAGCTCATGAGAGATCTTTACTTCACAATACAATAATCAAGAATAGAACATAAATCTAAAGTATTCAATAACCCTGAAATCCAGTCAAATAATATATATTTATATATCTTATTATAGAAAATATATTACTACCTCGCTCGAGAGAGCTATTAGTCTGTTATTACTTTACTTGGCCATCTAAAGGATCTTTACAAAGCTCATTAAATCACCTACACAAATACAAGACTTTAAAACAAGTATTGTAAGTATGTTTATTAATATACCCAGATTGACCCATGAAATAAATCAAGTAACTCGACATCGTCAACCAAGGAACCTTAATGCATGTTATGAGACTCCATGACTAAAATAATGCATAGACAACAGAGTAGCAAACATCTATTCACTAACCCATAACCCAAAATGGTGTAAGAGACCTTGTAGGTCAAATTTGTACCCATAGACATGCAAGAAAACCACTCCCAAACTGATAAGAGTAATACATTTTCCTGCTATCAAATATTATTAAAGCAAGAGAGTAATATATACTCATTACCCTAATAGTATTTGGGACATAGTCGATTTGTTCAAACACTAATATGGTAAATAATCTCATGAACACCCATAACGGACTGGCAGTAGTAACAAACAATCACAATATACCTAAATACCTATTCCCAGTTCGATTTATGCAAAAAGAAACCAGATAAAAATTTACCCATCAAATGGCAATGTTCCAATCTAAGTTTATTTTCCAAAACTCAGGTAATTTGTTACACATATTTTTCTAGAATTTCAAACAGAGAATAATAAACAAATATATATTCTACATCTCATAATGAAAACAACTAAAATTTAGGATAATTCATACATGTGATAGATTTGATATTTCACAAATACTTCCTTTAATTACCTTGCCTCAATAGCCGGGTCATTTCCAAAAACCAAACACAATTTCCTTCAAAAATGTCCCAGAAATTGAACCATACAAATCCCCAATTCCCTTTCATATTTATACAAATTAAAGCCATGGATAAAAAATAATAGCCTCAATTTTTATTGAAACTAATAAAATATCATGGAAAAACCCTTGTCATATATTTCAATATGCACAACTAAAAGGAGGAAGATCTCTCTAGAAGAAATGATAAAATAAAAAAATAAATAAGAATCAATTTGCATGCCTTGGCTCCACAATGAAGTTCACAGTTCCCAAAATCTCCACCGAATTCCTAAACATTAATTTCCATTAATTTTTGTAGTGCCACATTGGGGCTTCAAATAATTTGCCACCTTCTTTTCCCTCCATGAATGCATGGTGATGGAATAGGTGGTCAAAGATAGCATTTAAACAAATAATACATTATAACCCTATACAAAGTTGCATGGTGGTCGATGACCCCATTAAACTAAAAAACAATCAAATTTCCATATGGATATGGTTGGTGGCCACGGTCCTTATTAGTTATAATGCCACAAACTTATGGTTTAATTTCATTTAAAACCAATTTAAATAAATATCAAACCTTACATGGTGTGGTCGATCAATGACCAGATATTACTATTCACAATGTTAAAAGATATGGTCAAAGACCTTTCAACAAACATTACACACACACACACACACACACACACACCTTTGGGTCTCAACCATACCAAGAAAACAATTACCTTTACCCCCTTATTCCATGGTCGAACACCGAAGTAACAAAAATTAGAGAAATGGTTCAATTTGATCATATGATTAAGAAATTAACAGTTATGAAACCAAGTAGGTGCTCAGCATCCATGTCAAGTACAAAAAATTACATTGATGTACATTTATTAAAATAGACATTAATATAGGATGTGATATACTTCCCTCCTTAAAGAATCATTGTCCTGATGATTTTAACTCATCATCATAAAATTCAATAACTCAACACAATCAAAACATTTCAAACATTACTACCTAAGGAAAATCCAACTCATAATTTCACATAAGTTATAATTTTTTGAGATTTTTTAGTCAATTATTACTCATAAAGCCTATATGTAATATGCTTATGACAAAGAAATAATGGTAAAACAGTCAACAATATGAAAATCATTGCCATTGCAGTCAACTATATGACAATTTTTTTTCATTAAAGTCAATCATATTATGGAATAATATTTAATATATCATAATAGATGATCAATTTAAAAGTTTCCATCCCTGAAACAGATAAGGAAAGTAAAAATTTCAATTTATCGAAGTCTTCCCAAGCTATTTAATTCATTAGAGCATTTTTTTTTTCCGACCTTGCCTTGTGCAATTCCTAAATTTTTGAAATGCATCGAGTGAATTTCCACTCTCATGATCGTTTTACCAAAATAATTATATAGTTTTTCTCTTATCTTATTCTAAATGTTATCTTTAATATATCTTCATCCTTTAAACATAGCTAAGGCTAACCAAATCATTTAATTGATCCTTAAAAAAACTCAAATAAGACCTGTTATAATAACTTAATTCCAATTTTGAAGTCATTGGTGAAATTAATCTTACGTTATAAAAGAAAGTTCATTTTTATGCCATGTATACTTGTTGTTTTCTACATAACTTTGCTACGCCCTAAACTTATCGTTTGTATTAGGATATGAGTAGCCAACTTGTGGCTTACCATATCATTTTATTTTGTCATTTATACTTTCTCATGCTTAGTAGGTCATCCTTGGTGATGGCCATAGCATATGAATAGTATATATAGGGGATTGTAGGTAGTAGTTCATCAACATTGGCACATTTGAGTCTTATTTTATGGTTTGGAGGTTTCCAACTCGAAGTGGTGAAGCTATTATAATTGCATATTGAGATCATTATTATGAAATATTGTGTTACTTGGTGTTCTATTGCTGCTCATAATATGAATTATACAAGTAATTTCATTACAAGTGGTAACAGAGCTACGATCCGGGCCAAACTTAGGGCAAAAACCCTATTTTTTTTCCTCTCTATCTTATGAACCACATAGAATTTATAGGCTATTTTTTTTTACCAGAGTTACAAATCGCTTCGAGTAAAAATATCTGAAAATTTCCAACTTTTTGATAGCGTTTACAAATGTTATTGTAAATTTAGGGTTTTACATAAAAACACTCCCTAGACCAAAATTTGTGGAATTTTTTTGTGTTACATTTTCAGAAATCTCTCAAAAAAATAGTATTAGTATGTTCTCTGTGTTTTTTCTTGTTCGTTCGAATTTGTATCGAAACCCTAAACCCTAAGGTTTTACATCATGACGAGGCCTTCCATAAGAGCAAAAAAGAATCAGGTCATTCTGAGTAAAAGCCAAGATAAAGATGGGGTAGTGATTAAAGAGTTGAAGTCATAAAGGGTAAATACATATTCCTCATCACTAGGGTTTACCTCAATTGATCATAAGGTGAGCCAACTTGAGTATGAGCTGTGAAATGTACAATCTGAGATGGCCTCTAAAGGAGGCATAGACCAAATCAATAAGTGGTTGGATGATATCATGCAACATGTAAAGGGTAAAAATTATGGCCCAAATCCACCCCATATCAACCAAGGAGGATCTTCAATTCAAAATAATGGACAAACTAACCATGTTGGATCACTTTTCTAGCCTAATCAAAATCCAACTTATTTACAACAGGAACATGATGGAGAAAGTGGATATGCGCAAATTTGATGGTAAGGATCCCCTGAATTGGATAAATCAAATGGATAACTTATTTGAGTTACATAAAACACCATAAGGACAAAAGGTGACATTGGCATCCCTCTATCTTGAACCATACCAATTCGTTTGGTATCGATGGTTATGTGCTCAAAGGTAGAAGAATGGTCTTAGTGTCACTTGGACAGTTTTTACTGAGGAGTTACAATTACACTATAGTTCAAGTGTTTCAGAGAACTACTTTAGTCAATTAGAAAAGTTATGGCAAACAAGATCCATCAAATATTATGTGCATCAATTCTAGAACCTATCCTTAAGGGAGGAGAATATTCCACAAGAGAATCTAAATGACCTATTTCTTGGGGGTCTTAAGGACCACATCGAGAATGAGGTATGTATATTTAATCCACTCAAGCTTTCTGATTCTATTATCATGGCATGTTGAGCAGAGGAAAAATTTCTTTGTAGTAGGAGGCTTCCTTTCATTAACACCAGAGATTGTAGTATCTCTTTTGCTTCATTCACTAGGCCAATTAGACTGACTCCTCAACAACTGTAAGACAAGAGAGAAAAAGGATTATGTTTTACTTGTGATGACAAATTTTGACTGGGACATAAATGTGATGAGAATAATTTTTTCTATATTGATGGATGTAATGAGGATAATGAGGAAGCTGAAATTATAGGAGAGGCCAAGGAACCAATAGAAGATGAAGAAGAGGATCACCAACCTACAATTTATTACCATGCATTTCCAGGTATTATTACTCCTCAAACACTCAAGGTTATTGGCTATCTCAAAAAATAGAAGGTGATGGTGTTGATTGACTCAGGGAGTACTCATAACTTCATAAATAGTAAGTTAGCTTCCAGCCTCAATTGTTTTATTTACCCACCTCCAGAAATGTAAGTTATGATTGTAGATGGTGGGATAGTCAAGTGCACAGGAAAGTCCCATAGTATCAAGCTTTCCATGGGAAACTACATGTTAGACTCACCTATGTTTTCTATTTCTATGGGAGTGACAGATATTGTTTTGGGTGTCAAATGGCTCACAACCTTAGGTACTATAGAGATGAATTTCCAAGAATTGTTCATGCGATTTCATTCAGATGGAAGGACAATATAATTGAATGGGATGGTAGCTAAGTCTCCATATATTATTAGATCTCATCAAATGTAGAAGGTTCTCAAAATAGGATTATATGGATTTATAGCAAAGCTATTTTCTATAAAAGTACAAAATACAGAGTCTTCAATGCCACCCGATCTTCAGAATATTGTTGATGCTCACTCGTCTATTTTTGATGCAATTACAAAGGGACTACCACCAGTTAGGGATCATGATCATGCCATTCAGTTGATTCCAAGGGGCCAAACACCTAACATTAGACCATATAGATACCCATATTCCCAAAAAAGTGAGATCAAGAAAATGGTATAGGAAATGTTGAAGGCAGGTATCATCAAGCATAGCCAGAGTGCATATTCTTCACTAGTGGTCATGGTATGTAAGAGGGATGAAACATGGAGGATGTTTCCAAATTACTGAGAACTCAACAAATACACCATCAAAGATAAGTTTCCTATTCCAGTAATTGATGATTTACTTGATGAATTACATGGTGCTATTTATTTCACAAAATTAGACATTCATTCAGGGTACCATTAAATTAGAATAAGAGAGGAATATGTTCATAAAACAAATTTCAAGACTCATGATCGCCCTTATGAGTTTTTGGTAATGCCTTTTGGTCTTAAAAATTATCCCTCAACCTTTCAAATCTTGATGAACACTTTTTTTAGGCCATTTTAAAGGAAATTTGTATTACTTTTCTTTGATGACATGGGAATAATACTTACAACATGTAAATAAAGTGTTATAAGTTTTGGAGAAAAATACTCTCTATGCAAATCCATGTAAATTTTCCTTTGGTGTACAAGAGGTAGAGTACCGGGGTCACATCGTATCCCATGAAGGTGTCAAAGTTGATCCTCAGAAGATCAAAGCTATGGTGGAATGGCCAAGGCCCAAAACTCTCAAAAATCTTCATAGGTTCCTAGGACTAATAGGGTACTACAGAAGATTTGTGAGGGGATACAGTAGAATAGTAACCCCACTCACTACATTGCTAAAAAAGGATGCCTTCCATTAGATAGATGTAGCCACTAAATCCTTTAAGTATCTGAAGGAAGCCATGTGCAGCACCCCATTTTTTGCTACTCCCAACTTCTCAAAAACCTTCATTATTGAATGCGACACTTCAGGATCAAGATTGGGAGTAGTTCAAATGTAGGAAAGAAGATCAATTGCATTTAAGAGTCATAAATTCAAAGGAAAATATTTGTTGAAACTTGTATATGAGAAAGAAATGATGGCTATTCTTCATGCAACCAAGCAATGGAGGCCCCATCTCATGGGTAGACACTTCAAGGTAAAAACTGATCATGATAGTCTCAAATAATTTTTAGAGCAAATGTTATCATCTAAGGAACAACAAAGTGGGTAACAAAAATGTTGGGTTATGATTTTAAAATCATATACAAAAATGGTAAAGAAAATATAGTAGCTGATGCGTTTTCCAGAAGGGATACATTTGCATATGCCTTACTATGTGGAATGTCCATGTTGAAGGCCGATTGAGTGGATTGAGTAAGATTGGAATGGGAACAGGACAAGGATACACAATCTCTAATACAAAATATCAAGCAAGGCTCTATAACATCTAACAAATTTGAGTGGAAAGGTAATGTGCTATGGTACAAGGACATGTTATACTTGAGTAAATATTCTGAGTTGAAGCATAAGATTCTTGTAGAGCTACATGCCTCACATGTTGGAGGACACTCTGGGTTTTAGAAGACATATCATAGAATAAAAAGAGAATTATTTTGGGAAGGACTCATGGGGGATGTACAAAAGTTTGTATCATAGTGTTTAGTGTGTCAATAGAATAAAGGGGAAATAATTAAGACACTAGGTCTGTTGTAACCCTTACCAATTCCTAGCCAAAGATGAGAGGAGGTCTCCATGGATTTCATCACTGGATTGCATTGTTCAGAGTGTAATAATGTTATTTTGGTGATTGTGGATATGCTCACAAAATGTGCCCATTTTTGTTCCCTATCACATCCATTTACAGCTAGTACAGACATAGCTATTTTTTTGGAGACAATTCAAAGGATACATAGAACCCCAAAGATAATTGTAAGTGATCGTGATCCTATTTTCACAAGTGATTTTAGGAAGGAATTATTTTCATGTTTGGATAATCAGCTAGCTCATAGTTCATCTTATTATCCTCAAACTGATGGGCAAATAGAAGTGGTCAACAAATGCTTAGAGGGGTATCTAAGTTGTTTTGTATCAGATAAGCAGGAAAGGTGGATTAAATGGCTACCACTTGCAGAATGATGTTTTAACACATATTTTCATACCTCTTCTCAAATGACCCCATTTTTAGCATTATATTGTTACCATCCACCTTTATCACTTCTTCCTTGAGGGTGCAAACTAAGGTCAGAGATGTTGAGGAACACATTCAACATCAACAACAAGTTTTGGCTAGTTTGAAGGATAATTTGGCATTGGTGTAAAACAGGATGAAACAACAAGCATATCAACACCGTAGTGAAAGACATTTTGAAATTGGTGACTGGGTTTTTTTACGTCTCCATCCTTACCAAAAAATGTATTTAAAGCAATAGAAAAAGGACAACAAACTTGCTCCTAAATATTATGGCCCTTATTAGGTTCTACAAAAAATTGGTAGTGTTGCTTATAAACTAGAGTTGCCTCAATCCTCATGCATACACCTAGTATTACATGTTTCCTTCCTAAAGAACATTATTGGACAGAAATTTGAAGCCCAAAAAGAGTTACCAGAACTTGATGAGGAAGGAAGAATAATTTTGGAGCCAGAGAAGATTCTACAAATACGTACTAAGAGGTTGAGAACCAGAGACATTAAGGAATATCTGATCAAGTGGAAGAATCTGAACATAGAAGATGCAACCTAAGAGGATGAAGGTTTTTTGCAACAACATCCAAGATTATTCAACATTGAGGAAAACGTTGGTTTGAAGGGGAAGGGCATGTTACACCATTAACCTATTGCTTGTATTAGGATATGAGTAGCCAACTTGTGGCTTACCATATCATTTTATTTTATCATTTATACTTTCTCGTGCTTAGTAGGTCAGCCTTGGCGATGTCCATAGCATATGAATAGTATATATAGGGGATTGTAGGTATTAGTTCATCATCATTAGAGCATTTGAGTCTTATTTTATGGTTTGGAGGTTTCCCCCTCGAAGTGGCAAAGCTATTCTAATTGCATATTGAGATCATTATTATGAAATATTGTGTTACTTGGTGTTCTATTGCTGCTCATAATCTGACTTATACAAGTAATTTCATTACAACCTTTAAGGAATTTTTTTTTCAAACTAGTAAACTGTTGAATTATGTTGGGACAATGAATATTAGTCAATAAGTCATAGGTCCCTAAATTATCTTAAGTATAACTCTAATTCTGTGATGAAGTTAAATAAAGTCAATGTTGTGTTGACAGACATAAGTATGTAGTTCAAACAAAATTCTTCTTAAATCGTAAAGAATAAATTTCTCATTTAGGTTTCAAATAATTACTAGATACACAGAAATAAGTTGTAGTGGTATCATATTATAACAACAACATGAAGTCCTACATAACTTACTTGGCATTTCAATAGGATTAACTTGTTCCTTTACTTGGTAGTTAGCCACTACAGTGTGCATCATCAACTGCTGATTTTTCCACTGATTCTTTTGGGGACAATTATTAACATAATGCTTACCACAACAATTATAATATCCCCGTACATGTCTTTTTCAACTACATTTGTTTTTACCATGAGCCACGTTGGTTTTCTCTTTCTTGTTTATATTTACAACTTGTGTTATTATTGTTATACTCTTGAAATTCCACATTGTACGCCAATATTTCTTCCATCACATTTCCTATAATTTAATAGTGAAGAAGAGTTGGCACTCTTATTACACTTTTCCTCTTTACGAGTTAAGATTTCTTGTAAATTATGTTCTAGCTCAATGGATTTTTTTTAACATTGTTTCCATAGCAGACAGTCCATTATTGGCACTCTTATTACTATGTCTACCCTATTAGGGTTTAATTCCACATTGTATTTATAGATCCAAAAACTATCATCATTAGACAATTCAACAATCAAGTGATTACCTCATTGATTGTTATTAATAAGTTCAAGTTTTTTTTCTTTGAAATTGTCATTTTCACCCCTTACCAACTACTCCAAGACAAATATCCAATTTTGGGTGTCTTGGTGGATTGTTATAATATTATCTAATTTTTTAACCATCAAACCTATAGTATAATTTGATCCAGTTCATTTCTAATGGTTCATCCTTCTCAAATACATTGTATTTTGTTAAAAAATATTAATATATTTAGTTAGTGTAAGGAACCATTAAGTTCAAAAGATGTAAACCTTCATCTCTAATACCAAAATGTAGCACCCATGTTATACTTCAACAAACTAAGGGATTTTCTTTTTAAAACCCTTAATTACCTTTTCATGCCTTCAATGATTTTCAACACGTAAGAAATAAAATCAAACATAAAAATATGTACAAATCCCTTAATTATTTTTATGTTGTACTGAATAACATTATTACTTAGCTCAATATTAAGTAATCCAACATTATTAATATTCTAGAATCCATCCTCACAAGATACATTAACCATGTGCAACTGCAGAGGATTCTAGATGCTTCTTGATCTCCCTTCAACACTCTATACGAGCTTATATACATTGTATACCTTTGGTTAAACCTTTTTATAGGTCCTAAGAACCTCCACATCTTCTTACTACCAACCAGTAAAGTATGCAAGTACTTCCCTTCATCTCAAAACACTACTAAAAGAAGAAATGGTGAAAAGACAATGCAATTAGTCATTTACACTACTATGGCCATAGTTATTAGGAATTGCGCTAGCAAGCCATTTTCGAGACTACACACTAGCATACAAAACCTATCTTCCATTCACCACATAATCGAATCAATATAGTTATCAAGATTATTTTTCATTGTTTAGTAAATTAAATTATTGTTTTGAAGTTACATGGGTCATGACTCGATATTCAGGTTACATGAATCCTATCATTCCCATCTAGTATCCCAACGGGAAAGGTTTCACTCACATAATGACTTATGTCATTACGTGTTTTTTAACCTCTCATTAGCCATCTTGAGCTGGCATGGACAAGGTTCATATGAAATGAATGTCATCTCATATTACCTACCCTTCATTGTTAATTAATTTTTCTTTCATCCTAGGTATATGTTATACTAAGTTTCAACTTTCATTACATCATCCAATTCATGACAGAGGTGTAAAATAACTCTGCAAGTCATTAATTAGTATAAGTACCTCGTACCACATGTCATAAGGTGAATTATGTCAACCTACGATGACTGAATTAACTTAGTTAAGTAATAAAAATAGACCAATTCATAATGATAAGATAAATATTACTTATAATAAATTATAGTAATTTAATCACTTTAGTACATTTAGATTAATTAAGTACATATGTATTTTTTCTTATAGTTACAATTTACCTTTCATACTTTTTTTATTAATGACATAATCATTTTTCCACAAAGTTTCAATAAAAAAAGATATGATTTCTATTGGTACAGCAATATTGTCACACAGGAAAATAATTGTTTGATATTGTATTCAACTTTATTACAATCAATACTAAGGCTAATAAATAGCCATGGAAATAGAAAACTGACCTCCTACAATCCAGGAAGTCACACAACAAAACAACCCATTAATATCATTACGGGTATAACAAAAATATATTGTTGAAACAATATAACAAACCTATATTATTAATAATGAGTTATAATATAACTCATATTAATAATATTACAATATATAATAATGAGAGCACTATGATATTTCTAACATTCCCCCCCTTAGTGCAAACATGGGGAAAACACCATCTTCAGCCAAGCAGCATGCCGCTCTGTAGCCTGCACATGGTCTCAATCCTCAACACTGACTGTGGGAACTACATCATCTAGGGACCGCTCAACCTATTAGATGAATACATGAATTGGGACCGTTCAACCAATTCACATCAACCATCAAATCAGTCTGATCAAGAACACTTCCTGCAATAGTATCAATGGTACAATTTATCATCACGGGGGACACACAAGCATTGCACTGCACACAGGAACAGGGATGCTCATCTGTTCTTATTCATCACACAAGACACCAAGATGTCACTAAAGCATTTTGCAGCCTCTGAGGTAGTGACAAACTCGAGGACGCTGATTGTCCTCCTGCCTCCGTTGCCTCCATCCTCCAATATGAGGATAGATGCTCAAAACAGATAATCTTCATCACTTGAATAATTAATAGGTTCATTGTCACTTGCAGGATTAGAATAATCATCCCAATCTTCTTCAGCAGCTAAAGTGTTTTGTTCCAACTTATCATCTAAGAGATCTTGAGCTCTTTTCTTACAATTCACAAAACCATGTCCTGGTTGTTTACAGTAATGACACAAAAGATGTTTCTTTGACGATATAAACTTTTTTTTACCTTTTTGGAATGATGATTTATTGTTTGCAACCATGACAGTTTCTTGTTCTGGTACACACCTTTTGATTTTTTCTTCCTCATCAAGCAACGAGGAAATTAAATTTTCCAAACTGGGATTGATCTTACTAAGAGTAAAAACAATACTCGAATATTCTTTTGGAAAACTATTTAGTAAGATGGCTTTAGCATCTTCTCCATCTACCTCTGCTTTTATTCCTGCTAATTGATTTAATATGGATCAAAACTTACTGATATGTTGAACCATATTGTCATTTTCTCCCATCTTTAGCCTAAAAAGTTTTTGCTTCAGCGCCATTGCTGCACTACCTGCTTGAGATCCAAATAACTTGTTCAATGTCACCCAAATATTATTAGATGACTTGGTTAGATCAATATGATGCAAATATGCATCGGAAAGACCAAGGCCAATAATTGTTATTGCTTTCCGATCCTTACTTTCCCATTTCACTACTTCATCTGCATCATTCGGTTTTTTAATTTTTCCTTCGACAATGTCCCATAAGTATTTATCAATCAATTGTAATTGGGTTCGTACTTGCCACGTGTGGAAGTCTTTACCATCAAATCTTTCAATTACATTTATCTTTTCCATTTTGAAACTCCACAAAATTGAGAAACTTGAACCGAACAATAACAAACTCTTTATACTGGTAGAGATACTTGACTTTAATAAAGAAAATATATCAAACTTGAAAAAAATGCATGGACAGATATAACCTCAATACAATACCTCCGGATCAAATGAACTTGCAGTGGCTTAGCAGATTCACTTCTGTTTGATCAAATCTTCGTATGGATAACGTGAAGTAATGACTTGGATGGCTATTATTGCAAACAAAGCAACGAGATATGTTCGTTTGTAGTATCTTTTTCCGTGGACCAGTTCGATGCCAGAATGTAGAACTGGAACGTGGAAGACAACTCAACATGCATTACTGAAAAGGACTAGATCAATCTTTCTCCTGATTGCATATAACTGCCTGATTCATTTTCATCCACCGCATTATCTAGACGTCTATAATGATGAACAGGTTGAGGGCACGCAAAATCTAAATAGTATGCATTAGAACATATATTACTTTTTCCAGTGCTCAAAATAAGACCAATGTGGATTGAATTTCAATGATACAGCAAATGGAGATCTCACAAGTGAATCGAACCATTGTATTCAAGAAGACATCCAAATATTTTAATAAGCACTTACGGGACTAAAAATGCTTTAAAAAATATTAGGAATGCATATGTGGAAGCTTGTATTCATTGATGCAATCAATATGAAAGTCATGGTTCGAGGATGGTGACAAATCTGAGGAATATAATCTGCAGAAATTCATATCTATGTGGAAAGCATCACAAAAAACCTAGATCTGTAGCTATTCTAAAACCAAAATAATAATATGCTCATCGGACAGGACAATTGTGAAGTATGTACAGTGCCCCTCACTCTCACGTAGATCTCATCACTCTGATACTAAATATTGGTACAACAATATTGTCACACAGGAAAATAATTGTCTGATATTGTATTCAACCTGATTACAATCAATACTAAGGCTAATAAATAGCCATGGAATTAGAAAACTGACCTCCTACAAAATAGGAAGTCACACAACAAAACAACCCATTAATATCATTACGGGTATAAAAAAAATATATTGTTGAAACAATATAACAAACCTATATTATTAATAATGAGTTATAATGTAACTCATATTAATAATATTACAATATATAATAATGAGAGCACTATGATATTTCTAACAATTTCCATATAGGATATACCTTATCATAAACATGTATATTTACCTCTATTAAAATACAACAATATGTTCCTTTTTGTTTATAACCACTAAGCCGGGGGCTAAAAAGTGGACACAAATATGATTTTAAGTGAAATGTGAGAACGTTTTGGGAAAGCGTGATCACGTTATGAATTATCAGGTTTGGTAATTAAAAATCCTAAAACAAGAGAGCATTATAAATCTCTCACGTTTCTGTTTTCTATGTGGTATATGTGGTTTTGGGTGGGATATATTTACTAATATATCCCTCCCAAGACCACATATACCACATAGCAAAAAGGAACGCGAGAGCGTTATAATGCACTCGCATTATAGCGCACTCATGTTATAATGTGATCGTGTTTCATATTATTTGGATTTGAAATTCCCTATCCATAGGCTTGTGTTTGCCTTGGATATCCAAACATAAGGTTTAGAGTATGTAATCTGGGAATAAATCCATGTTTTACAAAAACACATTAAAATATCACGTATGTACACCCCGATATCTCATGCATTATAACATAATATTCCAAAAACAATTATACTATGACGTCAATCTTAGTTTTACTTTAGTAACGATATACTTCTTTCTAAAATATGATTTGTTTAAGGCTTTCATCCTTAATTTCTTTTACTAGTGCCTTCTTTTATTGTCAAAACGTATGCATACATTTTTGTACACAATTTATGTTTTTTTCATCCAATTTTTTTTTAAAATGCCTCTTCTAAACTCCATTCTACATGCATTAAAAAATAAAGAAGAAAAAATGACTATTTTTCTCAAAGTTACGGGGGTGTACACACAAATATTTCATTTTTTAGGATGTGTGCACTTTGAAAATTAATAAAAATTATATATTGATCTAAAATTTATGAAAAATTAGTGGGAACTTGTACATGAAATTAGCTCACTTTCTACCAAAGGGATTTGAAAAATAATTTATAGAACTCATAAAATGGGGGGGGGGGGGGGGCGCGGGGGGGTGGTGGGGCGGGGGCACACACACAATAGGTTATTATATTTTTGACACAAAAATAGACATACTTTGTGTGCACACCACATTTAAAACCTCTTAATCTCCACCATTTAAAAAAATTAGTAGTTTAGAAACTAGATTTTGAGCTCTACGGTACTTATTCTTATCACTTTGTCAAATTTTGAGCATATGCATGCCGAGTTATTTAATGAAGTTTGGGTTTAATTGATTTCAAGAAAAATGTGTCAACTTTTGACCCCCTTTTGGCCCCCTATTTCCATGGACTTACCCATAACTGATACATGTCATATTTGCTCATACATGATGATCTTACTAAAACATGTATAACATAGTATCATAGCAATGTATTCATTTCTATAAGTACAATTGTATAATATATTTTTTCGTCTTGATGAATTCATTTTCATATAATGACTATTTAAAACATAATTATTCATTCATGATGATATCATGATAACATATTTAATATCATGAAACAACATCAATCAATGATAATTATATTATGTTTTAAAAAAAATAACACTTTCATATTCTTGCATATAAGATATTGAAACAACATGGTTTATAATTGATAACAATAAGAAATAATTCCATGTTTATAATACATAAGGTCAAATGCCTTTTACAAAATCCTGTGAAGTAATACTTTCACAAACTAAGTACAATAAATTGAATCAGATTAATAACAATAATAATTTAAAAACAAAATTCATGCGTAATAATAAAATTAGTCACTTCATAATGAATACTTTGTCCTCCATGTTGTAGGAGAGAGAAAATAATTTGCATGGTCAGTTCATTGAACTGACATGAATTAATAAATCTAGGTCATGTTGCATCATTATGAAACAAAGAATATAAATTAGTTACATGTTCCTTTCCTTTATATTACATTAAATTAATCAACGTTTAGAAATCAAACAATGTAATATTGTAATCTCAGTACTATCCTTACAGCCAATAATAAACTACGTATCAAAATCATACAGTCCTATCAAAATGAAGATACTAGTAAGGTATTGTTTCTAATCAAAACATCTATGATCAATTTCTACCACAATAATCAGTTGTGCACAAGTCTCAAAACTTATAGTCAATATTAAAATAGATGTAATTTAGACAAATAATAATCAGTCATTTCCTGAAAACATAAGTAAACTCTTTTATTAAATATGCAAAGGTCTGTAACTACCCAACAAGAAAAGAATAAAAGAGTTTGCGAAGCTAAAGGATTAAAAATCATATAATAATATAACCGACTAAAGTATATATTTTAATAATGCAAAAAATAAGTTAATACCCACCTCGTGAGAGATTATCCTAACACTCAGTAATTTTTTGGTGAGCTCGATAGAGCTCTATACTTCACAATCTAATAATCAAGAATCGAACACAATTCTAAAGTATTCAACAAGCATGTAATAGAGTTAACTGATATATATATATATATATATATATATATATATATATATATATATATCTTATTGAAGTAAAATATATAACTTCCCTGCTCAAGAGAGCTATCCAACATGTTATTAATTTACTTCGCAAGATTAAGGATCATTACAAATCTCACCAAATCACCTACATAAATGCAAGAATTTAAAAATAGGTGTTGTAGGTATGTTTATTAATATACCTAGATCAACCCATAAAGGAAATAGAACAATTCAACTCAGTAAACCAAGGAACCTTAGTGCACGTCATAATAATCCATGACTAAAACAATGCAAAGACAACGGTTTATAAAACATATATCCACTAACCCATAACCCAAAAAGGTGTATAAGAACATGCAAGTCAGATTTTTACCTATACACATGTAAAATAACCACTCCCAAACTGAACAAGAGTAATACATTTTCTGTGATCCAAATCTTTCTAAAACAAGAGAGCAATGCATACTCATTACCCTAATATTATATGGGTCATAGTCAATTTTTTCAAACACCCAAAATGGACGAAATCTCATGAACACCCCCAAAATAGATGCCAGTATTAAACAAACAATCACAATATACCCAAATACCTATGCCTAGTCTGATTTAAGAAAAAAGAACCCAGAAAACAAATTACCCATCAATTATAAATGTTCTAATCTAATTTTATTCTCCAAAACTCGGTGATTTTTCACACATAATTTCTATATTTTAAAACAGATAAGAATAAACAAATATATATTCTTATATCTCATAATTAATCAATAGATAAAAGTTAGGATAATTCATGCATGTGATCGATTTGATATTTCACAAATATTTCCTTGATTTATCTTTCCTCCAAAGTTGAGTTAGTTCCAAAAACCAAACACAATTTCCTTCAAAAATCTCCTAAAAATTGAACCATACAAACCCCCAATTCCCTTCCATATTTATACAAATTAAATGTCATGTATCCAAAAATAGTAGCATTTATTTTTACTGAAACTAATAATAGCTCATGTAAAACCCCTTATCATATATTTCAACATTCACAACTTGAAGGAGGAAGATCTCTCTAGAATAAATGATAAAAAAACAAGAATCAATTTGCATGCCTTGGCTCCACAATGAAGCTCATTGTTCCCAAAAACTTCAACTGAATTCCTAAAGATTAATTGCCATTAATTTTTACAGTTCCATGTTGTGGCTTCAAACAATTCACCACCTTATTTTCCCTCATTCATGCATGGTGGTGGAACAAGTGGTCAAATACAGTGTTCAAACAAACAATACATTATAACCCTATTCAAAGTTGCATGGTGGTCGATGACCCCATTAAACTCAAAAAAAATTAAATTTCCATATGGATATGGTCAGGGACCATAGTCCGTATTAGTTCTAATGACACCAACTTATGGTTTAATATCATTTCAAACCAATTTAAATAAACATCAAACCTTGCATGGTGTGGTTGATCAATGACCAAATATTAATATTCACAATATTAAAATATGTTGTCGAAGACCTTTCAACAAACATTATATATATATATATATATATATATATATATATATATATATATATATATGTGTGTGTGTGTGTGTGTGTGTGTGTGTGTGTGTGTGTGTGTGTGTGTGTGTGTGTGTGTGTGTATGTATGTATGTATGTATGTATGTATGTACGTACATATATGCATATATACATACCTTGGGGTATCAACCATACCAAGAAAAAAAAACCTTTTTCCCCTTTTTCCCTGGTCAAAGACCATCAACAAAACAATATGCTAGCCCAAAACACTCCACATAGCCTTTACAAAATCACTAAGGTCTATGACCATTTATTTAAAATGTTGCACTTAATCATTTTTCCATGGCCCATGACCAACAGGAGTAACAAAATACAATTTCTCCATCATTATGAAAAACATCAAAGAGGAGGTTACAACAGTCTACATGCATCAAATTATAATTGCAATGATGTTCAATTATCATTAAAATAAACTTTGACAGTTATTCATTATTTTACCTGTTCATTTCCATCGATATTGATTACGGTTAGTAACCATTATTGATTTTAAACATTGGAAAGCAAGATAAACAAACATGTAACATTTACCTTCTCGTCATTTTGTAACCATTTCTGAGTAGCAAAAAATACTATTATAATGCCTTGTGATTGATGATTGATAATGACAAGGAAGTTAGTCAAATTACTCAAATAATTATTATTTCATAACAATGAAGTAACACAAAGTAGAGCAATGACTAAATTTAATCATCTAATTATGAAATTAACAGTTATGAAACTAAGTAGGTGCTCAACATCTATGTTAGGTAAAGAAAAATGACAATGATGTATAGTTATTAAAATAAACATTATTACAGTGTGTGATACTCATCAAGCTTATTAATCCTCAATCATCCCAATGACATAATTTTATCATCATGACTACTGAATATTTCCAAAAATGGGTGGAATTTATCTCTCTTATCTCCATTAAAGTAGATAAGGTTGTCGATTTCATCCATCATCACATCATCTATCGCTTTGGAATCCCCCATAAAATCATCATAGATAATGGTAAATTATTTTAAAATACAAAATTTTAAAAACTTTACAAAACCTACAATTTTAAACTTAGTTTCTCCACACCATACTACCAACAATCTAATGGAAAAACAAAAGAAATTAATACAACCCTCAACAAAATCATTACAAAGATTTTTGATCATGCTGGTAAAGATTTGCATCTCCAAATTCCCTTTCCTTTATGGGATTATCAGAATAGCATTCAAACCCTTATGGGTGTTTCTCCTTTCTCTCTAGTCTACTGCACTGAAGTCGTTCTTTGACTTGTAGTCCATATTCCATCTCTACATGTTTCTCTTAAAGATTTCATCCCCAAAGAAGAATATTGTCAAGATTGACTATCAAAACTTGAATTGTTAGATGAACACTGACTAACATCCCTTGAACATCTTAATCTCTATCAAGAAAAAATAAAACATACATATAAAACATCTTAAAGAATGAAAAATTTAATATTAGTGACCTTGTCCTTAAAAATAAACATGCCACAAATATGTAAAAATTAAATATGTGAAGTTTTCTCCAAACTGGATTGGACCATATATTATCACTCATAAATATGGGTTTGGGGCATATCACTTAGCCCCTCTTGATGGTAAACCTGAAAAGAATCCTCTTAATTCCCTGCACTTGTGGCCTTTCTACTATTAACATATCTATCTACATGACCTTAGTCCAACTAAGATCCTTCATTTTCAACACTCAAAAATATATCACTCAAAAATATATTATCACTCAAAAATATATCTGTTATCACCATCAAAATCCAAATATATTATTATGGACCACTCCCTCAAAGGATGGCTATTCAATCTAAAAAATCTACATACATGCAAACAAATTGGAATCTTCTTGCATCAACCATATTTCCTAAATATGTCTAAATATTTTATCATCCTAGGAAATCTTTCTACATTGATCATCTTTCCCTTTGAAGATACAAGCTTCCTGCATCGATCATCCCACACAATCTAAAACAAAACAAATCTGGCGTAAAACCTAAGAACCACTAAGGAGAACACAGTTCCTCATACAAGATGTGTACAACTTGTGAATATGTTAGAAGGAGGTAGATAACATATCTCATCTCATATTATCTTATAACAATCACATAATCCTAAACAGACTTAGCCATTGTTAGTTACATGTTACACCAGTTATTATTGCATGTGCATTATCATTAAAATTACCATCACATATTTATATGGGCCATGTCAAATAAAGAATCAAACACATCCCACAAAATGCTATTAACCATCATCATACATATTAAGAAATGAAACCGACATCCATATAATACCATCACATTTAACCTATATAACATTCATCATGATAAATTAAATAACCACTTTCATACAACTATCTTACATCTAAATCTCATCACTACTATAAACATCATCATATATAAATATCTTTATAATTCATACAAAACATCACATGAAATCATGAAAACACATTTACACATCCACATAAAACACACACACACACACACACACACAATCTAAAAAATGATCAGGCTCATACAAAAACTACAATATAAACTATACATTAGAAAATCCAGCTCCACCCTCGGGATCCCTCCTCATCCCTCTGATACTCCCTATTATAATAGTAGGGCCTCGTTGAGATTCATTCCACTAGTTTGATACATACTACATGTATCATGGTACCTCTGGGAGTCTCTCCACCACTACACCCTTATAATACCATATCTATACAATCACATACTGATATCAAGCCAGGCTCATTGTCCCTGGCGGCCCCATCACCCCTTTTAGCGTAGCTCTTCCCTCCCCTCTAGGATCCTCTACCCCCTAGTACCCCATACTCCAGATCTGATTGGACTTGATACTTCTAGTGTACTCATCTTCACTTCAAAATTCTCCCTCAAAAACTCACACTGTAGATGGTACTGATCTCATTCCCTCTACACCTACCCCAACTCTATCTCCAAATTTTTCTCCCGCTCATCCCTTTCCCCTAGCTATGCACTAACCTCACCAACTACTCTTCTAAGGATGTCACTTGTGCATATATCTCAACTAATCCTTGCCTCATCCTCTCCACTTTCTCCCATGTCACAACTAGTTCTAAATTGCACACTTTCTAAGTTTGTGATTATTTTTGATCCCCAAGGCCCTCAAAAATCCAAAATTGTATCACATTCACAATGATCCTCTTTTTCCCAACCCATCGTGGATTCAACATCCTCTCAGGAACCTTTTCCCACCACTTCCTACAATTCATATTCCTATAGGTAGAGAACCCCTTGGTTCCCCTATCACTTGACTTCTCGGTCGCATAAGCCTACCTTTATGGTAGTATATTTCATGCCCAATATTGGGGCATCTTAAATCCATCATATTTATCTATAAGTGCAATCTTATACAAATCTACATGCTCTTGTGTTTATTCATCCACAAATCCATTCAAACCAGTGACCATCATGGTGTCTCACGATGACCCTCAGTTTGAGGGGGGTCACATATCCAACATAAATTCAATCATCTCACTTGATTTTATTTATGGCTTGTCCATCAAAAACCATTTGACAAAAGGGAGAAAATTTATAAACTAGAATTAGGTCACCCTAATAATTACACACACACACACACACACACACCCTAGGACATAACTTTATAAACCCATATGATCACTTTACCCTTTTACTGACCTCTATTCACTATTTTACCACTGTAATCACACATAATCACAAAATTAAAAAAAAATATTAAAAAACCCTGAACAACCCTAAACCCCTAACAAACTCCCCATGAGCCTAAAAAACATCAAAACCATTATAAACTACCCAAACCCCTATAGACACAAAATTATGCACTTAGGTACATTTATAGGTCAATAAACACATACTAGCATTCATATGATTCCTAAGAAAGAAAAATAGTAATTGACCATTGTCTTTGGCATTTTTCCTTTGTTTCTTGTTGTCTACCTAGTCTTTCACACCCTACACCCAAGTTGGTACTTATGTTTTATATTTTGTGAATTTAGACTCCAACGCCTAGGCACCCTTGTCACCTCTAGGATTGTTTGACCTCTTTCCACTTTACTCCCTATTTTTGGGCCTCTTTTATCTTTTGGGCATATGTTTTGCTTATGGGTTGGCCTTCTAGTTGTCAATTACAAAATTCAAACAAGGGAACCATATAAATAAAAACCTATATGACTAAAATAAAATACCAAGCTCTAAGCATCTATTATCATCACCTAAGCTTGCACTCAAAGGCATCTAAGAGCACTAAATGAATCCATATAGCATCTACTCAAGGGATAAGGGACTACATTTTTTGCAAACACATTATAGGAAGGGGAATTTCATTTTACCATCCACATTACTACATCTAGCTAGCCCTATATCAACTGTACTTGCACAAGGGCATCCTAGGGCATGATTTCTTTCACACATGCACAATAACTACATAGAGTTTGAGATGTAGTGCACTGCTTAGTTGTAATTTCACTATGTAAGGTGATCGTTGGGGTTAGTCCAAATCCCCATATTACATCTTTCTTTTTTTGGATTTGATGTGACATTGTTGGTTTAAAAGGTGAATATTTTTTTATAAGTTACAAGTACCTTGGTGATCATATTGTGACACAAATGCGATCAAAAGAGAATACTTATGACACTTGTGTGATAGTCCATAAATCAGGTTCTGACCACTTTTACAGTCACAGGTACCTAGTAAAGGTCATCAATGCCCAGGCACCCCTTCCCATCTATGGGTTCCCGTGTCCATTCTGTTATGTGACCTACATAATTTATTCATAGCAATAATGACACATATCACTTCTTGTTTTGCATTTTTACCAATTTGCATCATTCCTAGATTGAGCATAAATTAGATAAGTCCATTTCTCTCTCTCTCTCCCTCTTGCAATTAAGGTTTCATATTTTATTAGCTTATTGCTTGTGTAAAATCTGTATTCTAGCATTTATTTATCATATGCGACTCTGCGATTGGGGTTTAATATAAAAACTTCTATTTTTTAAAATCATTTTAGTGAACCCATTGCTTGAACCCAACCTAGCTTCTAGGCATATTCTTATCTTCTTAAGATGGCCAAAATTAATCCTTCCTTTTTTAATGAAGACCTTCGTGATCCTAATGCTCATATCATTGAACATCTACAAGATCCAGATTTAATTTGATTCACTACTCATGAGGATTCCACTAACATAGCTGAGCTTAACCTTCCCACTTCTAATATTGCTTATATTCCTATTGCAACACAACCTACTTCTTCTACTCTCCCACCTACATCTATTGTTCCTATATATGTTCCTACTCCTACTAACTGCTTCAGTTTGCCTCTTAATTATCACACTCGGCAAGTATCTTCTTCTAGCACACAAGAACAAGCTTATCTCTATTAATATTTATAAGTTTAGATCCATCAACTTTAGTATGCTACTTCATGCTCCTCTCCATATCTTGAATCCTCCTTGCTTCTTCATGCTCCTTTCAAAAATTCCATTTTTTCTTATGCAATTCCTCTTAAATTTGTCACCCCTAAGCTACCAATTTTCAATGGCCATGGTGACCCTAAAGAAAATCTTTGAGCATTTCAAGTGGCATGTATAGATTATTCATATGACCATGCATTATTGGCTAAGCTATTTCCTAGGAGTCTTCAAGATTATGCTATGTTTTGGTTCTACGATCTACTTGTTCATTCAGTAACATATTTTATGCATTTATTCGATGTTTTTCTCTCTAATTTTTCAATCAATATCGGCACTAAGATATCTTACACTCAACTTGCTCAAATAAAACAAAGATATAATGAACATCTAGTTGCCTATGTATTACACTATAAGAACAACCTAGATAAGATGGAAAATGTACTTGTTGATTCAGAACTTCAATGTCTATTTGTTCATAGTATCTTACCACCATTATAGGAGAGTGTTATCTTTAAAACCTCTCCTTTATTTGATTAACTCTATCATATGGTCAAAATGCATGAAGTCAAACTAATCTCTGTGGGAAAGCACAAATATCAAGATTATTCTTCTTCATCTTCTTCTACTAGGTTTCAATCTAAGTCAACATTCAACCCTTCTTCTAAACCTACTGAATCAAAGGCAACTGTAAATTTTGTTTCTCCTCTTGAAAGGTTTCAATGGAAACCACCAAAGCATACATTTAATAAATTTCCATATGCATCTCAATTTCTACTTCCTTAACTTCTTGAAAGAAATATCATTACTCTTCCACCACCTCTTAATATTGATTGAGATCATCCTTGTAGCCACAAGTATGATGGAAATATTAAATGTGATTATCATCAATGTATTGGGCATTCTACAGATCGTTGTTTTAAAATCATGCATCTATACAGGATCTAGCTGACAATAATTCACTAGATCTTCCTCCTCCATCATCTTATTCTTCTCAACCATTAAATAATAACAAGATTAAAATATTTAATGACCCTTTGACTAAGGAAGATACAAAATCTTCAGATACTTTTACTAATCATACATATCATGTTGTGTCCCCTCCTTCATCAGGGGCCCTTGATTTTCTTGTCACTTATGTTGATGAATCTCCACCACTCATTACATTTCTAGATCATGATTATCATGTTACTTTCACATTTGATTTCTTACACGTCAATAATCCCATCACTTCATACATTTTTAACAATACTATGGTCAATCTAGAGAATCCCATTTGTGTGTGCTCTCTCACACTTCTTTTGGATATCAAATGTCCAATTTCTGCTATTTCATATACATATCCTAACTCTTTTGGCTACATTAGGATGACCATTAAAGTTGGTCCTCTCACCATGCTTGTGTCATAGGTTGTGGCATCTTTAATAAAAGGTTATGACATGATCTTAGGTCTCCAATGACTCTGTGTTGCTCAAGATTTTCCATCCATGTATCACATGTGTCTTAAGTTCATTTATAATAAAAAAAATTGTCACCATTAAGGGAATTCCACTGTGTACAAAATTATCTATACCTCCTCTTAATTGCTTTCTTCCAACACCTACAGTATCTGGCCTCCAAAGCCTCTCGAATCTAAGGCATAATCAACACTTAGTTCTCCTATTTGCATATGTCTTATTACAAGACATTGTCCTCCTCATAGGTCCCCTAGTCCTTCACATAGGTGCTCATCGCCTTATTCACCTTATACATATTTTTCACATAGGTGATCATCTCCTTCTTCACCTCATAATTCTTCTTCACATAGGTTCTCATCTCCTCCTCCACCTCATAGGTCTTCTCCACATAGGTGTTCATCACCTCTTTCACCACATAGGATACCTTCACATATACATAATTCTTTGCATACACCACTGATCTTAGAGCATTGTCACACACCTTTATATTCTCAGAAATTAGGTGGAGTACCCTTTCCCTTCACTCTCAACATATAACATGTATTTCATCACACACTCAGGGGAATAATGTTTTATCATCCATTTAATAAACTATTCATTTCTTTCTAATATCTACACATATACATTGTGCTCTCATGACTTTACATCTAATCTCTATCATATCGCTTATGCATCATGATATAGAACATTTTTTATCCTCATTATCCTATGATGCACACTCTAGTTCCATGGTTCATACATGACTACTAATGGTATAAATCTGAGAATACACCTCACCGTCATTCACACTCTTTACACTCTATGCTCTTCATGATCCATTCTATCTAGTGCACATTTCAAAACCATTTCTCAATGATGCACTCTAATTCAATGGTTCATTCCTAATTTTTTAGGGGTCTTTTATAAATGAACCTCATCTCATACTCACCCATATACACTAGGGGGCACGATGATCCTATCACATTAAAATTGGCGTACCATTATATCTCACTCTTACACACCATACTAGCATATCTTGGTTGCACTTTATCTTGCTTGCTTATACTTATATATTTTACTTTGTTTCCTATGTTAGAAATACTATCTTATTATTTCATTGTATCATATTATATATAAACATTCCGATGTTCACTTGTTCTCTATAGTTGTTGAATTTATACTTCTTATAGATCCTTACATGTCTGCAATAATTCTTATCACTATACCTCTTAACTAGGCCCACTAACGATCCTAAGGGCATCTACTTTCTCACACACTACAAGTGCTATTGTTTCACCTCTATATTACTAATCTCTAATATTAATATCAACATTACTTTACTATTGATACATACACGCTTGTGACATTATTTATTATATTTCTAATATGGTAATGGGTTCTTTATGTGTAACATTTTCTTTTCATGAAACTATTTTCCACCATGGTTGTCTATTACACTTTTCTTTCCAATGCTTTTTCTACTTGTATGTCTATATGTTTGCAGGTTATTCCCTATGTATTGTTGTGATCATTACTTTTATGACTTTTGGCCGCTTCAGCCATAGTTATATTTTATCACATTGGGAGTAGACTCCCCCATGTTTAAAATGTTCTTTTCACTAATCTATCTTGTATACAGAGTATGCTTGTTTCACTAATTTGGTATTGACATGTTTGACTAATTTTATACTACTAACACATGTCATACTAGCCATATTTCTTTGCATGTACCATAGTTTTTACCATGTAAATTCCCTCCTCCCTAGAGGGAAACAATTAAGTATCATCATCAAGTCCTCTCTATGGGCCAGATTCTCCTAGTGATGTCACATGCACCCTAAATGAGGAGGGCATACATTGTGTGAATCAGTCACCCCATCCAGACATCTCAAAGATATAGTTTAGGTCTGCACATTATAGGAATCAGAGTAGTGATACAGTCTCATAATGGCTCAAAATATGATTTGTTTCCTCATCACAAACACAAACACTAGCGCCTTGGCTCAAACATGAGTGCACTAGGGCACCCATGTCCTCCTATGGGCATTAATTTCATAGGGGTCACACACAATGAATCTTATCATTTAACAATAGTTCACATCAGTTTATAGTAGTAGTTTTCACACTAAAGAAACATTCCTCCAACAAGTAGAATGCATTTTATCTCCATTTTCTATCATGAACAAATAAATACACTTAGGAACTAATTATGGGACATCAAGGTAGAAAACATGAACCACACCATCTGCAGTGGTGTATAATCAAGCGTAGAGTCGTGGAAGGAGGGTAGCAGTTAGACCTATCTCTCGATAAATTTTCTCTTTGGTATGATATTTCCCAAAACAACTTGTTATTTGGTGTGAGTTTTTTGAAAAAAACTCACTCTTCAGCAGTGAGATTTTCCAAAAAAATAGCTCTTGGTGTGAGATGTCATTATTGGTTTGATATAACCCAAAAATGCTCTCTTTTACAAAATTTTAGGACATTTTTATATTTCTTTATAGCTCTTCACAAACTAGGTGAACACTTTCCATTTAATACTTTTATATGCGTTTCACATTTTTTATATACTTATGCAGAATATTCATATACGAATCTTTGACTACAAATTTTTCGTATACACGTCTTTGAGTACTTCTTCGCTCTTCTTTTCAAGGTCTGTTCTTAATACGCAACAAGAATCAGGACCTTCAATAAGATATAACAACAACAAAGTGGACAACATGGCACAACACATACTGAATAAACCCATAGGGTCATTTTCTCTTTCCTTGTTTCCGTAGCTTCATTTTCTACTCTATTCCATGCCTTAACTTGTCTCTATGGGCACAATCATCACCATTGACACACTACAGGAAAAAAAGATACAGATCTTCTATTTACTATATTTTATTGATTATTCACTCAAAAACGTAAAGTGAAGTCAAATTTAGACATAAAATTATGCACTTTGGTACATATCTTAGGTCCATAAACATATATACTAGCACTCATATGAATCTTAAGTAGGAAAAATATTAATTGATGAATGTATTTATCCTGTTTTGTCTGTTGTTTTCTTGTTTCCTATCTGATCTTTAACACCCTACATGCTAATTGGTATTTTACTAATTCATATTTTATGACTTCAGACACCATAACACCAAACAGGATGCCAGCGCCTAAGCATCCTCATCCCCTCTGGGTGCCCCTAACCTTTTTCCACTGTACTCACTCTTGTTTGGGGTTGTTTTATCTTTTAAGATTTTTTTATCTTATGGGTTAAGCCTTCCATTTTTCAATTAGAAAATTCAAACAACATAGTCATATAAATACGTAGATATGTGAGAAAAATAAATTACATATCTCTAAGTATCATTTATATCACCTAAACTTACATTTAAAATGATCCTAAAGAACTTCAAATGAACCCATCTGAGGAATTTAATTCAAGGGGATTCGGTTGACTTACTTTTTACAGACTTTAGGTGAAAGTCGAGGAAATTTATTTTTTCCGACTACACACATCTATGTATCTTTACTAGATTCTATCTACCCCACTATCATGTAAACTTGCAAAAGGGCATGTGCAAAGCACGAAATCTCTATTTTATTAGTTATACACAGGTATGACCGACATAGAGTCTAATAGAGAAACTAGTAGTAACAAAGAGTGTTCTAAGGTCACTCTGCCAAGGTCCTCCAACCTCAAAAAATAGTCTAACCTCCAACCATATAAGCATCTTTCCATTTTTTGGACCTAGTCCAATGTGGTAGCGCCTGGGGCACTCATGTCCTCCTAGTTAATACTTCTATCCCTTAAATTCCTAGGGTTATATACTAAAGTACACTCATTCCCTTGGTGAGCTTGTTGTGACATATAGGAGATCTAGCCTATTTCAACAGATACTTGTGTCACTTGTGTGAAACTCCCAGGTTACATTAGGTTCCAACATTTTTAACAATCATAGGTTCCAAATAGAGGTCTTCGGTGCCTAGGGTGCCCCTTTCCAGCCATTGTTGAATCCATTTCCAGTGCAGGTCCACTTCTAGGTTTGTAATTTATTTACATGTATATAATTCATTACAGTATAGTTAATACCTGAAATAAGTAGGTTTCCTGGCTCAGATCAGTCTCAGACAAAGTGTTAATCATTTAAGTGAACCCTAACTCTCTCACTCTAACACTTAGGATCCTGTATATTTTCATTAGCTCTATTGGTTTTGTTATTCTCCAAGCCTACACCCTAGTTGCATCATGGCCTCTAAAGTTACTCAAGTATCCTTGTATCAATTACTTTAAAAACATATAGTTTACCAAGATGCTCTTGAAAAAACCATACACACAATGTACCTTCCTCGTGATACGATACCTTCACAAGTAAGCACCATTTTTAATCATATTTCATACCTGCCTATTAGTCCTAATAACACATCCTATAAAACTATCTTCGAGTCAATTTAAGCTTTACACCATGCATTCCCAGATAAATTTCAAGATGTGGAAACCACGATTACATCCCTCAAATCTGAAATACAACATCTCAAGGATGTTTATCACAAAGGTATGGATTTCATTTCAATTCATAAACCCTTGTCTTCAAATTGGATCATAGCATTATTTTTCTCATCCAATCATCTAAGCCCAAAACATCCTCATCTAATCATTCTCTTTGAAAATACACTATGTTAAACATTTGTGATTTAATCGACATTGATCATGCAGATTGACATCGATTGACCCAATTGACATTAACCCCTGTCTTAATACATAACTTTACATTCTTAATAGATTTTGATATATTTTGATAATATTTTGAAATCATGGCTAATATTCTCCTTCTTCTAAGCTTGGATTTATGTTAGATGACTATTTTAGGATTAGCGTATGAATCCACAAGTATTTATGACCTACTCATAGTCTGTCAACCATCTGTGTGGGAAAAATCTAATAGCAACCATGATTTGAGCATATGTGTCATCGTCCTTATGCCTAATCTAGACAAAATTCCAAAACGGTTGGATATTCTCTTTAAATACAGTGACAAGGCCAACCTCTAATGGGAAAATGTTTTCAATCCACCCCAGCCTAGCATCCAAATATAGTATATCTCTAGTTTGTTTTCCACATCACTTTATCAACTATAATTTCATGATTGATTATTTCCATATTAATTTCCTAAAATTGAGTTGATATCCACTAAAGGAATCCCTTTAGTTCCTAGAATTAGCATTTTCCTATCTAGTATCCCTATTGTCAAGTTGTCTATGTGTGTGTAGGTTTGCAGTTCTTTAGAAGAGGAAATTTGTGTGCACATTTGGATCCACCATCTGTCATCTTCATCCACACATGTTTTGTTAAATGGTGTAATTTCTCAGTTTTAGTGATTTATTTCATAAAGAAAAATCAAATTCTAAAATCTACTAAGACAATAGCGGGGAGTTTGAATTAGGCCACATAAATATAAATGAAAGGGTTGCCTACGTTTTTTTTCTTAAAATTTAGGTCTCACATTTATTTTCAAGTTATACAATAATCTATAACTCTTTAACCATATCCTCTTGGAAAAAATATTTAGTTTGGAGAAACTTAAATGCCCATAGCTTAAATGTCAGAGTTTGGATAATATTTAATAAAAGTGTTTAACACTACCTACTATAATACAACTCTAGACTTATCCACATGCTTGGAATGCAATACTCCAGAATGTGTAGAGAAATTAGATTATATCCTAAAAGGAAACATCCAATTTTTTATCATTTGCACAACTGAAATGTTTTTACTCCTATCTTTGTCAAAAATTATGCACTCTCCATTCTCCATTATACTCTTTTGGACCAATATTTCAATGCTCAATAGGTTATGTTTTATGTGTGGGGAATACTATATGTACTCAATTGTTATCTTATTACCATGCTTGGTTTGAATGGTTAATTCTCATTTACCAACAACTAGAACCTTTTCATTGTTCCCCGTCTTAATTTTTAGACTGAATGTTTTTATCAATGATAGTAAGAAAATTTTCATTGCCACTCATGTGGCTACTATAACTAGCGACCAAGTACCAAACATCATAGTTACTCTTCTAAAAAATATTACACACAATAGAAAAATTTATCTTTTTTTCAGATTTAGAGATATTTTCATTAGCTACATTTACACTCTATCTTGAGTGATCATGTTGTATTTTATATATTCACTTTCAAAATTCCCATGCTCATGAAACTATTAGCACTGTATATGATCTTATCACACCTTTATTTTGAGATACTTATCTTTTTCTTTCTTCAGAAGTTTGATTGTGAGTTTCTTTCTCCCTCTTAGGTGTTTGAATTCCCTCTTCCATAGTAGCTTCTTCTTCATCATCTTTCTTTGGGATATATTCCTTTGTTGGATCTTCCTCTCCCCCTACCTCTTACATTGGTCTTAATTATAAATTCTTGTTCTAGGGATGAAGGGTTTTATATATTCATCCTCTGCTCATGAGTTTGAAGTGAACCCATCAATTGATCAACTATCATTTGAGACAAGTCCTTGGACTCTTCAATTTCTATAGAAATTGGGTCATATATAATAGACATACCCCAAAGGGTTTTATCAACAATCCTTTGATTTTATTAGTCTACCCATTAGTTTTTAATTGATTTATTAACCCATAAATTCTAGTATGAAAATCAGAGATAGTCTAGTCTCTTTCATTTGTAGATTTTTGAACTCTCTCCTGAACAATTACAGTTTAACTAAATTCACCTTATCAATCCATTTATAGGAGTTTTGAATATTTTTCCACACTTCCTTTGAGTAGTTTGATGTTTTTGTTTTTAGAAAAATGAGTTCTACCATTGCAACTTCAATAAGGCTTAGGGTCTTTGTATCTTTCCTTCTAGTCTCCTTCAGTTGAATCTTTTGAGCATTTGACATTGTTGCATAAGATGTTTTCTCAATTATATTTGTAAACCAACATAAAAAAAGCTATCATAAATAATTAGATATCAAAATGGTCTTCATTTTGTTTACGACAAATCATAAATTTTACCATCAAGATTTGGAGTTTGTTGTCATGTTGTGTTATCACCTCTAGTCATTGTAAAATTTAGAAAGTAAAACTCCTCAATCAAAGACCAATATTTGATACCCATTTTTTGGAAAAAAAAAAACAAGAGAGGAGGGATAATTCTTATGCAAAATAAAATGAACACAATAGACGAATATACACTTTGAGCACAAATATATATATATCACATAAACTTGTACAAAGTTTTCAAGCTATTAAGTATTGTTGTACATTACTTACTCTATTTCTACTTAGTTACATTTGTGCTCTATTCTTCATAATCCCTTGTCTTCTCTTTCTTCCAAAGTGGTTGGTTCTCGACCAATACATATGTTTCTCTAAAAAAAATTTGGTTCAATTTTGACATAGCTTCAATCCTATTTTCTTGTAACTAATAACATTATTTGGAACTGTTGTTCTAAATTTTGTTTGAAATAATTAAAATCTTATTACATCCCATTTTCAAACATTACTATTTTGAGACTCTTTGATGATTTGGTGGTTGTGCAACAATGATATTGCATTTGATATATTACTTTGATTTGATATACTTCTTAGATTTGATTCAATTATCGTGTATGACATGGTATGGAATTGACATAATTATTACCATTAATTTGAATTACAATAGATGATTATTCGATTCATATTATAGTTCTATATGTATGTATGTATGTATGTATGTATGTGTATGTGTATATATGTGTGTGTATGTATACACACACATACATATACATATACATACATACATATATATATATATACATACATACATACATATATATATATATATATATATATATATATGAAATAATACATAATATATATGGTCAGAATTTTTTTATGATAGGTATGAGGTATAATACAATGCTCTTTATAATGCAAGTCATTATTTCATTATGGGAGATTAATTAGTATGCATTTTTATGACAGAATTAGTTATGTTCAAATAGTTTCTTTAGATCTGGTTCTATTAATATTGTTATGATCAAATTAGTTATTTCTTTATAATGCTTGATTTTTTAATGAAATAATACAAGTTTTTTCCTCATAAAATATGGGTATTGTCGTTTTTTTATTAATATGTTTCTAACTCAGTGGTGCATTTTATCATAATGGGGTATGATTTCTAGGTTTAGGAAATTTGAAAGACAATGGCATCCAGTTACTTTTTCCTTGATAAATCTCAGATCCGAAATGGAGCCAATTACAATATTTGGAAGATTAGGATCAAATTGGAACCTATGGCGAGGCAACTCTGGATGATTGTTTCAGGAATTGAGCTTGTGCCCACCGTTCATCAAGTGACTACGGAAAATATGAATACATTCTCACAACATATGCAGGATGCCCTTTCCATGATTATACGCACTGTGATCGATGAGTATATTCTACACATTGGTAATATCGAACATCCGAAAGAGGTATGGATATAATTAGAATATATGCATGAAGGTACACACTTATATAAGATTATTAAACTTATTTTAGAATTACTTACAACTCTTATGAAAGGAGACAAAAAAGTAGTTAATTTCTTAGCCAAGATTTAAAATATTAAAGCATAATTAGATGGATGCAATTGTGACTTAATTGGTGAAAAAATAATCTACTTTATTATTCAGTTAAATATTCATGAAAAGTTTAGGAATATTATTTCTATCCTAAATTCTAAATATCAGAATGATGATGAATTACCAGATTTGAATACTTGAAGTTCTCTTATGATACAGGAAGAGCAAGTGAGTGATGAACTTTGACTTTAAGGAGAATGCCTCCCAGGCCACTTCTTGCTCAAAATTTGAAGTTCAAGTCTTGCAAGCCCTTCTCTTAATTAGAAGTTTAGAAATAAATCTTCATTTCTTGATAAGAAAAGTGTTTTCTTCTGAACAATTGTGTGTAAGCTTTAATGGTAAATGTTATAAATGTGGTAGAATTTGGACATAAAAAGGAAGAGTGTACAAATCTATGAAACCTATCCACAAAAATCAGAAAATAGACTGTCTCATTCTTAATGTAATTTAAGGAAAAAGAATAGTTCTAATGATGCTCCTAAAACTGTTGCATTATATGATGTTTTATAATCTTCCTCTAATTCTGAATGGAATTCTAGATTCAAGTGCTTCACATCATATGACTGGTATTTCCAATTCTCTATTTGATGTTATGAAAATCAATGAACGTGTATATCTTGGTAATAACTCGTCCTTAGAAGCAATAGAAAAAGGAAAAGTAAAATTTGCAAATGGTGTTTTGAATAATGTTTTATTTGTTCCTAAGCTTAAAAGAATCTGTTTGTCATGTTTGCAACTAACTCATGATAGTTTGTTCTATTCAAATTTTGAAGGATACTTAGTACATCAAGGATAGTGATGATTAGTATAATTGCTGAAGGAATTCATAGAAATGGTTTGTATATTATTGATGATTTCTCTTATACATCGTGTTTTGTATCTCAAAGTTTAAATAATTCAAAATTATGACATAAAATGTTAGAACATGTGAATTATCGAAACTTATATGAAATGTCTAGATATAATCTAGTAAAAGGTTTGCATGTGTTGTCTTCTTCTTATGATGCGTGTGAAGGGTGTTTACGCTTGAAACAAAGTGTTAAACACTTTCACTCGCATCTTGAGGAGAGTCCCTTTTCATCAACTCGAACTTGTTTCATAGTGATGTTATATGACCTCTTAAAGTAGTTTCGTTATATGTTTCTTTATATGTTGTGACTTTTATTGATGATTTCACCATGATGATTTGGACATATTTTCTTAAAAATAAATCTGATCTATTTGGAAAATTTAAGGAATTTAAAGCATATGTTGAAAATTCATCAAATTATAAAATTGAGAGACTTGGAATAGGTAATGGGGGTGAATATGTTAGCAAGACATTTGAGAAATTCTGTATTGATTGTGGTATCAAAAGGGAATTAACTTCTCCTCATTCTCCCCCAATCTAATGGCGTTGCAGAAAGAAAAAAATTGGACTATTTTAGATATGGCTCGCACTATGCTTCATTTTGTTGGTCTTCTCAAATTTATGTGGGAATAAGCAATGAACACAACATTCTACATCCTAAGTAGGGTCCCTACCCAAAGTTATTCACCTTTCGACCCCCCTTAAAGAAGTGGTCAAATCAAAAACTTGATGTATCACGTTTAAAAGTCTTAGGTAGTCCTACCTCCTTATATATCTCCTAAAAAGAAAACAAAGAAACTTGATATGACTTCATTTTCTTGTATTTTCATTGGATATGGTATTAACACTGCAGGTCTAAGGATGTACGAACTTATAAAAAGGGAAGTAACTGACAAATTGCAATGTTGTAGTTTTGGAATTTTGCTTCTATGTTCATCTACAAATAGTGGTAATGATACTCTGTGATCCTGTCAATACTTCTATTGACAGTTCTAATTCTGATAGTGAAAACATGGTAAATAGTCATGAAGATATTTCTTGTGTTGATGTTATCTATGTTTCTGAATCTCTTGTATCCCTAGCTAAGAAACCAAAATGGGCTCAAACTGTGTTAAAAAGTTCAAATCCTATTGACCTTAGGATAAATGACCAGAAGCCATCATACGTACCATGCATTAATGACCTTGTATGAACTTAAGTCACGCAAAGTTTTGAAGAGGCTTCTCAAGATGAGAAGTGGATCAATGTAATTTAAGTTGAAATATAATGCCTTCATTCAAAATAAAACATGGGAGTTGATTCCACCTCTACAAGAAAATAAGCGTTATAGGGTCTAGATGGTTGTACAACGTAAAATGCAATGTTGATGGTAGTATTGACAAATATAAAGCTAGACTTGTTGCTAGAGGTTTCACTTAGAAACCTGGGATAGATTATGTTGAGACCTTTGCCCTGTAGCTAAAATGAGCATAGTTAGGACCTTGTTTGCTATTGTTGCTCAGGTTGGGTGGGAAATTCACCAAATGGATGCGAAAAATCTTGATCTATCGATTGAGTGCTCTCCCGATGGTCGAGTACCCCCCATATCTAGATAGTCCTCTTATATCTCTCTGGGGGTGCCTCGATATCCGGGGCCTCCGCCAAATCTATATATAGATATAGGGGAGGGAGAAGATATGCCCTAGAAATGAAATTGAAAGGGGCCCCCAGAGAACCCCCCTCTATCTATATGGGGGAGAGAAGGGGGACTCCATTCTATGGAGGGCCCCCCTCTAGATATATGGGGGGCCCTCACTAGAGGGGAGGACCACCCGAGACAACCACTAATCCACCCTACCACCTTTTTTACGAAACCACCACTACCACCGAGCATCACTAGATCTATATTAGATCGATCCCTACCCCCAAATGCCCTCGAGTGATTGAATCCACCTATCCCCCTCATACTTCAGGGGAGACCCCCTCAGGGGGTATAACAAGCAGAGGAGACCCTACCCCTCTTTGTCTTGTCTTGTCTTGTCTGAAGGACAAAAGGGACGAAGTCCCCTTTTGTACAAAGGACAAAAACAACAAAACAAAACAACTTCAAAAATATAAAGCTAAACTTGTTGCTAGAGGTTTTACTCAGAAGCATGGGGTAGATTACGTTGAGACATTTGACCTTGTAACTAAAATGAGCACAATTAGAACCTTGTTTTCTATTGTTGCTCATTTTGGGTGGGAAATCCACCAAATGGATGTGAAAAATGATTTTCTTAAGAAGAAATTTACATGTCGCAACCTAAAGGATTTGAAGGAAATTGTAAATAAAGTTATGTTTATAAGTTGAAAAAATATGTGTATTTTTTAAAGAAAGCTCCTAGAGCGATGCAAAATTAATGTTTTCTTTAAACAATTAGGTTTTGTTAATTTTTCTTCTGACAATGATCTATTCATTAAGAAAGAAGGTTCTCACATTATCATTGTATGTTTATATGTGGATGATTTGTTTATGAATCATGATAGTCTTGATTTAATTCATAGGATTAAAGAAAAATTGAAACAGTACTTTGAAATGACAGATTCAGGTCTCTTACATCATTTTCTTGGCATGGTTGTATTTCAAGACAAGCATTTTATTGTTGTTTCTCAAGCACAATATGCAACCAATGTACTTAAAAAGTTTAATATGATTGATATGTAAACTAATTTCTACACCTATGGAAGTCATGGACTAAAACTTGATCTTAAACATGCATGTGAGAAAAATTGATCCTACTTTATATAGACGAGTTAGTTGGTAATTTGATTTATCTAACTATAACTAGACCAAATACTTCCAATGCACTAAGAATTGCGTCAAGGTTTATGCAGGAACCTTATAGAGATCATTGAAATATTGTAAAAAGAATTATTAGATATATTAAGGGAACAATCAGTTATGGGTTGCATTATAATAAGAATGAAAGTGATAACTTGCAGGGATTTTGTGATTCTGATCATGTTGGTGATGTATTAGATAGAAAATCTACTTATAGTTGTGTGTTTAAATTTTGTATAGGTGTCATTACTTGGTGTAGTAAAAAGCAGCCAACTGTTTCTATCTTTTCAACAGAAACTGAGTATAAAAGTGCAATGGAAATTGCAAAAGAGGCTCTATGGCTAAAGAGGTTGTTCAATTTGATGAGATAAAGATGAAGGATCCAGGAAGTGTTCCTTTGTTCTGCGACAACCAAAACACCATAGCTCTTGCACATAATCCAGTACAACATCAAAGGACGAAGCACATTGAGACACATATACACTTCATGCATGAGAAGGTGTTAAGTGGTGAGATAGATCTCAAATTCGTGTCGAACTAAAGAGCAGGTTGCTGACATCTTCACAAAGCCCCCTGAGTGCTGCAAAGTATTTTCACTTTCCTAAAAAACTTGGATTGTCGGAAGTTGCCATTGAGGGGGAGTGTGCATCACAATGTCACCTCTTGACTTGAACTAGGTATTTGTACAAATAAAAAATGCATTGCTAATAAAGACCTTCGAGCAAATGTATCAAATCAACTTAGGTAACTGTGTAAAGAGACCTTGATTCTCCCTTATATGGCACTATATCTTTTTCCTTCAGAAAGAAGTGTAGAGACAGACCCTTCAAGGCGGTCTTCAGTACAAGTCTTTGGTGTCATCATTGAGTTTCACATTTTAAACATCACTAGTGCTTATAGTCAGATTCCTTAACCTTGTCCTTGTTTTCTCAACAGGCTTTTATGTGTTTGGTATCAAGCAACCTTGATTAGGAGAACTTGTGAGAACATGATAAAACTCACTAAATACCTTCTTATTTTATCTTTTGAATGCTTGGAATAATCTGATAGGATTTCTTGGAGATTCATTTTGATAACAAAACTTTGTAACTGTGACCTTTTTGATGGCAGTTGTAACACAAAATTCTATTCCAATTTCTAGGTATCATACAACACTAAGATTCCAACATTTATCAGCTACCTTATGGCCATATATCACAATCCTGTAGTATACCATTGACCCTTGCAGGATTTTACATTTATTCAGCAGATGATATCACCTCTTGAGAAATTAAGGGAGAGTGTTGCAATCACTAATGCTTAAGTGGGTTGGCCAAAACCCCTTACATTATATATAGGTCCAACATTATACTATAAGTTAAAGATTTAATCATACCTCATAGCATTATGTTGTCTAACTGAGTAAGAATTGTTTTAATTAGTCTTATTTGAATCTACTTTTTTGTTAAATACTTGAGATCTTAAGAAATAGCTTCGCCATCATTTCTATTCATTATGTTCTCCTTTAAACCCTAGATCTATATGTCAACCGACATAGGTTGAACTTTTTAGCTCGGGAGACTATACCCGATCACCTAATATAAAAAGAACTTTGGGTCCTCTATCTGAGTCATGATTCGACATAAATACTATATCAGAATGATTTCACCCTTGTGATCAGAAAATTACTAACTAGGACCTGATGTACTGGGATGTAGCCATCTTTTTTTCTTTAAAGTTGCCTCTACTTGATCTTAGTGGTCTTATCCTAACATATCGGGTTTTGCACTATCAGCATTGTGTTCACTGTGTTATTTACTTGTGCCTAGCCAGGATTCCAGCATTATTATGCCCATGTCCCCTCTGGGCACCCCCAACCTCTTTATTTACTTTCCCACATCTGTTGGGTCCTTATCTAGCCTGTTGATTAAATCTGTATATTTTTGGTATCCTTCCTTTTCGGGGTTAATTATGAAATTCAAGCATGGGAATCATATAAATATAAATTTATGTGGCAATAATAACGGACCAAGCACTAAGTATTAGCTAGCACAACCTAAGGTTGCATCCAAAGGCATTATCAAGAGCATTCAAGCATCAATATAACATCCACACAAGGAAAAGAAACGCATTATTCTGCATACACTTCATAGGAGGGGAATTTCATTCTTTCATGCACATATCTATCTACATTTTCTACATCTATCTATTGTTTGTTATCAAGTTTGATGTGCATAAGAGCCACCTAGGGAACAATATTTTCACATACACACATAGAAATACATTGGATCTGAAATGTAGTGTAACAATCAGTCGTAAGATCACTCATTTGATATCTAAGGAAAGTTCAACACCTCATTTGCATTATTTTATTTTTAGTATTTGATGTGCTTTGAGGGTTTTGCAGGTCAATTTATTTTGCAGGTTATCAGTGACATCAGACATCATTGTGTGACATACTAGTGATAGAAAGTGGAGAACAACGAAGATCTTGTGACCCTCTAAAGGAGGTTTCTGAGGTTTTGAGTAGTCACAGGTTCCCATAATAGTCTGTAGTGCCCACAAGTGCCCCTGACCCATTCCAAGTGCCCTAATCCAAGTAGATCGTCTGACACTCGCTGCAATTTTTTGGGTTTCAGTGTGGTGGTTTACACCTCTTTGTTATTCATTTCATCACATTTTTCCAGTTCAGAATACCTTTGGGATTATTTTTAAATCACCTAATTTCGTCATCTATCCCTTCATTTATAACTAATGTTTTATACTTTCTAGATTATTTTTCTTGGGTCAGATTTTAATTAATTTTCTATATTCAACATTGTTACATATTTAGATTCAGGCCTTTATTTATTCAATATTTTCTTAGTCAACATAATATTGTTATGAGATGTGAATGACAATAGTGAAACCTTGACCATTAAATTGTAGTTGAGCCTTAAGAGGTTGACAAAATTTATGCACAACTCTAATTACTAAAAACATAAGAGTCAAATTATTATGCTTTGACAATATTAATTTCACATGAGTTTAATAAAAATACTATAGGGAAAAGCCTTCAACTTTATTTTATACTATAAGAGTTATGGATTAAAATATTGTTGTAATATAGAATGATCTGTCAAACAAATCAGATTTGTAAACCATGACCAAAAGTTAAAACCTAATGCAACATATGTGATCTATACTCTTAAGATATCATTTTTAATAGAAGAATTTTATTATAGATCTTATGATTTGTGTGTGTGATTTTAATCTTATCCAATAGACTTGTATGATTTGATCATGTGCTTATACAACATCTAAATAAATATACTTCATGTGTTATTGAGTTAGTATGGTTGTGTTGGCGATAAAAAATTTTGGGGAAAAATTGGTGGATTTCTTACCAACACTCTGGGATTCTAAGTCCCTCTACTTAACCAGTGCAGCCAATGTATATGCATGCGCGAGTGAAAGTGAGTTTTCTCCAGGTGACCTTATGGTTGGGGATTCAACAGGGGCACTCCACTGACCCTGCGACAAATCTATAAATCTCTTGATGGGGAATAGTTTCTTTGTAAAGAGGGAAAGGGGAGCGAGAAATAAAGTAGGAGAACTAATGTTGCAGGTAGAAAATGTGATTCCTACAAGTAGTGCCCACTTCCCTTTGACACCTTTGGATGCTTATTTTGATACTGTTGCTTAAGTTATGGACATTATTATGTTTTGATTTAGTAGGATGTTAGACATTTGATCTTGGATTATTGTTGATCTTGATTTGGTTATGATGCATGATGATTATTAGAGACACTCATATGTGGATGATGATAGAGTATTTGACATGGATGTTTTATGGATGTTGTTTAGTCATGTGATTTTGGATAGTTTGCGATGATGATATAGTTGATGGGATGAATTGTATGTTATAATGTTAAACTGCCTTGATGTTGTTGTGATTTTATTTGTATCATATTGGATGTTCTGATATGGCCAAGAGGCCGAAGGAGGTATTTGTATCTTGCAGGTTAAAAATATCACAACAAAGCATCGAGGGATCGGAGACCAACCACGATAGAATTCTAGGTGAATTCGGCAAGGTCACCATGGCAACATGTATTGAGTGTGTGTGTTGTATTTTGTTAGGGATTCCCATGGGGGGATTTCCTTTACATGTGACCATGGGTTTTTGTATTTTATTAATGTGTTTCTTTTTATTTATTGTATGTATGTATTTTATTAGTGATGTGTTCCTTTCTTTTATTTAATTAAAATGTGGTAGACTAATGTGAGAATCATATGATTAAAATTTAAATAAATTATATTGGGATATGGGAAAGTAATAATGGAAGTTGTTGTCTGAATGTATTAAATATGTAAGGAATGTGTAAGTGTGTTTAAGAGTTTGTGTAAGTCAATTTTGGAGTATTAAATACTCCACCTCTATGGAAATTCGAATTTGTCCTTGGGGGCTGTTTTTGGAGGCTTTTGGGACAAGTAAAACTTGTCCCATGCCTCTAAATTTAATTTACCAACCATACTTATGGTTGGAGAAGTGATTTGTGACTTTTATAATGAATTTTATTAATCATGTTGCTTGTTTTGGGTTGCACTCTCTTACATTTCATTTATTTTGCTGTCCCTTGAGGTGTGGGATTTTTGGAGTTTGTAAGTAACTTGTCATATTTTCACCCACCTCTTTATTGTGCTTGGGAGAATGAATTTTGTCTTTTGTGTTTAAATTTGAAGATGTGTGATGTGGCATCCTACATGGATCTAAATAATCCTCTCTTCTTCCCCCTTCTATAAAATACAAACTCTCTTTTGTTTTGTGGTTGTTGAATCATTTTGCAACTTCATTGGGGGCGCATTTTCTTATGTTAGAGATCTTGATTTTGGAAGGAGCTTGGAGAAAGCTTTGCATACTTGGGATATTTTTGTTTGGAACTATGTTATTGACTTTCAAAGCTTGTTTTCTGGAAGAAAAGTAACCATGGAGAGGTAGGAATTTAACTCTCCTTTTTATGATGTTATTTTCTTGTTGTGTTGTGTGAATGGTGCATGTTTTGATTTTTTTGTTGGCTGGTTAGGTAGACTGCCTTAGGGATGGTGTAGGAGAAGGCTATAGGGAATCCATGTGGGGGGGCATAAGGAATGCAATTGGCATCAGAATTTTGTGGAGGGATTTTGGGTTTGGGATCCACTATGGAAAACAAATAGCTTGCATTTCTTACTTGTGGGGGGGCATAAGGAAATATGTGGGGGGCATAAGGATATGTTTGGTGAAATTTATTGGTGGTTTATTACTGGTGGATGCCCAATTCCCAATTGGGAGGCATAAGTAGCTTCCCCATAGACCTTGGTCCTTTGTCTTGCATGATCAAGCCTGAGTTTTGATTTGAATGTTTTCAATTACAGTTGTGAACTGTTGTTTTGTGTTGAACTATGTTTTATATTGAAATGTGCATGTTGAAAGAGTGTTGTGTGTTGTGGAAGCTAGTTGTTGCCATGGGTTGAATTGCATATCTTATTGTATTTTGGTTGGGGCTCGGGGGCCAATGATGAAGGAAGTCTTCTCCTTTCATTGGATGTCTTGGTTGGGTGGAGAGTGTTGCCTTTCCCCCTCTTTTGTTGTGATCAAAATTGAAAGAAAAGAAAACTTGCATGTTGTTGTTCTGGAACTAAGGAAAATGCAATTTGACAGTCCCCTGAGAAACATATTCATTTGTGATCCTTTCCCACTTGATGTGGATGAGTTGTAATGTATATTTGTAAGGAAATGATGTTGTGATTGATTATGAAAGTGGATATTCGAATTTTGAAAGACATTTGCATTCTGCTCTGTACCTTGGAAAGAAATAGAATTGTGTTATTGCATTCAAACATGGAAATATGTAAAGATGTATCTCCTTTTTGAATTGTAAGTTCATCTCTCATATGCATTGTTAAATTAAATTCGATGTTTTATTGTATGGAAAAAGAGACAGTTAGATCTCTATTTAAAAAAAAAAATGCACGTGGAAACAATGTTGTATTTTGTATTCTTGGAAATGTGTAAAAATGAAATTTAGTATTTTCTTTTGATCCAAAATGGTTTGTTTTAAATTATTGAATGTATTGCAGTATTTTAGAAATGAAATGCCACACTTGAATGATAAAAGTGATATGTAGATTTAAAATAAATGGATCTCTGTTATAAATTTAAAACTGATAAGTAAATTTAATTAAAATTTACAGTTCATACATGCACTTAATGATCAACTTCGAATTGATATAATCTAGCATGCTAAGACATTAAGGAGCTCAATTGACAAATAAAATTTAAGAAAACAATTTTTAACATTGCAAATTCGATCCAAATCCTTCTCACAGTCTTTTTTTGCCAACTGTTGTAAAATTACAAATTGAAATCAATTGAACAAAATTTACCTTCCTAAAACACTTTAAACCCTCCCTAGAGAAATCCTCCATGTCTGTTTGGCATGTTGAGTGAAGGAGGAGATCCAATTTAATCAAATTAGAAAGTTGGAAATTACCAGTTGGCTTTTTAAAATCCTATATATCCTTTTTGCAAACTTTAACCCTTAAACCTTACCAAAAATTAAAATTTATGTTTTATATGCAAAGAGGGCATTGAGATATTTCCAAAAGTCCTTGCTTGCCCAAAATTGAGCTTTCTAGAATAAGTTATGACACTTTGAAGTTTTTCTACCTTGGTGGGAAAATTTGGGAAAATTTTCCATGGTGGGCCCGTAGCCTGAAAAATTCCCATTAAAAATCCTAAGATTTTTTTTTTTGAAAAATTTTGGTTCGGGAAAATTTTTGAATTTTCATCCACCGGCCTACAACCAATCATAGGCTTCCATGTGTTCTCATGAGGCAGTGGCGGAGGCACGGCATCCTTTTTGCCCTTAGGCCTTTTAAATTATTTTTTGGAAATTTTTCATCTTTTCCCCTGCCGATCCGTAGCCTACCAGAAGGTGCCACATGGCAACTTGGGGGTGATAGCGGAGGAGGGAGAAATTATTTTCTTTTGAAGTTTTTTCCTTTGGAAAATTTTTGTGAAATGCTCCATGGCCCTGCACCCCCATCCTTTCCTTCTGAGATCCCTTCCATGGGTGCGTGGACCCGCGCGTCCAACTCTTCCCTTTTCTCCCCTTTGGCAAAATTATCCAAATAATCCCGCCGCTCTGCCTTTCCCTCTCTCTCCCTCCCCACGTTAGCTCGTTTAGCACCACATGTCCCTTGGGACCTGTGGGTGCATGGGTGCTATTTTTTTTCTTTCTCCCTTTGGCGTATTTTCCACAAGACTCCCGCCGCCCCGCCCTTCCTTTCTTCCTTTTCGACGACGACTCAGAGGCTACCACGTGTCCCTAGAGGACCCACAGAGGTGCGAGAGAGTTTTAGAATTTTCACCCATGTGTGGGGAAAAATTTCTAATGCTGCCCTGTGACCCACCAACCCGTCAAAGGGGTTTTCTTCCCCTCTTGCCACGTGTCCCGTTTGGGGAAAATTTGACCCCTAAAGTCCACCTACTCATAACTAGAGTTCTGCAAGGAGTTAGGAGGACTTATTTATATCACTGGAAAGGTGAGAAAATTTCCTATCCAATGGGAATGATTTAGGGAAATTTTGGAAGCTCTAAGTGTGAGAAAAATCAAGTTGAAACTATGATCCTGTTAGAGAGTGGGTATGGGGTAAATTACTCCTTGAACCTATCTGCAACTTCTAGCCCTAAGTTTAGGACCTTCTGAGTCTGATAATTATTAATAAATAAAAATTATGTTCTAGTATTTTAGATTTGTTACAAAATCTAGTAGTGTCAATGGTTGTCTTGCACCTTAATTGTGGACACTTCCAATTAAAAACATTACTCCATAATTTTCTAACTAATCATAGGTTGTTTCTTGGGTCTCAAGTGGGTTGTTTTAATGGGGCATCAAACTTGGTATCACAAAAGTGGTTCTAAAGCTCAGACCATTGGGCACACTACGAAGTTGTGTAAAACTTTGCAAAATAAACTAACTCTTGCTTTAGTCTGTGTAGGAGTCTTGGACGGAGTGAGAGGAACCTTCACAGAGACTTAGACTCACCACCACCACCACCACCGGATCACGGTGTAGCAGCTATTCTACCCCAGATCTTACACACTCTTCAGGAGTTAGTCTATGTAGGAGGCTTGGACGGAGTGAGAGGAACCTTCACAGAGACTTAGACTCACCACCACCACCACCACCGGATCACGGTGTAGCAGCTATTCTACCCCAGATCTTACACACTCTTCAGGATGTCAATGCCAATTTACTCAAAGGATTAGAAGGACGACATGCAGCCAGTCATGACAGATTCCCTTCTATCAAGGGTCAGGTATCTCCTCGACCCAGTGAGGAACATAGAGGAGAGAACTCCCACGCGGAGTCAGCTAGAGAAGATTCACCACCTAGGGGACATGGTGATAGAGTTCCAAAGCTTAGAGAGAGGTCTTGGAGCCCTAGGATTAGGGATGAGCATGCAGAGATACCTAGAGGACACCAAACCATAGCTACAGATCACATCAGGGAGATCCTAAAGCTTCATCCCTCACATTACTCAGGTGACATAGGTGGATTTCAGGTAGAGGCCTGGCTAGTGATCTTGAGCGCTTGCTTCAAGCTTTGTCCTTATACTAGCAACACGAAAGCTCATGTTGCGATCCATCACCTAATGGATGGAGCAGGAGTATGGTGGAGGACAAAGAAGTAGAAGCCCCATGTGGATTCAGAGACAGTGACCTGGAAGCTATTTGAAGAGATATTTAGGAGCAGGTATTTTTCACGGAAGTTTATACAACAAAATATCGATGAGTTCCATGACCTCCGATAGGCATCTCTTTCTGTAGCAGAGTATGAGAGTAGATTTCTAGATCTACTCTAGTATGTAGAGTATATATAGGATGAGCAGGTGCAGATTCATAGGTTCATCTAGGGCCTAAATTTAGATATTGGAGGTTCTATGTGGATCCATTTCCCACAAACTTTAGCTGAGGCCATCAAGAAGGCCTATATTACAAAGGAGACTCGAGGAAAGGCCCAACAGGCTAGAGACCAAGTCCAGACCTGCATACAGTAGATGTAGGATGGTAGATTGAGGGGGTCAGTACCCCTTCCTCATGATGGTCAGGGTACAACACAGTCATCCTTTAGGGCACAACAGCAGCAACAGTAGTCTCACCCACCTCATAGACCTCCATAGAGAGCTGCTACATAGAGAGGTCAAAGTATGGGGCCTCCTCCCAGGGGTCCCATCAAGACATAGGGTGGACCTAGAGCTCAATTAGTAGGAGCTCGCCAACAGAGACCTTAGCAGACTGTAGTTGGATCATCAGGGTCCACACCACAGGCTTCTAGGTCACCTACTAGAGGTGCTACTCATTGGGGAGCATCAGGAGGATGTTTTGGTTGTGGAGTTACTAGACACTTTTGGAGAGATTTCCCACATAACCCTAACAACAAGGGTAAGGCACAAATCTCCGAGCTGACTGTTGGTGACATGGGACGTAGCCACAAGATTTATGCAGCAGTTGAGAACCGCTAGACATAGCACTAGAGCACACTCATTGAGACCACGGGTAGCATTGGTGGTATTCCTACCTCTGTATTGTTTGATTCTAGTTCTTATAATTCTTTCATTGCACCATATTTAGTAGAGCGATGCATGATGGTGGCAGTTAGGTAGGGTCTTAGTTGGGATGTCGAGATGGCTTCTGGAGCCAAGATCTATGTAGACTCCTTGGTCAAGGAGTGTGTAGTGGATTTGGGACCTTTCACCACTACCTCAGATCTCCATATCCTTCCTTTGGGCTCGTATGGAGTCATTTTGGGTATGGATTGGTTATCTACACACAGGGACATGATGGATTGTTATCACAAGACTATATCTTGTGCAGATGATTTGGGAGTTAAGTCATTGATTTCATGGGTCAGGAGACCCATTTCTATTTGCACCATCTCTGCTATGCAGCTTAACTGGTGTGTGCAACGGGGTTGTTAGATGTATGTAGTTACAGTAAGTGACAAGTCAGAGGATGGGTCTAGTGGACCATTGTTGGATGATCATCCCATCTTGAGAGAGTTTTCTAATGTCTTTCCAGGGGAACTATCAGGGTTACCAGCCCCACATGAGATTTATTTTCATATATATCTAGTTCCTAGAGTAGAGCTTATCTCACAAGCACCTTATCGGATGACCACCCCAGAGCTATGTGAGCTCAAGTTACAGCTTGAGGGTCTTTTGGAGAAAGACCTTATCCATCCTAGTATATCCCCTTGGGGTGCACCAGTGATCTTTGTGAAGAAGAAGGATGGATCCTTGCGGTTGTGTATTGATTACTGCCAGCTGAAGAAGGTAATGATCAAGAATTGTTATCCTCTTCCTCGTATTGATGACTTGTTTGATTAGATTAAGGGAGCCATGGTTTTCTATAAGATTGATCTTAAGTCAGGGTACCATCAACTGAGGATTTCAGAGGCAGACATTCATAAGACCACTTTTCGCACGAGATATGGGCACTATGAGTTCACAATGGTGCCTTTTGGTTTGACTAATTCCCCCGCAGTGTTCATGAGTTTGATGAATGGGGTGTTCAAGACCTTCTTATATCGCTTCATGCTCATCTTCCTAGATGAAACTTTTGATATACTCATGTACGCATGAGGAGCATGAGGGGCACCTTTGCTAGGTTCTTCAGTGTCTTCATGAGCAGTAACTTTACTGGAACTTGGAGAAGTGTGCTTTCTTTCAAACAGAGGTACAATATTTGGGTCATATTATTTCTAGGGAAGGTATCAGAGTTGATCCTTCCAAGATTAGAGCCATTATGGATTGGCCAGCACCCACTACAGTGACCGAGGTGCATAGCTTCATGGGATTAGTAGGGCATTATAGGAGATTTGTTCAGGACTTCTCTTGGATTATGCACCCTATCACCTCCCTTTAGAGGAAAGGGAATACTTTTGTTTGGTCAGGAAAAAATTTGAGCAGGCCTTTAGGACACTAAAGGAGTGCCTCACTACAGCACTCATTCTTGGAGTGCCAGATGCACAGGGTGAGTTCTTTGTTTGCACAGATGCTTCTTTAGCAGGCCTTGGAGGTGTGTTGATGCAGGAGGGTAGAGTAGTGGCTTTTGAGTCTCGTAAACTCAAAGATCACGAGCTTCAATTATCTGAGCCAATGATCTTGAGCTTGCGATAGTTATGCATGCTTTGGTTAGATCGAGACATTTTCTTCTTGGAAAGAGATTCACACTCAGGATAGATCACTTGAGTCTTCACCACCTCTTCACGTAACCCAATCTCAACACTTGTTAGTGGCGTTGGATGGAGTGGCTATGTGAGTATGACATAGAGATCGAGCATGTGAAGGGGAAGGAGAATGTGGTAGCAGATGCTCTTAGCAGATGGAGACATGTGGCTATGGCCACTACAATGAGCACAGATTTGTGAAGCAGGATTCTTTAGTAGCTTCCTCTTGACAGCTTCTACATTACCGTACGAGCAGAGATCGAGTCACAAATACCCCTAGAGGGGAAGTTTGATGGTTTTTTACTTAGAGATAGATGGTCTTCTCAGGAACAGAGGCTGGATATATGTTCCCAGAGATGGAGGCTTGAGGCAGGACATCTTAGTAGAGGCACATCGTGCACCCTATTCAGCCCATCCTAGGGTGAAGAAGATACACGCCACCTTGAGAAAGTTGTATCATTGAAGAGGAATTCATCGAGACGTGGCCTAGTTTTTTTCATGATGTTTGGAGTCCCAGAGAGTTAAGGCTGAGCATCAACATCCAACTGACCTTCTTTATCCTCATGCCATATCGGAATGGAAGTGGGACACCATTTCCATGGATTTCATTGTTGGGCTACCAATCTCGAGATATCACCATGATGCCATCATGGTCATGGTTGATAAATTGACAAAAGTGGCTCGCTTTTCTTCGGTGAAGACCACTTACATAACTAGAGTAGTGGCATGAGTATATTTGGATGAGATTGTTAGGTTGCACAGGATTCCGTAAAAGATAATTTGTGACCGTGATCCTTTGTACACTTCACATTTCTGGACTACCATGCAATATGTCCTCGAGATGAGTATCAACTTCAACAAAACATACCACCCTGAGACAGATGAACAGACTGAGTAGGTGAATCAGATTTTAGAGGATATGCTTAGGATGTATGTGATGGATCAGCAATCTAAATGGGAGGAGTACCTGTACTTAGTGGAGTTTTGCCTACAATAATAGTTTTCATAGTTCTATAGGCATGGCTCCTTTTTAGGCTTTGTATGGTAGAGAGTGTAGGACACCTCTTAGCTAGGATAGGTTAGAGGATAGAGTATCTCTTGGACCAGCTCTTCTATAGGACATAGGAGCAACAGGTAGAGTTGATCAGGTAGAGATTGCAAGAGGCACAGGACAGGCAGAAGAAATATACGGATCAACATAGGATCGATCGTAGTTTTGATGTGGGCATGAAGGTGTTCCTTCATGTTAGGCCACATAAGAGCCTTATCCATTATGGAAAAGGTTCTAAGTTATCTCCTAGATTCGTTGGTCCTTTTGAGATCTTGGAGCGTATCGGCCCTTTGGCCTACCGTCTAGCATTGCCACCCACCTTGTCTCGCGTACATGATGTTTTTCATGTTCAATTCTCAACAGATATATTACAGAACCTTCTCATGTGTTAGATTAGTACATCATTATAGGTGCAGGATAAGGAGTAGGTGATGGTGGAGCCCATTCGCATCTTAGATCACAGGACCCTGGGCCTTCAAGGTAGAGAGATTGATCAGGTTCGGGTGCAATGGGACATATATGATGAGACTGTAGCTACATGGGAGGATGCTACTTCATTATGAGTGTAGTTTCCACATTTGTTCCAGTGACTTCCAGGAGGAAGTTGAGTCTAAGGGGAGGGGGATGTAGTGCCCACCCCTTTGACACCTTTGGATGCTTATTTTGATATTGTTGCTTACGTTATGTACATTATTATGTTTTGATTTAGTAGGATGTTAGACATTTGATCATGGATTATTGTTGATCTTGATTTTGTTATGATGCATGATGATTATTAGAGACACTTATATGTGGATGATGATATACTATTTGACATGGATGTTGTTCAGACATGTGATTTTGGATATTATTGTAGATGATGATATTAGTTGTTGGGATGAATTATATGTTATAATGTTAAACTGCCTTGATGTTGTTGTGATTTTATTAGATGATTTTGTGATTTTATTTGTATCATATTGGATGTTCTGATATGGCCATGAGGAAGAAGGAGGTATTTGTATTTTGCAGGTTAAAAATATCACAACAAAGCATCGAGGGATCGGAGACCAACCACAATGGAATTCTAGGTGAATTTGACAAGGTCACCATGGCAACATGTCTTGAGTGTGTGTGTTGTATTTTGTTAGGGATTCCCATGGGGGGGATTTCCTTTACATGTGACCATGGGTTTGTGTATTTTATTAATGTGTTTCTTTTTATTTATTGTATGTATGTATTTTATTAGTGATGTGTTCCTTTCTTTTATTTAATTAAAATGTGGTAGATTAATGTGAGAATCATATGATTAAAATTTAAATAAATCAGATTGGGATATGGGAAAGTAATAATGGAAGTTGTTAGCTGAATGTATTAAATATGTAAGGGATGTGTAAGTGTGTGTAAGAGTTTGTGTAAGTCAGTTTTGGAGTATGAAATACTCCACCTCCATGGAAATTCGAATTTGTCCTTGGGGGCTGTTTTTGGAGGCTTGTGGGACAAGTAAAACTTGTCCCATGCCTCTAAATTTAATTTACCAACCATACTTATGGTTGGAGAAGTGATTTGTGACTTTTATAATGAATTTTATTAATCATGTTGCTTGTTTTGGGTTGCACTCTCTTACATTTTATTTATTTTGTTGTCCCTTGAGGTGTGGGCTTTTTGGAGTGTGCAAGTAACTTGTCATATTTTCACCCACCTCTTTATTGTGCTTGGGAGAATGGATTTTGTCTTTTGTGTTTAAATTTGAGGATGTGTGATGTGGCATCCTACATGGATCTACATCATCCTCTCTTCTTCCCCCTTCTATAAAATTCAAACTCTCTTTTGTTTTGTGGTTGTTGAATCATTTTGCAACTTCATTGGGGGCACATTTTCTTGTGTTGGAGCTCTTGCTTTTGGAAGGAGCTTGGAGAAAGCTTTGCATACTTGGGAGATTGTTGTTTGGAACTATGTTATTGACTTTGAAAGCTTGCTGTTTGGAAGCAAAGTAACCATGGAGAGGTAGGAATTTAACTCTCCTTTTTATGATGTTATTTTCTTGTTGTGTTGTGTGAATGGTGCATGTTTTGATTTTTTTTTGTTGGTTGGTTGGGTAGACTGCCTTAGGGATGGTGTAGGAGAAGGCTATGGGGAATCCATGTGGGGGGGCATAAGGAATGCCATTGGCATCAGAATTTTGTGGAGGGAGTTTTGGGTTTGGGATCCACCATGGAAAAGAAATAGCTTGCATTTCTTACTTTGTGGGGGGGCATAAGGAAATCTGTGGGGGCATAAGGAGGGATTTGTGGGGGGCATAAGGATATGTATGGTGAAATTTATTGGTGGTTTGTTACTGGTGGATGCCCAATTCCCAATTGGGAGGCATAAGTAGCTTCCCCCATAGACCTTTCTCCTTTGGCTTGCATGATCAAGCCTGAGTTTTGATTTGAATGTTTTCAATTGTAGTTGTGAACTATTGTTTTGTGTTGAACTATGTTTTATATTGAAATGTGCATGTTTGAAAGAATGTTGTGTGTTGTGGAAGCTAGTTGTTGTCCATGGGTTGAATTGCATCTCTTATTGTATTTTGGTTGGGGCTCGGGGGCCAATGATGAAGGAAGGCTTATCCTTTCATTGGATGTCTTGGTTGGGTGGAGAGCGTTGCCTTTCCCCCTCTTTTGTTGTGATTAAAATTGAAGAAAAATAAAACTTGCATGTTGCTTTTCTGGAGCAAAGGAAAATGCAGTTTGGTAGTCCCCTGAGAAACATATTCATTTGTGATCCTTTCCCACTTGATGTGGATGAGTTGTAATGTATATTTGTAAGGAAATGATGTTGTAATTGATTATGAAAGTGGATATTCTAATTGTGAAAGACATTTTCATTCTGCTCTGTACCTTGGAAAGAAATAGAATTGTGTTATTGCATTCAAACATGGAAAGATGTAAAGATGTATCTCCTGTTAATAGAATTGCAAGTTCATCTCTCATATGCATTGTTGAATTAAATTCAATGTTTTATTGTATGGAAAAAGAGACAGTTAGATCTCTGTTTTTTAAAAAAATACACGTGGAAACAATGTTGTATTTTGTATTCTTGGAAATGTGTAAAAATGAAATTTAGTATTTGCTTTTGATCCAGAATGGTTTGTTTTAAATGACTGAATGTATTGGAGTAGTTTAGAAATGAAATGCCACACTTGAATGATAAAAGTGATATGCAGATTTAAAAGAAATTGATCTCTATTATAAATTTAAAACTGGCAAGTAAATTTAATTAAAATGTACATTTTAGACCTGCACTTAATGATAAACTTGGAATTTATATAATCTAGCATGCTAAGACATTAAGGAACTCAATTGACAAAGAACACTTAAGAAAATAATTTTTAACATTGCAAATTCGAGCCAAATCCTTCTCACAGTCTTTTTCTGCCAACTGTTGGAAAATTACAAATTGAAATAAATTGAACAAAATTTACCTTCCTAAAACACTTTAAACCCTCCCTAGAGAAATCCTCCATGTTTGTTTGGCATGTTGAGTGAAGGAGGAGATCCAATTTAATCAAATTAGAAAGTTGGAAATTACCAGTTGGCTTTTTAAAATCCTGTAGATCTTTTTTGCAAAATTGAACCCTTAAACCTTACCAAAAAGTAAAATTTATGTTTCTTGTGCAAAGAGAGCATCGAGAGATTTCCAAAAAGTCCTTGTTTTCCCAAAAATGAGCTTTCTAGAAAAAGTTATGGCACTTTGAAGTTTTTTTGCCTAGGCGGGAAAATTTGGGAAAATTTTCCTTAGCGGGCCTGTGGTCCGAAAAAATTCCCATTAAAATTCCTTAGAATTTTTTTTTTTTGAAAAATTTTGGTTCAGGAAAATTTTTGAATTTTCCTCCACTAGCCCGTTTACAGCCAATCATAGGCTGCCACGTGTCCTCATGGGGCAGTGGCGGAGGCATGCACATCCTTTTTTCCCTTAGGCCTTTAAATTTTTTTTTTGAAAAAGTTTCACCTTTTCCCCCACCGACCCGCAGCCTACCAGAAGGTGCCATGTGGCACCTTGGGGTGATAGCAGAGGAGGGATAACTTCATCAGTTTTGAATTTTTTTCCTTTGGAAAAATTTCCCTTGAAATGCTCCGCGGCCCCGCACTCACCCTCACCTTGGGAGATCCCTTCCGCGGGCACGTGGACCCGCACGTCTAACTCTTCCCTTTTCTCCCCTTTGGTGAAATTCACCAAATAACCCCGCCATGCTCCACCTTTCCATCTCTCTTCCTCCCCATGTTAGCTCGTTGAGTGCCATGTGTCCCTGGGGACCCACAGGCATGTGGGTGCTATTTGTTTTCTTTCTCCCTTTGGCATATTTTCCACAAGACTCCCACTGCCCCTCGCCCTTCCTTTCTTCCTTTTCGGTGACGACTCAGAGGCCACCACATGTCCCTGGAGGACCTGTGGAGGCACAGGAGAGTTTTAGAATTTGTGTCCACATGTGGGAAAAAATTTCTAATGCCACCCCATGCACCCGCCAACCCATCAAAGGGGTTTTCTTCCCCTCTCGCCACGTGTCCCCTTTGGGAAAAATTTGACCCCTAAAGTCCGCCTGCTCATAACTAGAGTTCTGCAAAGAGTTAGGTGGACTTCTTTATATCAATGGAAAGGTGAGAAAATTTCCTATCTAATGGGAATGATTTAGGGAAATTTTGGAAGTTTTAAGTGTGAGAAAAATTAATTTGAAACTCTGAGCCTGTTAGAGAGTGGGTATGGGGGTAAATTACTCCCTGAACCTATCTAGAACTTCTAGCCCTAAGTTTCGGACCTTGTGAGTCTGATAATTGTTAATAAATGAAAAAACATGTTCTAGTATTTTAGATTTGTTCCAAAATCTGGTAGTGTCAATAGTTGTCTTGTAACTTGGTTGTGGACACTTCTAATAAAAAAAATATTATTCCATAATTTTCTAACTAATCCTAGGTTGTTTCTTGGGTCTCAAGTGGGTTGTTTTAACCGAGCATCACACTACACACAATAGCTAGAAATTTCAACACATGCATTTATGAGAAGAAATAACTCTACAAATAGCAACAAGACTAAATAGAATTTAATGATCACAAAGTATCAAGAAACCCCTTAGTCAAAGAAATCTAGAAACTCCTTCTTCCTGTATTGATTGTTTAAACAAAAAGTTGTACATAGTGTGGGAAAGGAGGAAAACTAGTGAGGGGGGAAGTGGAATATGTTAGCGTAGGTCATTATTTATCCTTTTATTTATTTATCAGGATAATTCTTACACTTGTGTTAATCCCTACACTTGTTGGGTTAGCTTGCTCAGGTGTAGGTGTGGACTTATCATTTACTAGTTGTGTTGAGTTAGCTTCTCAGTTATGTGGAGTTAGCTTACTAGTCTTATGGAGTTAAATTAACTACCAGTATTAGTTAGTGGGAGTTCTTCACCATTGATTTAGGTAGTAGTTGTACTTCCCTCCTTTTATGCACATCTTTCTTATTGAATAATTCAAGTCATTCTATTGTAATGTATTGAGCATTATGGATTATGATGGATTTCCATATATGGTATTCTAGCTCTTTTCTTTTTACAAATCTAATGTGGTGTTCTATTATCATCTGAGATTATGGCTTAGAAAAATCTTCTTATCATTTCTTTATATGTTATACAACACCCTCCTTTTTTGGGAGGGTGTTGTGATCACTTGTGGACGTAATTTCAGTTGAGGCCGATGCCCTAAACTTTTGGGTATTGCATTCTTGTATCTATGGGTGTATACCATTATTTCTCTCTTGTTTGTTGAAATATTTTGGATATGTATTTTAGACACTTTTTTTTGGCATGTTGACAATCTCTTTTATGGGGGAGCTATTCTGTTGGAGCCCAGTGTTAGTTTGTCAGTGTTTGAGTAATTAATTTTGAAAACTCATACAGATATGTGGTGTCACTCTACCCATTCTGTAGTATGGGAGGGTGTGGTGTTGATACTACTTCTTCGGGTTTCATGTCCTTGCTTTGTTACCTTGGATTTTCTTGGATCATGAAACTCCTATTTATTTGGATCTTGTGTCCTGCCTTGTTGCCTTGGTTGTTCTTGGATTGTAGCAGTTGATCAAATTATGTTTGGTGTTTGTTTTTAACTTTCAACATCACTCCATTGACAGTCTCCTTGCATGGAGCTATTCTGATGAATCCCAGTGTCAGTTGTTTTTTAGTTCTATGATCAAGCAGTGGATTCATACCACAGTGCACACCACACTTTTTTAATATTGTACGAGTTTTTGGAGCCGAGCTTATGAGAATATCTTGTAGCAAGATTTTTACCTCTTTACTTTGTTATTACTGGTTTTGGGTACCTTGTGGTGTCTAATTTTCCCAGTTATTGTATGTGGGTACCTCATCAAGCCTTTTTTCCAGGACCCACCTTCTTTTTCTCCCCACCTAAATATGCTTACAGGAGGGTGTTAGTGTAGGTTATTATTTATCCTTTTATTTATTTATTAGGATAATTATTACACTTGTGTTATCCATACACTTGTTGGGTTAGCTTGCTTAGGTGTACTAGTTGTGTGGAATTAACTTACTAGTTGTGTTGAGTTAGCTTCTCAGTTATGTGGAGTTAGCTTAATGGTATTTTAGAGTTAACTTAACTACCAGTATCAGTTAGTGGGAGTTCTTCACCACTGATCTAGGTAGTAGTTCGCACTTTCCTCCTCCTATATGTACATCTTTCTTATTGAATAATTCAAGTGTAATGTATTGAGCATCATGGATTATGATGGATTTCCATATATGGTATTTTAGCTCTTCTATTTTTGAAAATCTAATGTGGTGTGCTATTATCATATGAGATTGCGGCTTGGAACAATCTTCTTATCATTCCTTTTAGAAGAAAATGGCTATCTCCTTCATTCTCTTAAAGTACAATACACTCTTGAGCTTACAAAATTAATCACCAATCCTTTGAAATGGGAATGGATTTACAATTTATAGAATGAGAGGTGACTCATCATATACCCCCAATACATTTTCATATGTCCTCACACAATTTAAAACTTTTCAACTTCCTAGGAAGATTTTAAGTCTCGTTTTATAACATAAAGGTGACTCATTACATTAGGAACATTAAGACATGAAAAGTGCAACCCCAATGACAAAATTAGAACATCAAGAAGAGAGAGAAAGTTGGGGGAGGAGGAGAGAGAAAGAGAGAGAGAAGAAGAAGGAGGATATGTCATTCTTGATCAATTCCATTGATCCTTGTTGATGGAAAGCTCCAAATGTAGTGAAACTCTGAATCTTCGAACTCCTTACACACTAAAAAAATCCTTCAAATTAGCTCATGAACACTTGCCAAGTTGAATGAACTAAGATGGATCTCAAATGCCCTATGAAAAATTCCTATGATGATCCTGAATAATGATGTCCCCCTCAATTATTATCCTTATAGATCACATTTTACCAAAACTACTCTTTGAGTGTAACTTACTATTTTTAGTAAGTATACATAGGAAAACTTTCTTTTTTAGTAAGTTTCATAGTTATCTTTTCCCAACCTCAACTAGCTATGGTATCTTGAATTGTTTCTTCTTACTATGTTCCTCTCACCTTTTAGACAAACTGGTTATTTATAGCAGGGGCTTGTGGAACCACTTACTATTTTTAGTAAGTGTGAATTGCAAGCCAAGATGACCTTTTTGATGACTTTTCCTGCGATACTCCTTTTGTGTTCACCACCTTCTTCATAACCTATTCAAATGGTGGCTTATCTAAAGTAACAAACCCTTATGTATGTAAGGAATGCATATTCCCTTAGTAATTACACTATGGATGTCAGATTGCAACAAAACTAGATCTTAAAATTATGGGTTTTATTATGAGTGTTCTATGCTCCGAATTTTGAGTAATTCCTTCGTTTGAACAAGTGGGAAAATGAGATTTTCATTGGAGGGAGAAGAATAGAGACAAAAAAAAATCCTTCCATATCTCAAAAAATAGGGATTTCATGGCACGAAAACTAGTTTGCGCGAAACTATATTTTTCAATGATCATTCCCTCCAATTTTAGCATTATTTCACCCACCCCTAGAACCCTGAGAAGTGGAGAGGTAGCTCGTTGATTTTTTTCCACTACTGTGTCATGCAAGCCATTAATGGAGATTGAAATTTTCAGGTCTATTTTCTGTCTCCGTTCACAATGAAATCAACTCCTTTGCGATAGGTTTTTGCTTCTTGTCTCACTGGTGAAATGTTCTCTTCGATCCAGTTGCCGGTTTGACGGGAAATTGAGCTTTGTTCTTCGTGGAGCCGGAAGTGAAATTTATCTTCTGTGAGAATTCCTTGAGATGAATGGGAGGTTTGAATATGATTTTTTAATGACATTTAAGAGAGAATAACTCAGCAACATATGGTTTGTCAATCTGTGCACCGGTTTGTAAGATCTCTTTGACTTTCAGGTTTCATGGCAATGAAGATTTTCAAACTTCTGGCTTCTCTGTTCTTCCTTTGATCAATCTTTCTTCTGTGACCTGCATATTTTCATGGAGTGAAGGATTTATTTTCTTTGGAGAAGCTATTTTGAGATTTTGCAATGGTGGAGTGGTGGTGAGAAGTTGCAGAGAAAGTTACAGAGTTGTGCACAAAGTAGTTAGATGTTAGAAGTTAGAAGCAGGAGGGATTTTTAAAATTTTGAAATAAAGATGAGATGGGAGATGGGTGAATTTTCATGTACCTGAAATACCTCACCTCAAAGGGACATGAGGGAAATCAAATTCCATGGCAACCAAGGTGAAAAAACGTGGCAGAGATCTGACAACTGGGAATGAAGGATAAAAAAAGTAGCTTTAAAGCATTAAGGGGCTGGAAGCTGGTCATATGGGTGACCGAAGTCTTCCTTAGGGGCTGGATGCATTTTTCCATTTTTTATGTCCTTAAACTATGAGGTACATCAAATTACACAGTGCTCCTAGTGATGACATGTGGTGGTGATCAGACGGTTGAGGCTTTGAGTTCTTGTAAGCACCTGGGGGCTGAACTAGAGATCCTGGAGGTCGCGTCACATGAGTATCCAGAGGTCTTATGGGGGATAGGATAATTTTTCCATGGTTTATTTCCCTAACCTTGAGGTATGTGAGGGACACAAAATACCGCTAGGCTCTTGGAGCTGATACGTGTCCTTCTAAAATTTGACTAACTCCCGAACTCGCTCCAAGAGGACAACTTAAAACGATGATAACTTGAGCTACCGATGGAATATTTTGATGAAATTTTATATGATCATAACTGGAAATTGAATTTTAAATCTAATGGTTTGGGTATTGAGTCTTTATTATTCCATTTGATCCCTGAAAAATTATTTTTTTTGATTTGGTACTCCACTTATGTATGAGAAACACTGCTTGCAGACCTAATGTGCTAAAGTGTTGTGAAAACAAAAATTCCCCATCTTGTAGGTATTTAAATTACCTTTCTGAAGATTTTTATGTTTTGGTTCACTCCTAACTCCATCCAGAGCTCCCTCAGAATCACCTTTGGAAGCTTAACAATTGTTTTGGTCTATGCACTGCCTAAGCCTATGAACCCTGATTTTGATCAAACTGCTCCAAACTCCTCAAATCTTCCCTGAATCTTCCAAAATATTTTCCATGATGTTTCTAGGCCTTCAATTCACCTCCATGTTGGTTTTGGATCCTCCATTCAGCTCCTAGGGGTTTCTCCAGTTCTAGGAAGGCCAGTGATAACCCTTCCCAACAATGCCCAGAGATAGCATTTTTTTAAGAACTCCTAAAATCACCTAGGGGTTGATTTTGAATTTCCTAAATCACTTAGGGGAATGAATTAAAAAAATTGGGATGTTACTATACTGACTGGGCAGACCCAAGATGCCTCAGAATGATAAAACATGAAAAATTTGCTATAGGGGTATCGTTGTCATGCTTGGAAATTGTCAATTTCCCTATTACACATTAACATGAAAATAACTGGCTCTAGCTTGGGGACATGACATGGACTAAATTTAGTGAAGACATGACATGGAGAATCCATAATCTCAACTTTATACCATATGATCCGTTGACCAGTGCCTTATCCATTGGGCCTTGCAGAGTCATGTACAACTTACATCAAGAGAGATAGACATCGAAGAAGGAAACACAAAAACACCAAGAAAAATGAAAGGAAACACACAACACACACGGAAAGGAAAAGACACACACAACAAAAAGGGAAACACATATAATAATCACCTATGGTATAAGGTAGGGGACAACCCACTTTTATTGAAGTATTTTTTTATTCCTCAAAAGTTACCCTTGAAGAGGCAACACTGAATGATGATGTTCTGTGAAGCCATTGACTGGTTCCAGAAAGTAACCTCCTCTCCTTAGGTGCTTATGAAATCCAAGTTCTTTCACATTTGTATGTACAATTTTTAGGAGTGAACCTACATGAGATTCTTGATGCTCAGGCCTTCACTTAGAAATTCCATTGCCTTCATGTTATTTGAAATCAGTTTCATAGTGTCAGTTGCCTTCCGTATTTATCCACATAGATGATTCTTCATTGAGCATCTCATCATTGCCCCGAAGCTTATTTTCATTCAAATTTCTTGAATATTCTAAGTTATTTTATTTCCTGGGACTATACTCACTGGTATCTTCTCCATGAGAAACCTTAGATTCATCCTTTATCTCTACTCCACTATGAGGTGTCTGAGTACTGACGGGAGGACCGGAAGTAACCTCATACTTGTCTTGTATGGCCATGGCATGCGTTAAGATATCAAGAATGATCTCAGGGTCTTCCGCAACTTCCACTGCATCCAATAGTTCTTGCACAAAGGTTTCCTTTGTTACTTCCTACATCTCATCTTTGTATGCCTTCGAAGAATCTTTATTTTGTAGCTCAAGGAAACTATCTAGAGGGATTACTTCATTATCTCAGGAATCACTACATTCTATCAATCCTTCATCAAGATGAGCTTCAGCTTCAAAGGCCTCAAATCTCCTTGCTTCAATTTCTTCATCATGGAAAGAGTCTTCTTCTTCAAATGGTAAAGAAAATATCTCTGTTTCATCATTACATCCATCAATCATTGGCTCAGGGGGACATCATATTTCTCATCTTGATTTTTTTTTAACATGGGAAACCTTCACATTGATTGAAGATTTCAAGTCAGATTCACGCTTTTCTTGTAGATTCATGGCTTGTAATCAGGAATTCAAGACTGAACTCAGGGTCTTCTGTTTCTTCCATGGATTTAAGTAGTTCTTGTACAGATAGTTCTTTCAAACCTTTTGCATGGGTTCATCACAAGTTGGTATTGTTCCTCCATGAATGGCATGGATGAGATCATCTTCATCTCCAAATGGGAATGAAAATATCTCTATTTCATCATGGACAAGCACATAAGCTGATTTTTCCATTTGAGATTCACCAAGAACATTTTCCTCTTCTTCATGGTTTGCATCGTCTGGTAATTCGGGGCTTCCCTCTTATAACTCGAATATCCTCAATGCTTCTTCAAGGTCCATGCCTCTCCTAGAAGGCATGTCTAGCCCTATCAAGATGGGAATATCACTCTTCCTCCTTGGTTGTCAAAAATTGATTCATCCACCTAGTATTTTGATACAAGATGTTGGTTCCTAGACTTCTTGGACTTTCGCATTATGTACCTCATCTTCTTCTCTGGAAGAAAATTTTCCATGTCTCCATTAACTGGAATGGTTGCAAAAGACCAATTCATCTGGATTTTACCCCCCAACTATTGATAGAAAATCATGATTAGCAACATTCCAAATGAAGCAGGAATGTCTACTACCAAAATCATTGTTGAAACTTTCTTGTCTGGAAATATGGTGAGAGCCACTTGTGCATCTTTGACCTTCCCTACAAGTGGGACCTCTTTTGACTCCAAGGAGTAATCAAGAGCCACTAGAGTGGAGTCATGGTGAGTTTGAGAGCCTTGGTAACCTTCAAAGGCATCACATTGTCTGAGGCACCAAAATCTATTATGCAATTGTTTAGTACATATTCTCCAACAAGAAGGGATATCGTAGAAAGCATCGACCTTGTTCAGTCTTGGATGTGCTCAAGGAAAGCATGTTCTGATGAGGGAGGTCGTAGGTGGGTTTGGTAGTATTCCTTTAGAACTGGGAGTTACATCATTGGGTGTTAAACTACCATCCTCTGATATATCAGAACGAACCTCTCAAATTGTTCAGGGTGAGTCCTCAAATATTCGGTTTCAGGTAATCTGCACTTTGGCTTTGTTCACATATTCTATGAAGTCAAAAAGGAGCAGATGTGGATAAGGTGAAATGAAGGGACTGATTTTGGAGTTGGGGTAGGTTTGGAAGATAGGGTTTGATGTTTGGGGGAATGGAGGGTATTTTGAACGGAACACTAGGAATTTTGAAGTACTAGTTTTTACAGGAGTAAGATTTAGATTTAGAATTAGAAGAGGCATAGGAATACTTACTTGGAATTTGGAGACTTCTTACTTGTTACAGGATTAGGTTTCAACAATGCGGACTCCATGGAGGGTGGGATAGCAGAGATCCTCGAATGATTTTTTTTGCTTTTGTAGAGTCACCATAGGAGGATCTTCAGTCTTATTTTTCTTTGTAGCAGTGGAGGAAGATGCCCCCTTTCTCAAACTGAGAATGAGTGAATACCACACATGAGAAGCTAGGTGCATCTTCTTCGTCATCTTCATCACCTCCACAATATTCACAAAATCTGATTTGTGTGTATCGTTCTCAAACTCATCACTTTCTAGGAAATCACCACCTTCTTTTTCTTGTTCAAGCTCCTCTTCATTTTCCTTACTCCTACAACTTGCATTGATAGGTGGGGCCTCCAAGGAAAGCCTTCAGGGTGCTCCTGCAATTTGATTTCTATTGTCTTCTTTGAGAAGAAACCTCGTTCAAATATTTCCCTCCTCAATGATGCCATTTCATTTGCCATTTTCTACAAAAAAGGATCGATTATTTCATCTCCAGGACGTTGAGATTTACCCTTTGAGGGATTCTTGATCTTTCCAGAGAGGATGAGATCGTCATCAAGTTAAATGGCCAATCTTTGTGCTTCTCTAATTATTCCTTGGTTGAACTCTTCATAGGAAAAATCCTACCTCTGGTGATTGAGAACTAATAAAGAATTTCTTGACATTGTTTTCTGATGGTGAATCCTTCCTCTGGTATCCTGTGGAGCAACGAGTTTGAAACGAGCCATGAAGTCTCTCATAGTTTTCATTTTCTCCTTTCTTTATTTGTGCCAATTGAACCAAGAAGGTCTTGAATAGTCCTTCAGTAAATTTGAATCTTTCCTTCAAACTTCCTTTTGATGTCATTCCAACAAGTGATGGATTGGGCAGGTAGGAGGTAGAACCATTTCACTGCTAATTTTTCTTGGAGAGACTCCACGAACAATCTTACAACAACATAGCTTCATGTTGGACACCAAGAATCCCCACATGATGTTGGTGAAGGCCTGATATGTGCTCTTTAGGGAGTTGTGTGCGCATCACCTTTGAACTTTGGAAAGTTCTTGCGGGAACTTGTTGGTAGATCATGAAGAGGTGGTTCAAGAGAGAATGTGGCCTTGTATTTCTTCCCCATGGAACAATGGGTTGAGGTCTTTCTGCTTCATCTTCCATTGTTTCTTGCTTCAGCTTCAGCTCTTACTTCTACCAAATTCTTCTTCCTAGGAACTCACTGCTCAATGGTTGTTGAAAAATGAGGAGAATTTGCAAGTGGGGAGTATAAACAGTGAGTCTTGGATAGGATTTCCAGGTGAACTACTTGAAGAACCAGATGGAGAGGAGGCTTGAGAGAAGAAGTATGGATTATCTCTAATTCAGTTCTTGCTGATTTTGCAAATCCTAGAAATTAGAATCAACAACACATATCGACCTACTTAACCTGGTGTATCTTCCTTCAGCCAACTTTTGGAAACTCTTACAGTGGGAACACGAAAGGAAAGTTATGGAATATGAAAGGTCGCGTGTAGGAATTTGACAATTTTATCTTTCAATAATGGATTTTCATGAAACTCTTTTTTTGTTTTTTCAATGTTTGATTTTTTTGAATTTTTGGACCTTGTAGTCATATTTTGGGTGCAGATGCTGCTAAATTTGCCCCATGGTGGGTGCCAAAAATTGTTGGCGAGAAAATTTTTCAGGTGGAAAAATTGGTGGATTTCCTTTTCCAATGCTCTGGGAATATAAGTCCCTTTACTTGACAGGTACATTTTCCGTATATGCATGCATAAGTCAAAGTGAGTTTTCTTCAGGGTGGGCCGTATGGTCGACCAGGGATCCAATAAGGGCACTCTACTGAGCCTATGACAAAGCAAGAAATATCTTACTAGGGAATACTTTGTCTGAAAGAATGCGGGAAAAGGGAGTGAGAAATGAGATGGGATGAGCTAATGTTTGCAAGCATAAAAATTAGATTCCTGCACACACTAGTTAGAAATTTTAACACATGCATTTATGGGAAGAAACAACTTTACAAATAGACATTAAGACCAAATAGAATTTATTGATTTTCAAAGTATAAAGAAACCCCTTATTCAAAGAAAGCTAGAGAAACTCCTTCTTCTTGTATTGATTGTTTAAATAAAAATTGTACATAGTGTGGGATATGGAGGAAAAATAGTGAGGGGGAAAATGGAAGAAAATGGCTATCTCATTTGTTCCCTCAAAGTAAAATACACTATTGAGTTAACAAAATCAATCACTAACCCTTTGAAATTGGAATGGATTTACAATTTATATAATGAGAGGTGACTCATCATCTACCCCCCAATGCCTTTTCATATGTCCTCACACAATTTAAAACTTTTCAACTTCCTAGGAAGCTTTTAAGTCCCTTTTTATAGCGTAAAGGTGACTTATTACATTAGGAAACATTAAGACATATGAAAAAATGCAACCCCAATGCAAAATTAGAACATGGAGAAGAGAGAGAAAATTGGGGGAAGAGGAGAGAGAAAGAGAGAAAGAAGAAAAAGAGGAGATGTCATTCGCGATGAAGTTCGTTGATCCTTGTTGATGGAAAGCTCCAAATGTAGTGAAACTTTGAATCTTTGAACTCCTTACACACTTAAGAAACTCCTTCAAATTAGCTCATAAACATTTTCCAAGTTGAATGAACTAAGATGGATCTTGAATGCCTTATGAAAAATGCCTATGATGATCCCGAACAATGATTTCCCCCTGAATGATTATCCTTATACATCCCATTGTGCCAAAACTGCTCTTTGAGCGTAACTTACTATTTTTAGTAAGTACACTTGGGGCAACTTGCTATTTTTAGTAAGTGTCATAGTTAGCTTTTCCCAACCTCAACTAATTATGAGTAACTTGAATTATTTATTCTTATTGTGCTCATCTTGCCTTTTAGACTAACTAGCTATTTATAGTAGGGGCTTATTGAACCACTTACTATTTTTAGTAAGTGTGAATTGTGAGCTGAGATGACCTTTTTGATGAATTTGTTTGTAATACTCCTTCTGTGTTCATCACCTTCTTCGTAACCTATTAAAATGGTGGGTTACTTGAACTAATAGACCCCTATGCAGGAAGGCATGCTATTTTAAGTAATTACACTACGAATGTTAGATTGTAACAAAATGGGTCTTGAAATTCTAGGTTTTATTCTAGGGTTCTACGCTCCAAATTTTGAGTAATTCCTTCATCTGAACAAGTGGGAAAATGATATTTTCATTGGAGGGAGAAGAATACTGACAAAAAAAACCTTCCATATCCCTAAAAAAGGGGATTTCATGGAACGGAAACTAGTTTATGCGAAACTAGATTTTTCAATGATCATTCCCTCTAATGTTTGCACGATTTCACCCACTAGAACCCTGAGAATTGGAGAGGTAGCTCACTGAATTTTTCCACTGCTGTGTCATGACAACCATTAATGGAGCTCAAAATTTATAGGAATGTTTTCTGTCTCCGTTCACGATGAAATCAACTCCATTACAATAGGTTTTTTCTTCTTGTCTCATTGGTGAAATTTCTCTTCTATCTGGTTGTCAGTTTGATGAGAAATTGAGCTTTGTTCTTCGTGGAGCCGGAAGTGAAATTTATCTACTGTGATCATTCCTTGCTATGAATGGGAGGTTTGAATATGATTTTTTAATGGCCTTCAAGAGAGAATAACTCAGCAACATATGGTTTTTCAATCCATGCACTAATTTGTAAGATCTCTTCGATTTTCAGTTTCATGGCAATGAAGATTTTCAAACTTCTAGCTTCTTCGTTATTTGTTTGATCAATATTTCTTCTAGGACCTGCATATTTTCATGAAGTGAAGGATTTATTTACTGTGGTGAATATTATTTTATCTTCAGAAATGGTGAAGTGATGGTGAGAAGTTGCAAAGAAAGTTACAGAGCAAGCTATGCATGAAGGAGTTAGATGTTAGAAGTTAGAAGCAGGGGGGGTTTAAATTTTGAAATAAAAATGAGATGGGAGATGGGTGCATTTTCATGTCCCTGATATCCCTCACCTCAAAGGTATGTGAGGGACATAAAATTCCATGGTGAGAAAGGTGATGACATGTGGCAGAGATCCGACGACAGGGAATGAAAGCTAAAAAAATCAGCTTTAAAGCACTAAGGGGCTGGAAGCTAGTCATATTGATGACCAGAAGTATTCCTTAAGGGCTGGACACATTTTTCCATGTTTTATGTCCCTGAATTGTGAGGAAAATGAGGTACATAAAATTCCATGGTGCACCTGGTGATGACACGTGGCAGCGATCAGACGGTTGAGGCTTTGAGTTCCTGTAAGCACCTGGGGGTTGAATTGGCGATCCTGGAGGTCGCATGAGGATCCCGAGGTATTATGGGGGATAGAAAAAATTTTCCATGGTTGATGTACCTGACCTTAAGGGACGTGAGGGACACAAAATCCTACCTAGCTCTTGGAGCTGAAACGTGTCCTCCCAAAATTTGACTAACTCCTGAACTCGCTCCAAGAGGACAACTTGAAACGACAATAAATTGAGCTCCAGGTGGAATATTTTGATGAAATTTTATATGATCCTAACTAGAAATGTCCTTTTTAATCCAATGGTTTGGGTCTTAGGTATTTATTATTTCATTTGATCATTGATAAAGTGAATTTTTGATTTGGTACTCCACTTGTGCATGCGAAAAACTACTTACAGACCCAATACACCAAAGTGTCTTGAAAACCATAATTTAACCATCTTGTAGGGATTGGAATTACCTTTCTTAATATGTTTTTTTCTCCTAAATTCATCTGGAGCTCCCAGAATCACCTTTGGAAGCTCAATAGTTGTTTTGGCATGTGCACTGCCTAGGCCTGTGAATCTTGATTTTGATCAAACTGCTCCAAACTCCTCAAATATTCCCTGAATATTCCAAAATCACTTCAATGATGTTTTTAGTACTTTAATTCACCTTCATTTTTGTTTTGGATCCTCTGTTTAGCTCCAAGGGGTTTCTCCAGTTCTGGGAAGGTCAGTGACAGCCCTTCCCAATATTTCCCAGAGATAGAATTTTTTTAAGAACTCCTAAAATCACCCAGGAGGTTGGTTTGAATTTCCTAAATCACCTAGGGGAATGAACTAACACCAATTGGGATGTTACTGGGATGACTGGGTAGACCTGGGGTGCCTCAGAATGATAAAACATGACAACTTTGCTATAGAGGTATCGTTGTCATACTTGGAAATTGTCAATTTCCCTATTGCACATTTGCATGACAACATGTTGTTATTTTTTTATCCCTCTAAACCTTGTATAAAGTATAAATTAACCTTGGAATGTGTAAAAATGGAAGATATGAATCAAGAAACTATTATGGACATTGCTTAGTCCCTTGTATATGATTTCAAACCTAGTTTAGGATTTTCACAATAATGATCTTCTTGGGTAATATGGGACATACAAGAAGGTTATGATTGTTTATGTCACATATATATATATATATATATATATATATATATATATATATATATATGGGTTGTTTAAGTGTTATTTTGGGTTATAACTAGGAATTAGAACACTTATAACATTATTGTGAATGGGTGGTATGACACACTCAGATAATGTTAATTGCTTGTGTTCTATTTTTAGTTTCGTATATTATTATTACTAAATTGGGGATAGAGATGTCATGTTGGTAACTACTTACGGGAAAATAGTGTATTTGAGAGATGTGTACATGAACTAGGGAGTGACCTGTATAGATGGGTGGGTAGCCTAATGTAGTGGATCACATATGATAAGTGCCAAGGGGGTAGGGGTTGACTATGGATGGACTCAACATCTTCCCTTGTTTAGAGTTGAGTAGGACTTAACATGTTGTGGTAAGTTGTTGAATTTCAGTTAGGGGCTACCTTATGTCATCCTAAGTATTTTGGCCAAAAGAATTAAGATTACTTATTATTATTTTAGGAGATATTTACTCCTACCACGTTCATTGGTTTACCAGTTTGATGACTATATTTACACATGATATCCTCTCTTTATGTATTGATTCGTTGCATCTTGCCTCTCATGAAGGGTAGGGCCACTCTAACTTTGTGAGCTCGGTGTGGGGGAATTGTAAGGCTCATTGCTGGAGAAAAGCACTCCAATGATACTCTTTCTCCTATGGTGCAATGGAATTCATGATGGATCTCTGGTGAATGACAACATGATGTCATGATCATAGATGAGCTATTGTATTCTTGATATGTATTTTGTATTGAAGAAATTCATTTGTCAAAAACTTTGTACATTTTTAATTTATTGAAAATGAAATACTTTAAGTGTAACACATTCTAGTGGAAGTGATGACTCATGTTTGCTGAGCCAAAAAGAATGTAACTTCACATATTTTAATAAAAGCTATTGAGAGTTTTTTTACAATGGATTATTGAGAAAAACATAATATGAAGTGAGTTGGTATTATTGTAACACTTGATCATTAAAGGATAACTATATTCTTTTACTTCTAGATCACTTATTATGAGTTAACTTAACTGGTGAACAATTAATATTTAAAACAACATCAACACTCGTACTCGATTTTGGTACAGTTAATTCCATATTTTATTAAGAAGTAGGAATGCATGATATAATAGAAAATTGATAACTCAAATTAATCATGTTTTATATTATTTTCTTCTTGCATGTGTATGTTGAATGTTAGGCGTAGGACTATGAAATTGAGGGGCATCAATTTCCTTCCTTGGTGGAAAGGGTGATTGGAAAGTTTCCAGTTATAAAAATGTGTGTTTTTCCAGTTATCCGCCAGGTGGTCACTACAAAATTCAAATTTGGGCGCATAATTTTTTCCCTTTTGTTTTGTCTACTCTAAATAAAATTGTCAACCACCAAAGACAAACAACATTAATTATGCAATTCAAATTTTGGGTGCCAAAATCCATGGGATCTTGTGAATTAGAGCATTAAATATTGGAGGTTGCATAGGACAAAAATAACTACTGGTTGTTGGGATTGTTTTTTTCCAAAATTTCTGGTGAGAAATATTAATGCTGCTAGTTTATTTTGATATTGATCACAAGAATCTCCCCTACTGATGTTTGTAAGGAGAGATTAGCCAAAACGTTTTTAAAAATAATATTATAAAAACCAAATTTAAAATAAAATTTATAGTGGAAGATCTCAGATTATAAATTAAATGGATTTCACATAGCATGATTTAATTTGGATAGCTTTATTCAAGTGTGTGAAAATAAATGTTGTTATCATATTCAATATTATAAAAAATTTAGTCTAGTGGTCTCTTTAAAACATTCATTAGTGAACATGACATCTCAAAATTTGGGAAAGCCTTATAGATAGAAATTCCTCCCGCTATTAAAAAAATAAGAGGAAAAAAGGTTAGAGGATGAGAAGCCTCATATTTGTGAATTATACTCACTTTTCCTCCTTTCTACTACTATATGTTTAAGATGTTTATGTGATGACTTGCCTTACCTTGTAATTATTACCAAAGATACATGAGGTAATCGGAGTCAATGTGAGTAATCCTTGCTATATCTTGAAAAAACATTAATTGAACAATAATAAAATGTATATATATGAGGAGAGAGAAAATGCAATCTATGTTATTAAAGGTAGTTTCATGCAAAATAAGTCAATTGATTAAAAAGAAGTAAAATATACATTGATATGTCATATTGTATTAAAATGTTTAATAATTCAATCTTGTAGATTATATCATAATATTAAATGTTTTATATGACATCACAATTTAGTGCTTCAAAGTCATTAATATCTAATATACATTATAATTATTAATCTAGGTTGATGAGTTATTTGGTGGTATTTTAAATAAATAAATAAATTGATAATCCTTTGGTGATTTTTATTTTTATTTTTTACAACATAAATTGATATGTATTTTTGTATTAGTAATTTAATGTTTTTGTTGTTATCTAGCCATTTATCAATCCCACTTAGAACACTTTGGACCCTTACTACGTAGGGGTAAATTATTGGAATTGAACCCATAACCTAAACCATCTAACATGGTGGCCAAGACCATATAAATCAACCTAGGTATATATCACATCATAATTATTAATAAAAATTGAAAAATATTAATAAACGAATAAAAAATTATTTAAACCTAAGATTGAAAACAATGAATAATTGTTTTATTTAATTAAAAGAACATATTCTTTAATACACCCTAAAATAATCTCACCCATTCATTTATAAATATTTTGAATAAAAGTCTAAACTGAAAAAACATAAAAAATTCAACATAGATAAGAAATAACATTAATCGAAAGCATAAATTAATATTAATGAGTTAAACCTGCCTCAGCAATAATGTCATTTTATTGGTGGTTAGGTACTCAAAGTAGTTATGTCGAGACTATTCAAACGAAGGAATCAAAATCCTTCTTACCTGCTTTGTAATGGCAACTTGGAACACGACTGTGTCAATTTTATATTGAAGGAAGTGGGTATGCAGTGGCCCTGTTATTTTAACATTTTATGCAGCTACGCATGATTGATGCGAAGCCATTATAAAATGACGAGCACACACATGGCTCTCTACATTATGGAGATCACGGGAAATCGTTATTTAGCGGCAATTGCTGTGGCCGCAATAATGATTTTAATGCAAACTGCCCAACCACAAGCAACGGCAGGTTTGAAGGAGAAAATAAGCCATTTGCATTTCTATTTTCATGACACAGTGACGGGAGCAAACGTGACGGCAGTGGAGGTAGCCTCGGCTCCCACCAGTAAATCCTCTGCTACAAATTTCGGAGCGGTAGTTGTGATTGACGACCTGTTGACGGAAGGACCCGATCCCTCCTCCAAAGTAGTTGGAAGAGCTCAGGGTTTGTACACCCTCGCGGGGCAACAGGAAATGCATCTGCTCATGGCAGTCACCTATGTTTTACAGAGCGGCGAATTCAAGGGAAGCAGTCTTTCCGTGGTGGAAAACAACGCGGTGTTTAATAAGGTGAGAGAGATGCCCATTGTGGGAGGAAGTGGGAAGTTCCGGCTGGCTCGAGGATATGCTCTCGCTCACACACACTTCACGGGCCTCCTGCGTGGTTCTGGCACTGCCATTGTTGAGTACAATGTAACTGTCCTCCATTTTTCAATGATTTCCATAATTCTTATTCTCATTCTCACGTGTTTAGGCTCAGCGAGTTATTTTCGCAGTGAATGCTCGGCCTTGCCGTACGCCACCATCACGTCACACCGCTGATCTGCAGATCCAGGCGGGATTATTTGCATTAATTTTGTATCGATCGCCAGTTTGCCCCTTGGGCGGTGGCTTATAAAATGACCACCTCCTTGGGCCATGCATCTATTGATGCTGGTCTTATCGCAAGAGCTCTGGACAATGGCACCAAAATGAGCGAGGAAGTTTGTCCCGAAGGTATTCGACGAGGTAAGGATATTGATACTCCTTCCCCAGATATTGTTCTTGATTTACCAGCTTTTGACAAAGCTTGCAACTGGTTTGAATCATATTCTCTTGTTGCTTATTTTGTGGGCCGAGTTCCCCCTGAAGGTATCCTCCGCCAATGGATTCATAATCATTGGCAACCTCATGGAGTCAAGGTAGAGGGAGTCCAAAACATGACCAAGGGTTTCTTTCTGTTTCACTTTACCAATGTTGAACATTGCAAAGCCATTGTTAACCACGGTCCTTGGTTTATTCACAATACTCTTGTGGTTTTCTCCCACTGGACTCGAGATTTTCAAGTCTCTGAGCAAGCCAAACTCAAAATTCCTGTTTGGGTCGAATTTCCAGGCCTTCCTTTGCCTCTGTGGGGATTCATTGATCAACTTATCAAACCCTTAGGTCACCTCATCTGTTATGAGCAACATAAGTTCTACTCGGCTCGACCCCAGAAATGGGTCTGTGTTGAAATTGATCTTTCAAAAGACCTCAAAGATACCCTCGATATCCAGGTTGGAGACACACGCTTTGCGCAGAAAGTTATGTACATCAATCTGCCCAACACTTGTTTTCGGTGCCAATCTGCTGACCATATGATCAAGGACTATCCTCTCATGACTCCAAGCCCACCGCCAGTTTCGGAGAAAACCCCGATGGACCCTAAATCCAGCACTCCCTCCTCTGATGGATGGACTACTGTCACTCGCAGAAAACCTTCGGCCTCGGCCCGAAATAAGCCCCAACAAGCTACTTACAAACCGGTGGTTACTTCTGCTTCTGCTCATTTGAAGTCATCTGTTGTGACCCTTCCCAAGCCCACGCCTGCCATCTCTCGAACTCCACAAGCTGCAATTATCATCAGCTCTCACCCCTCAACTCTTGCTCTTTCACACCCCTCATTTCCCGAGACTTCAATCTTTCTGTATAACACTGCCGGTGGTTTAAATGCTCAGACAGATAGAAAGGCTGCCTTACGTCGTTCCCAAAGTCCTTCCCCTCCTTCCGAGGAGGATTTCTCGCAGAGACCCCGCCGACAGTTCGAGCTCGGTGATTTTATTCATGGGAATGCGCGGCAAGTCGCTTTCTCTAACCGCTTTGGAGCATTAGTCGACCTCGAGGAGGAAAACATGCACCTTGATAGTTCTCCATGTTAGTTTACTCATGGAATGTCAGGGGGATTACTAATCTGAATCACAGATATCTTGTCAGAGATAGTTGTAAGCATTTTACAAAGTTTCAGGTGTTGTGTTTACAGGAAGTCAAAATCTCTGGCTTGCATCTTTATGCTGCTATGCGTACCATCTGGCTTGGTTCTCTCTACCAGATGTCAGCTCATGATAATGGTCGAGGTGGTGTTGTCACTCTTTTAAGCCCTGACCTCACCTCCAATATCATATCATGGGGTTCTGACCCCACTCATCAGGTGGTGTGGACCCTTTTTTATTTTGACGGCCACATTCTTGGGTTGGCCAATATCTATGCTTCCAACAATGCCTCTGAGCATTCTTCTTTTTGGCAGGTGGTTAGCTGATCATTTGCCCTCTGCCACCTGATTTTTTTGTGGTGATTTCAACATGGTTGAATCCCCCGAAGAAAAGTTGGGCCGACTTCCAATGCGTTGGTGTGCTGGTGAACGTGAAGCCTAGTTTTACTTGCACAATAAACTTTGTCTATTTGATCCCAACCACCGCAAGAACTCAAATGCTGCCACTCCTTGGTTCACTTGGTCTAATTTTAGATCTGGCGATGACAGAGTTTATAAGCGTCTTGAAAAAGCTCTGCTTTCAGAGCAACAATGGTTTTCCTTTGACTCTTCATACAACCTCTTGGTCTCAGCGGTGGACACTGCTTTGGTTTCTAACCATAATCCTATATTCTTTGGAATTTAATGGAACTTTCAGTGTCCCAAGCCAAAGTCCACCCAATTCTATTTAAATACGTCCCACCTTTCTCATCCCAAAACTTTGGATTATATAAGACGTATTTGGAATCTTGATCCAAAACATGTTGATGGGATTGGCTGGATTGATTGGTGGTCTCATGCCATCACTCATACCACTTCTTTCCTTCAGCTCTATGGGAAACAAGCTGCTCTTTTTCACAAGAATGCTCATGAAGCCTCTCATATTGAAGATTTGAGGGCTATTCAAGAGCTTAATCCGTCTCCTTTTAACACCCACCTGCAAGTGCAAGCTACTCGTTGGAAACATAAGCTTCAAATTGAGGAGCACTATAAGGCTAGAGGAACCCAAGTTCGAGCCCGTCTGCATTGGCTTCGCATTGGTGACAGAGTTACTAAGGAGTTTTTTGCTTCCCTTAAATCTAATCAAACTCTCACCAAAATCAAAGCAATCAAGGAAGGCAATCAAAGGTTTACTCTCTTAACTGACATTCTGCAAGCTTTTGTGCATCACTATCATGTTGTTTTTGTTGCTCAACCTGCTACTCCGGCTCGCGATGTTGCTCTCCTCCAATACATTGAATTTGTTCCCTGCAAGCTCTCTGAAAGTCAACGCATTGCTTGTGATAGATCTCTCACTCTTGATGATTTGAAGGAAGTTGTTCTACAGATGGCCTCTAATAAATCCCCCGGTGTTGATGGTTTTCCCTGTGAGTTTTACCAGTCTCTTTGGACGACTGTTGGTCCAGATATTTATTAGGTATATCTGGAAGCTATGTCCTCCAACACCCTGGGTGATCTGATTAACTAAGGCAACATCAAATTCATTCCCAAATCTGGTGATCGTGAGCTTAAATCACCAATTGGTGTCCAATAACTCTGCTCAATGTCTTGTAGAAAATTATTGCCAAATCTCTTGCTATCACGCTCACTAATTTACTACCCCTGATCATCAGGAGCGAGCAAACCAGATTTATCAAAAATAGATATATTTTAGACAACATTATTACAGTTTGGGAGGGCATGAAATATGCCCACCAGACTTCTCAACTGACTCTGTTTGTTAAAATTGATTTTGAAAAGCCTATGACAGAGTTGAGTGGCCTTTCATTCTGGCCATGTTGCAGGCTATCGGTTTTGGACCCAGATTCATCCGCTCTGTTAATATGCTCTTTCAAAATGCGGGTGCCTATATTACTATCAATGGTCAACAATCTGAGAGATTCTCTCTTCATCGTTCCATCTAGCAAGGTTGCCCTCTTGCTCCTTCTCTTTATGTCATTGCTGCTGAAGGTCTAATCTACTTGCTCGCTAATGCTGCTAATGCTAGTTTGGTTAAAGGTATTCAAATGCCTTCCTCTCCTAAGCAGTTGATTAATGGTCATTTGCAGATGAATCTTTTCTCACTCTGGCTGAAACAGAGGCCTTTGTCACTAATGCCATGAAATGTCTTGATATTTTTTGTCTTGCTTCTGGTTATGCTATCCAATGGAATAAAACCCAATGTTACAGACAGGCGATGGGTCCCAAACCTCCTTGGCTAGCAGGATTTCAATGGCTTTGGATTGAACCTGGTGTTCAATTCAAATTTTTAGGCATTCCTTTTACCTTTATGGCATCCCCTGCTGACCTTTGTAACTATGTGATTCAACGAGTTGAGAAAAAAATTTCTTTTTGGATCACCAAGCATTTGTCTCTTGCTAGCAAATTCCAAGTTTGTTCCAAGGTTCTGGCTACCACTCACGTCTATTACTCATCATGTTGGGCACCTTCTAAAGCCGCTTACCACAGACTGGAGAAAATTCTGCGTGCTTTCCTGTGGGCCAACTCCGAAGGGAACCATGGTTTTCATAGAGTTTCTTGGGACATATTTTGTACACCCAAGGACATTGGTGGTCTTGGCCTAATCAAAATTCATATGCAAGGGTTTACTCTTATTGCTAAATGGATTATTCGAAGCCTTGAAGGTGAGGAATCTTGGAAAATTCTTCTCAAAAATTGTATATCTCAAGGGTCTCTGCTTAATCGAAAGGCATGGCAGGGTTTGAAATACTACTCCTTTTTTTCTATGCCTTGCTACTATTAAAATAGGAGGCTCTTTTGTGGCCAAAAGCATATGGAAAGCTTAGGAACTTCTCAAACCCCATCTGCTCTGGCAGGGTGATGGTTTCTGGAACGGGCTCTCTCTTAACTCTCTTAGTTTGTGGTGGAATCTGGCATTTCAATTTCATGACAAACCCCTTGCTCTTTCCTTGCAGCTCAAGGGTTTGTGTTTTTTCAAAAAAGGGATTCAGTATATTCAGGACCTTTTTTGTCCTATCACCAGGGATTGGCTTCCATGGGATAGCCTAAAAGCTAATTTTGCTGTAAATGACAATGACAAACAAGCCATTTCTATCATTCAAGATCTCATACATGGCGATTGTTTGCATAAAATTGGTGTCACTACGCAGCACCCGTGGTGGTTTGATTGGCATTGGCCCTCTGCCACCCCCTTCAGAAATTATAAACCTTGGGTGGGCTATAAGCTTCTCACCCAGAAGCAGCTTCCTCTCAATAAGTTAAATGCTCTCTGGAGTTTGCATTCCACTCGTTTTGGGTGGAAGCAACGCTTCACTGTTGTTTGGGCCATTCCTATAGAGCCCAAAGTTGCACACTTTCTTTGGAGCATTCTTCGTCAAGGGCTTCCAGTGGGCAAGCACCTTGTTCTTCTGGGAGCTCCCCCACTGCACTGCCCTTTCTATAACCACATTGAGACTCTTCTTCATCTCTTTTGGTTCTTCCCTCATGCTCAGTCTTACTGGCGCTGGATTCATACCCTTTTTCAACCTTTTTTGCCCACCTTCCAACGTGGAAAATGGTTCTTCTAGGGGATCCGACTTTTATTCTTGTAAAATTTTACAACATTTGGCATTCTTTCAGAGCGACTATTTTATATCACATTTGGAAATCTAGAAATGCTACTATTTTTAATAAGGAGATAGTTGATAGAATTTTCGCTATTTCTAACAAGCTTGTTGTCATCTCCAATGTTTCGCTTTAGATCCAGGTGCAGGCGGAGAAAGTCCGCATTGAAGTTGAGCACTTGCAAAATCTTCTGGACCATTGGGGGAGTGCCCCTTGTGCAGTTAGTCGCATTCTGTCAGATTCCCCTCGCTGCCTCTCCCGCTCGCAAGGTTGCCGCTCGCTTTCCCATGGGCGGCGCAATTTCGACCGGGGTCTGGCTCGTGGGCAGCGTAGCAAATCTCCTCACTAGTGAGTCCCTTCTCCACCTCCGTCTTGGACTCCACCCGCTACCAGGGTGTTTGGTTGGCTGGGCACTGGTAGTGGTGGTTCCGGGTGGCAAGCACCCAACCAATCAAAGTTTGTGCGGCTCTCTTTGGCTATCTCACCCTCCCGGCGGGGAAACGAGGAGGAGCAGTAGCAGGCAGACGGCTGGGAGCCGCTTGATGACACCCTCGACACTAATTTTGGTGGTTGGGGTGGTGACCGTCCAAAGAGCCCACCGCCACCGCCACCATCTTCCATGTTTGTTGCTGCTGCCTAGCTCCATGTTTGGAGTTTTCTCTAGTTCTATGCACTTTTGTTTTAAACTATTTTTATTGATAATGCTACTGTCGATATGATACTTTGCTACTCGTAGCCTCTTTATGGCTACTTTGATCCTGTTTATGGGGTGTGATCTTTTCCACCCGCTTTTGTATGATTAGAATTATACTTCTTATATCATCTTTAATATTTGGTTATGCTTTTCAATAAAAAAATAAAATAAAAAAAATTCTACTAATTTAAATTCATTTTCCACTTTAATGTAAATTTGTATTTCAATACTTCCTACCTTCATTCTTCAAATACCCATGCTGTTTTGTTTTCTAAATTAATTCATTATAAAAAAACCATGTTTACATTAATAGGCATGTCTCAACGAGAGGAAGGCTTAACGGGTCTGATAGGACAATATATGGATAATTGCGGATGGGCAGAGTGACCTCGTTGATGTATGACATGTTATAGGCCGTCCATGTGACACATTTGACCTGGTCTAAATCTATCTGAATCCATCATTGAATTCATTTAAGAGCATATGGAAGCGACACGTTAATCGCACTAGGGAGTGGAGGGGCATGTGCTTTTGTTCTTTCACACGTGTGGATTTTGCATGTTTAACGTAGCAACCTCCATTATCCATCATATGTGTCTGTTGTGATTAGAAGAGCCTAACTGTCACGCAAGTTAGCACTCAATCAACCAAACTAAAATCTGTTAACTTCTACACACAACGCACATGCCCAACCACTGCGTTGCAGTATTGTTTTGAAAAAAATTCCCCAGATGTTAACCATATTGTCAACAGCTATCTCACATGTTGTCAACTGCCATCTCACATGATCTTTAGGCTCATCGATTGTGGGCAACCAAATTAGGCATCATAATTGTTTATGTGAAATATAGGTTAGTGCCTCAGCATAGCCTTTTTGTCGTCTATGAGGATTCCATCATAGTGTCGTAGTGGTTGCATGCAATGAAAACAAATGCAAGAGTGGTAGATCAACTGTTACATTCTTGCCTTGATATTTCCAATATATTTCTGACGGGGGAATTTGGAAACCGGAGGAAACGTTGGGCATCACATGGATGACCGCTCAAGAGGGGGTAATGCACGTAAAGGGAATGGTTTAGTTGTGCTCTCATTTCACAGGAGAACAGATGTTGCATGTGCAAAGTCATATCCCACATACCCTGCGGCCTCTCTATGGTGGAGTATTTGATGGCTAGGAATTTCAGTGTATCACAGACACCACCAACCTTTGGTGTTTTGTGTTTGGGGTAGCTGCAACATATCCTTAAATGCTAAGGTCCATTCAGTTAGTCTTTTGTTATGTTAAATGGATGTCTCTTGAGGCTCCTTGCGGTGGAGTAGTTGGAGACCATGTGAAGAGTTCCCGCGTGTTATGTGTGGGAAGCGATAAAGACCATCCTTCCCATAATTTTGTAGGGAAAGGGACTGAAAGCATTGTTTCAAGTGTCGCCCTTCCACCCATGCTTTTTGTGATTAGAGGTCTCGATATTCTAATAGGAAAAAAGTTGCAATATTGTGAGGCTCTCAAGAAATGCAGGAAGAAAGTTGAGGTGTTATGTGGGAAGACTGGTCAATTAACTCTTGAAAAACTAGAGGACCAGAGCTCAATCGAAGTTCTCTGTTGTGTCTTTGATTTCATCAAATGAAGCACTGACTTGACATGTGTGCAATAAAAGATACTAGTTTGAGATACTAGTAATATAAATTGTCCATCATTAAAATTGCGTAATTATTCAAATTAGAATGAAACCCATTATTTTTCATTTTCTCTACAATTTTTAAAACCACCCTCATTCCCATGCCTCTATAAAGTGCATCCATGTCTTTTCAAATGGCATGAAGTGTCCATTATAAGTAGCAATATCTTGTCTTTTCCCAGTAGCAACAATTCATCATAGAAACATAGGAATCTTTTTGCATTTTGTCAACAAAAAAAAAATATATTGAAACTCTGGGCATTGGGGTTGAACTACTATAAGTTTAGTTGATGGTACATAATACCAATATTTTATATTTCTCTCTTGCTTGAGTTTTTTGAGAAGGGCATTGAACATAGCCACATCTATCACACCAATGCAATCCTCAAGGATTTCAAATTCCTCAATGGCATCTCTAAGCGAACACATCTTTGAAAACCTAGCCAAAACTATTTACATTGTCTTATAGGTAACTAGTTTTAGATCATTACTATGTATTTTCTTTATCAATTCCCATACGACAAATTTTTCTCATTCTTGCTATAAAGAATGACATCCAATTGTATACTTATGAGGTGTGGGACTAGGGGTTGATGACCCACTAAGTAAAAAAAAAATCCACTATCTTGAATATGTTTCCATTGTTAAATCTCACCCTTTCAAACACTTTTCCTACTAATGTGTTAGTAAAAACTACACCAGAGTTACTAAGTAAAGGAGTTATTGGGCTCAGAGGAGTGCATGAAATTTATTTTTAAAATAGTTTCTATATCCCATCTTTGATCTTCTTTTGCTATTAAGCAGGGGTTATGGAGTTGAACTATACTTTTAGTTGACGGTACATAATACCAACATTCTATATTTCACTCTTGGTTAAGTTTTGTGAGAAGGGCATTGAACACAATCACATCTATCACACCAATGTAATCCTCAAGGATTTCAAATGCTTCAATGGTCACTCTAAGTGAACACATCTTTGAAAACCTAGCCAAAACTATCTACATTGTCTTATAGGTAACTAGTTTTAGATCATTACTATGTATTTTCTTTATCAATTCCCATACAACAACAAATTTTTTCTTTATTGTTATAAAGAATGACATCTGATTGTATGCTTATGAGGTGTGGGAGTAGTGAGGTTGATGACCTGCTAAGTAAAAAACTCCACTGTCTTGAATATGTTTCCATTGCTAAATCTCGCCCTTTCAAACACTTTTCCTACTAATTGTGTTAGTAAAAAATAAACCACGGTTACTAAGAAAAAGAGTTATCTTGGGCTCAGAGGAGTGCATGAAATTTATTCTTAAAATAGTTTCTATATCCCATCTTTGCAGATCTTCTTTTGATATTAAGCAGGAGTTATGTGATCATTTCAAAAACCCCACCATTGAAGGTGTAATGCCCTATGTCAGCTCACTGTTAACAAGATGGGTGTGGGCTAACTTTTATGAATTAACTAGCTTGAGTCTTCTCCCTACTCAGGGAGGCGAAATAAGTAGAAGATAGTAAGCATTATTTCTTATTTGGGTGTGGACTTTCATTATAAGTTAATATATATACCCATCAAATTAAGTCCTTAATGATCATGACATGTTGATGCAGCCAAGAAAATGTAATTACCTAATGAACAATTTTTTTAATCTATAATTTATATGTATCTTATTGAACACTCTATTTTAGATATTAATGTGAGGATTATGTGTGAATTAATAACACAACGATTGTTTTTAAACCATGAATGTGAGATAATTATAATAAAATTATCAAAAAGTATTTTAATAAATCAAATAAAACAAAATAAAATAATAACATGCATAACAATGTTGTGCATGTGGTTGTGAGAATAAAGTCCAAGAGGCCATGCATCGAGAACATGTGAAGACCATGGAATACATTGGGAAATGCATTGACTGCTGGAGGTGCACAACCACCAAGCACACTAGAAAGTAGTTTTTTGTCTGATTTTAGCTGTAGACGTGCTGGTAGAAATGTCAGCAAGATGTGAAAGCATGCACATTGCATGTAAAATGTCTAACTGGACTCCTAAGAAGAAGCCAATCTCATGGCCTGTAAATATTACAAGAAATGCACAAAATGAGTGCGTTGAAACAACTTTGGAAACTTCAAAGCAAATGCAAAATTGACAGGTATTAAAAAGAATCCCCAAACTTTGCCAGCACCCTCCAAAATGTGCTAAGCTATTACAAAAATTGAGCTTGTTAAATAGGCATTGGAATCTTGAAAGGAATGTGTGGCAGGTGGACAACGAAAGTCCACTACCTTGAGATTCCTTAAAAGTAAAAAGAATGAGATTTGCGTCAATGCTTCAAATTGCAATGGGCGAGGATTCAGCCTCTATGGGGAACACTTGAATTTAAATTTGACCAATATAGCCGTGAAATCTTGCCTCAAAGGATTTATGGTCTCTCCTGCGGGAGGAGGCATGCCTCCTCATCTATCATAGGCATGCATCAGTCCTCTTCTACTAACTCACTTCTATATTTTGAGCTTTTATTTTGAGTAGTGATAATTTAATTTTAGATGGTAGAAAGTAATCAATATAATGTTTTTAAATCGTGTTGCAAACCTTATTTAAAACAATTTTGTATTGAGTTTAACAACTATGAAAACACTATTTTTGGGAAGTATTATCGTAAACTTAATCATGAACTTGTTTAAAATAAACCAAAAACCATGATCACTTATGTGTTGTGGTTTTTATTTCCAAATACTGAAAGTAAAACACTTGAAACACAAAACTATATTGTTGTAATTAAACAACCCTCTAAAAGTAATAATTTTGGTCTAGAATCAACATGTGGTTAGCATGTGTAAAATGTATTCTTCGAATATTATGATTTTAAATCGTTTCTTGGTACATAGAGATATTATAACATATTTTAAAATATACATGTGGAATTATTTTTCATCCATTTGACTTAGATTTTCAAGCCCATTTGATCAAATGGTTACATGAGGTGAGTACTTCATATTGTGAAATCAATTTGGAATTGGCTCATTTTTAATGCTCACAAACCAACATTTTGTATCCTACCACCCCAAATCTCTTCATTCCCACACCAAGAATTGCGAACTATAATTACATATGCCTTATTGCCTTTGGAAGCATTTTTTCCTCGCTAGATTCAGAGCCACATTGGCTTATAGTGTCTAAGCAAAAATCATCAAATTTCACCAACTCAATGCAAAATGGTGCCTGTAAACTGAGTGTCACTTACGAGATTTTGTTTCTGTCAACTTCATTGTATTATCACTATGTAGGAGAACATGTTAGGATTTAAAAATCTCATGTGCAAGTTTTAGGTGATCTTCTTCTAAGGCTATTTCAGCTATTTTTAAATTGTTTTTACTAAGTCTCGCATATCCAATTTTGACTCTACACATCAATTCACTCTAAAATTGTTGGTTTACCTTACTATAATTATTTTTGATATGTTTTTGGATCATAGACAAAAAAAATTTGTTGGTGTAATGGTCACCAAGTGACCTTTGTGTAGTGATGGGTCATTTTAGTATGGAATATGGGTATGAAGTCTCTTTGTGATTACTTGTGTCCATGTAAAGTGTTTTCAGACCTCTTTTTTTTAGTATGTTCCATCCATGGTGGAGAGGATGTGGTGAGATGAAAACACTTTAACATGGTCACCTCCATTCCTAGATCGTGCTTGAAAAAAAAACATTTACAAATGAAACAAAGACACTTTTCTTCCTTCTGACAGTACAAAACCATTCTTTATAATAACAATGGAAATTTATTATTGGTGAAAATTGTTGTTCTCTCCCTTTAACTCTTTTTTAACGTTGTAAATAAATTGGATACTTGTGTGATGAAATTGAATGTTTCTTTATCTCAAACTTGGAAAGTGAATAACATATAAAATTGTGTGGAAAATGTATCTCTCTCTAAAATGTGAATGTAAATGATGATACATTATTAGATAAGAGAAGTGGGATCTATGCCAACTTTGTCCTAGCACCATGTTGATATAGGTGGAAGGAGGAAACAAAAATGCAATGTTTAAATGGTATTTGATGGTTGAATTGCTGATAGATATCTTAAATATGTACATTTTTATTTAAAAAGAGAAATTAAGATCTTTATTATTAAAATTAATTTGTGGTTGTATCTTGATGGTAACTGCATTAGTGGAAATTGAAAGTATTAATTATAAAATTGTAAAATATTATGTATTTGGGAATAGTGTGTTGTATCTAAATGATTTATGAAATAATGAAAATTATTAATAAATATGAAGTTTTGGCCTTGCATGAAAAATGAACATTACACATAAATCGTAACGAAAATTTTCCTTTAACTCGCCATGTACTAATCACTTCCCTAGAATAATTGGACAAACTAGTTAAATTCTTAAACCATGAAACAAAAACTTATGTTATATCGTAAACTAACATTATATCGTGTAAAGTGGGTCAACTCTATGCAACTCTTTTGAAGTTTAGGATGACCAATTCTTGTTGTTTCTTTCCCTTGCTAGTGAACCTTTCATAATTGTGACTTAATGTACCTTTTACATTCTACTCACTAAACTCATGTGACAAACCTCATTATGCCCTTAGGGGTAAAGGTGTTTTCTTAGCAAGTAACAAGTGAATGATAATTTATTTTTTGACAAACTATTATGAAATAAGTTCATTTTGATAATCCTAATATTGGTTTCATTTATTACAAATTGGAATAAAATTAAATTATAAGACCTATTATTAGGTTTCGTGTGGGCGAGACCTTGTAGCCTATAACAATGATCAAAATTGTGTTTAATAAGATGTTATTGAATGTGTAAATTGAAATTTCCATACTCCCTTTTAAATTGTGCTTAAACATTTATTTGTTTAATTAAAGTACTCCTTATGAGAAACACATTATCATGGAATGGAAATATTTGTAAATAAATTAGAGTATATGCTTCTTACATACTTTAAATTTTGTACAAAGCAATGATTTAAAACAAGAAAATTTAATTGTGATAAAGATGTAAGCATTGTAAGCTATGAAATTTGTGGATTAAACCATTTACCTACACACACACACACACACACACACACACACACACACACACACACACACACACACACACACACACACACACACACGGTTTACTATTATATTGTGTTTTCTCTTTGGAGAAAATGTGGTTTAAAGTTATTTTTGTCATATTTGTGTGAGTGTATGAATATGTGGGGGTGGGATTAATCATTGATTGTGGAGGGATAAGGTGGTGTTAGTTGAAGAAGGAATAAGGATTCATATGTTTATATGAAGGAATCAAGGGGATTTGTGGCTAGTCTTTGTGGGGGGATAAGGAGATGTTTCAAGTGGAGGGATAAGGGTATATTGATATATTATGTTGTATGTTTGTTGTTGAGGAACCAAACACTAGAAAAAAATTCTTGGTGGAGGGATAAGGGGTAGTATACAATCATTATCTCTCCCCTTGTGAGCTTTATAGGTAGGATTGGTATGTGACACATTATTATTGTTGAAAATCCCTTCTCACTCTCCCTTTTTCTTATCGATCATTTGTTGCATTTTATTTCTCATTAGAGCATGTAATATTTTAATTGATGATATTTGTAACTTCCATGCGTGAGTATTGTTTGTCTACATGTATGTTGGGGATTGTTTAATATGCCATTGGTGGAGGGATAAGGTTGGATATGGTGTATTGGTTTTGTATTATTTTATGGAGGAAACAAAGGTTGGTTAGACTAGCCTTAGTTTAGGGATAAGGGGTTTTGTATTCTTTGATGCTTATTTATAAAGGTTGGATACTCTTAGAATGCAAGGGAATCGTTTCAAAGTGATGCACAAGTGTTCTTTAGTTGCAGGTATCAGATTTGTATTTTGTAATATGTTTATGCCTTTTTCCCCCATTGTAATGATTTGTGCATCTTCTTAAGGAAATTTTTGTTTTGTGGCTATTTTTCTACCCTAGGTAGTGTTTTATTGAATTTCCTTTCCTCTTCATATACTTGTAGGTATGTTTTGTGTGCTTCTCAACTTTGAAGGGTTTATTTCTATTGTGCATTATGTGAAAATGGAAGTTTGAATGTTGCTATGGACTGTGGCTCTCAAATATGCTCTATCCTCCTTTATTTTCTCCCATTTTTCCTCATTTGAGAGTTTATTTCTCCTTGTTCTTGGTGCTATCACCTCCCCTTACTTTAGGATTTCAATTTTTATGCATTTCCCTCTCTCCTTGGTCCCTTGGATTGTTAGAGTAGAGTTAGATAGCTGCATTTCATTCCTTAGGAGTAGTTTGGCATTAGGAATAGGTAGAGGAACCAACCTTCTTTGAAGGTTTGTCTCAAGTATCAAGTCCCAAAACTTGGAGACAATCCCATGTTTCCCAGAAACATTGATTGTTCATTCATGAAAAATAAGAGGATGTTGTTTTTCAGTGATAACATTAACTCAATATAATTTCTTGGTACCAAAACTATTTTCTACCATAAAATAAAATTCCCTATGGTGTTTATGGTGTTTTTACTATGTCAAATTTGACATCCAGATACCCATTTATATAGACCAAAACATGGACAGTATGATGTCAATTAGAATGTCAAATTTAAACAAGTGCAAAAATGTTTAACATTGTCATTTTAAATAAAATAAAAAAAGTGCTACAAGGTTAAGGTTTAATCTTTTAAGATTCCCTCGTTGTACAAAAAAAATATACTCTCACATAGAAAAATATAGAATTTAAACGCTCATATAGAAATATGTTATATTCTTGGGCATCATTTGTACTAATGGATTTTGATAAAATCTACTAGCATACCTATATTAGATAAATATATGTAAAAGATGTTGAGATTTATCAAAAGTAAATAAATATAATAAAAATGTAAGAAATCAAAGGTAAGTAAATACCTTAAATTATAATAATGTGTAAGAAATTATTTATGTACACATAAATCAAAACAAGTTCACACATATGTATTTTATTGGAAAACCTAAAATAGTAAATTTAATATATTCATTAAAAAGTGCATCAAGCAAGAAAGCCCCTATTTAAATACTATGGTTATATAAAATTTACTATTTACACAAACCCTAAAATAACAAATATTATGTAATTATTTAAAAGTACAAGAAGGAAAGCCTAAAATAACAAATCTTAAAGTTGAATGGCCCTAGTTTTTCTTTCATGAGCGCAACATCAGACTCCTCCACTCCAGTCTATGATATCATTGTAGGATGCCTATCGGCATGAATAAGAAAAAAGGCCCCTATTTAGATGTCATGGTTAAATTAAATTTACTATTTACAGAAACCCTAAAATAAAAAAAAATCTTATGTAATTATTAAAAGTGCAGCAAGGAAAAATACATCTTTATTTAAAATAATAAATATAAATTATTCTATTATGCATTTTTCTAATTTTTTTGTTAGATAATAATTTGAAAATCCTTATAATAATAATTGTGATCTTATGTGTGTTTATTTGACATTTCTATCTTATTGTTGGTCAATTTTATTGGGAACATGTTGTCCACTTTCAATATACCGAACACACACACAACCTAATTTTACTTAAATTGATATTTAACACATTTATAATACAAATAATTTAAAACAAAATCATTTTAGAAGACCTAAAATAAAAGTCCACAAAACAAAACTTATGAAAATATATTTAATAGTTTGTATATTTTATAGAAAATGATGTTGTGTTTGTTTCGTTCATTTTGCACTTCATTTTTTTAAAAATATGATAGCACTTTCCTCACTTAAATTACTTAATGTTTGTTTGTTTAATATTTTTCTCTCTTGAACAGATGGGCAAACATAGTCAATATTTGTGACTAATTATACCACTCCTTTTAAAGGATTGTTTTCATTCATGGTTATCAACACTGTGCAAATGCAAGGTGGATTGAAATTGATATTATATTTGTTAGAACACACACACTTTTACTCACATAAACAAACAATTTCAAAGCATTTGAGGAGTATACCCCTAAAAATTTCTTTTAAATATTTTATTTTTCCATATATACACAAACTACGACAACAAACCTCCAATATGTACACTCATTTGTATGTGACAAACAACTTAGCAACTGTACATAATAAGTTCACACTTAAAACTTTAAATATGCTAATTGCTCCCGACCACAACCAAACCAAACCATTAGCACAGTAACATTGCACAATACACAACTTGAGAAAAACTTGCTCCCATATCTTGGAGAAAAAATGATGCTAATAGTCAACTTATGGGTAAAAGTTGGATTAGTTAATGGAGCAATTGGTGAGGTAATTGTATAGTGTACAAACCACCCACTAAACCTCAAACTTTACTACCGTATTTTGTTAAATTTACAAAATAATCAGTCCCTCCTTGGGATACAGAGAGCCCAACACACTTTTACCTATCTCTCCAATCACAAGAAATAATTGCTTCCAAATCACACTGAAAATGGCATGGACATTAACGATTCACAAATCACAGGGGATGAATAGAAAAATCCACAATAGGCATTGGTGGCACTGATCGCCAAGGCCTTACCTTTACTTCTATTTCATGAGTACGAATTTTTTTAGACTTTTTATAACCCCAAGTTTCTCATTTTCACACTACTCTTGAATAACATGTAATAAATAAGTGTCCAATCAAAAACATACAGAGGACTAGCTTCACCTAAAGATAAATGCGGTTAAATAAAACAAAAATAAATAAAGTACAATACTTGCTTAGAATTTCATTTCATTTACCTTTATAAAGTGCTTCACCTCATGCTTTCTTTATAACGTAAATATAACCCTATTTTGTATAAATTCCTTTTGCATACACGTGTCTTTACTTGAATTTCTCTTGTACATTTTCATTTCCCAATGCAAGCATACCACTACTTTATACAAATATATTTTTCCTATTGATAGTTTCTCATGTACTCATAACACTATTTTTATGCATGTATAACGTCTTTCACCAAGGGAAAAAATCGTAGATATAAAGGGCACTACTCGTCTCACAAATGACATCACCTTCTTGCACCAACTAATATGTGATTGTATTGATGCATGGGTGCAAAGTGAGAACCTTATTGATGAAAATGACCTTCGAATCACTTTCCATCTCACCCACAAAAAAGAAGAAGTTTCCCACATGCTTACACAAGCCACACTTGCAATTGAAGATACTCAAGAAATAATTCGTGATAAATACTATGAAATTTTTTATGCAACCTAATCAGGAAATAACATCAAATAACACATACACATAATTGTAAATAATAACACATATGTACAATTGTATATAACAATACTAGTGTAATAGAACCCATTCATACGTAAATACAAATTCAGTACACCTTCCAAAGTACATAACATACTTACAACATTTTCACTATTGTACCAAACCCTACAAGCATATAAACACCACCACAACACACCTACATCTTTATACTACATGAATATATTAAAACATGAATATCAGTTTATTGTCTTCTTTCTCATATGTTTACTTTTTTTATTAAAAATATATAAATGCACCCTGCCAAAACACGTACGCATTGCATTGTTTCTTTAATTTAGCTTCCAAAGAATTTCACACCACTATACAAACACTAACATATTATATAGCTATACTTTTTACATTCTGCAATATTCAAACCTGCAATAATTCCAAACTCTGAAGAAAACTATTGCGATAACAGGAACAATTTTTGTTCATTGTACATATCTCCTAAATACCTTCCTTACCCAAATACATTGTAGCCCACCCCATGAGAGCAACTGTAATTTTAAAATTGTGGTTAAAACTATCTTCACTTATAGTAGATATAATATGGAATGATAATAAAAGAACCATATTAATTGTGATCTTATATGTGCTTATTAGATATTTCTATGTTATTGTTGGTCAATATCATTAGGAAGATGTTGTCCACTTTACTATTGGAACAAAACTTTATATTAATGTAAAGGAGAGTTACATAGCGAGGTGACTAGACAACTCACGGTCCCACAAAACACCACAAGTGAAAAAAAGTACACCACAAGGGAAAACACAAAACACCACGAAGGCTTACAAGATAATGCCCAAAGGGAAATAAAATATCATCTGCAAAAGACAAAAGAAACATCAGGCACACACCGCCACTGCACTAGGAGGAGGGGGAAGATCATCTCGGGGAGGGATGAAAGATCCGCTAGTAGGCTCAGCAGACGGTAGATGCACTTCCCAACCCTCATGCTCTGGAAACCACATCTGAAGAGGCACCATAATTCCCCAACTAGGTGGTGGCGATCCTGCAAGATTCTTCATTGCTGGTGGTGGCGAGCCCCACTAGTGAGTGTTGGCAACACCTTTCCCCCTCGGGGAAGGACTCCAACTAGGTCCAATTGAGGACGGGGTAGAGCAAGCCCGAGAGGAGGAAAAGTGGTGGCTACGAGAGTGGATCCTCTTACGTGTATTCATAGGTGGTGGCCACTGGGGTGGTGAGGGCCGAGGTGGCAGCAGTGGTGGATCGGGTGAGACCCTGATCATGTTACATGGTGCACTCCCCCAATGGTCCAGTAATTCCTGTAGGTGTGCAAATTCTTGAGATTTAATCTAAGATCATATAGTAGATAGAATAATCACCTTGTCATTAGTAGAAAAGATGAGAAATGTAAGATCATTTTTGAAACTAAAGGCATTCTGAGCTTTCTAGATATGAAATAAAATGCATGCACAGAAAATATTCCATAAATTAGTGATAGAATGAGGCCATGGAATAAAGTCCCTAAATAAATCCATACACCAGGAGAAAAACTTGAGGTGATAGGGAGAAAACAAGGAATGAATCCAATGCCAAATAGCGTGTGCACATGGTAAAAACCAAAAATAAATGTAAAAAAGACTCTGGGATGGAGCAAAAGGAGCAGGTCTGAGGGAATGCCAATATTTCGTAGATGTTCACCTAAAGAAAGAACTTAATAAATCAAGCTCCATAGAAAATGGTTAACTTTGGTTTTAAGAAGAGGGTTCTAAGTACGAGAAAGCCTGCGAAGCTAGGTAGTGGGTAGTGACTGGAGTCCCTAGCGAGCATTTAAATTTGTAATTATGGGTGACATATGACAGAGAATTTGGTAGATGGTGTGAGAATTGTAACGTAAAAATCTATATATTGATTCCATCACCAATCGCACCACTAGGCAGTCGGTGGACGGAGGCCAAGTTTATGAAGCATCACATCTTGAAGAAGCTTCTGAATCTTGCAAATTGAAGGAAGATCAGAATTCTACAAATGGAATTTGGCTTTAAGTTCAAGCTAAGCAATCCAATCTTTACGGTGAACCAGATCTTGTATAGTGTGAATGCCTGTGTGAAAAAGCCGAATGACTTTGATGCCTGGGAGTTCAACTAATAGAAGCATGCCCTCATAAAGAATTGGTGACCACCAGATGTGGTGAGTAATAAATGAAAGGCCATTGCAAAATCCATCACCAACCCACCATAAAAAAGTCTTCACCTGCTTGAAGGCATTCCAAATGCTCTTAGCCACAAAGGTACCCAAAATCTTAATTGGAGTAGATGTAATAATAAGAGTATGTAAACCAATACCATTCCATCTCTGCTTACCATACGGGGCACCAAATTCAATACAATATCTCATCAAAATATACCAACATCGATCCCTAGAAAGAGTTCAGATAAACCACTTAGCACATAGAGACACACTTTTCCTATAAAGATCAAGAATTCCCATACCACCTTACTTGTGAGGGAGGCAAAAAACATCTCAGGCTACACGGTGAAAGCAAGCTAAACAAAAAATTTTACACCATAGAAAATCTTGTAGAAGTTTAGCCAGGTGATTGAATGAGGCACAAAACAAGAACCAATAAGCAGAGTAATAAACATGGGTGACAACAAGCATTTTGATACACAACCGAAATTTTCCCGTTAAGGATAGTGGTTTGGAGGACGACTTCTTGATTTTCTGCTTTACCCTATTAACCACATACATCTTCAGAGTCACCGAATCACTATCGAAGGAAAAAGGAATGCCTAGAAAGTGAAATTGCTCACCATAACCAATCCAAGTCTAGGGGTAAGCCTAAAGCCAATCAGGCATTGGAAAACATCTTTGGTGAAAATCAAGAGCTTTGACCATTTGAATGCTGGAACCAAAGGCTAAACAAAAAGTGGATAAACAATAAAAAATGACAGTGACATTCTACTCAGACTCAGCCACCATAAGGAAGGAATCATTTGCAAAATGCCCATTAATCAACTATGTGCGGTGGTCAGGTAAAGTATTGCCATGAATTCGACCCTGGGCAACGTGATGAGCAATTAAGTATCCCAAAGCATCTGCTGCAAGAACATAAAAATCTGGAGAAAGAGGGAAACCCTATGTGATGGAGCAGTAGAGTCCAATAGCTTGAGACTGATGGCCATTAATAGTGAGCCGAGTGGAAGCATTGGAGAACATAGTATAAACAACAAAATAAAAGAAAGCACCAAACCCTAAGGCCTTGAGCATAGCCAGAATAAAGGGCCACTCAATACGATTGTAAGCTTTTTTAAAATAATTTTTTAGAAAAGGAGGCTTCTGACAAGAAATACGAGACCATTCCATTCCTTCTGATACCGTAAGAAGATTATACAAAATATAACAACATTTGACAAAGCCGGTCTATTCAGGCCGTACAATCTTCGGCATAATATTAGCAATCCGCAGAGCTAGAGCTTTAGCAACAATTTTGTAGGAGACATTCAACAAAATGATCAGCCACCAGTTATTAATAAGATCTGGATTGCTTGCTTTCGGAATGAACTTGATGTTTCCTTGATTGATGAAAGTTCCTAATGAGCAAGATTTAAGCGCCTCAAGATATACTCTGAGTAAATCAAGACTAACAATCGACCAAGTGGTTTTATAGAATTCACTGGGAAATCCATCCAAACTAGAAGATTTATCATCAGCTAAACAAAGTAAGGCAACATAAAACTCATCTAAAGAAAGAGGAGCATCACAACAAGCTGAATCCCAAGAAGTGAGTTGTGAAGGCACCACATCAAGGCATTTCTGTAAAGTAGAATCTTGTTCAAGATAATCATCCTGAGCTTGAAACACCATATGATAATGCTTGACAAATGCAGAAGAGATTTTTGGGAGTTTGGTAAGCTGCTATTGGGACTTGTATATAGCCTTGATCTGTTGACGAGCATGCTTGGCAGAGATGGATTTGAAGAAGCTCTTAGAAGCTTTATCTCCCACCTTTAGCTAGTGGATCCTCGAGTGGATCTAAGCACCCTGAGTAGCGTAGGATTCACTGATCTTGAGCTTATGGTGAAGAGATGTAACCAGAGATTGAACATAAAATCAAAAGGATTGGATTCCAGGAGTAAGGATACCACCTCAAATTCTGTATGTCAAGAAGAATCGTCCTGTCTTTGAATATGAGAAACTTGTTTACCAAACCAGCGGAGAAATTTTGAGTTGTGTTGGAGCACCGCCTCTAACCAAGAGCACCAGCTTGAAGAAAAAGGGGGACGTGGCACCATGTTCCAAATTTTGGTGGTGAGTTGGATTAATCCAGGGTGATGAAGCAGCTAGACATTGAGAAAAAACTACGTACTCAGCACCTTGGGAGGGCCCCCCTACCAAACAACCTTAAATGTTATTCGATGATGGTCTGACAAAATCACATTGGACTAAACCTTGATAAAAGTGGAGCCATGCGTGTCAAAATTAAAATAGGTCTGCTGAGTAAGAAGAGCACGATCAAGACGTTTTAATACGCAATTAGATCCTTCTTGGAGATTGGCTCAAGTAAACCAAGTGGAATCCGGAAAATCTTGTCACCGGTTGAGAATCAGATCAGAAAATCCCTAACGAATTTTAAAGTATTACCAAGCAGCCCATTATCTGAGGCACCAACGCATTGGGAGTGCACCACATTTATCATCAAGATGCTCCACCATAGTAAAGTCACCACAAACAAACCAATAAGCAAAAGGTAAGTTGTCACCTAACCACCACCATAATAATATTCTTTCATGAATGTAATTAGGAGAATAAACATTGAGAATACCAAAGGTCAAATCATTAATATGCAAAATAGCCCACACCACCCGATGGCTTGGGTCCTGGCTCGAGGAAATAATTAACGCCGAAAAATTCGGCGCAATGGAAATGCTAGCACCACCCTAGCCATCAATGTGATGAGTGTGAAAATGCAAAAAATCAGGGGCAATACACGTCAGTGAAGTCTGAAGTAAAAAACTAGAAATCTGGATTTCCTGTAAGCAAAGAACATCTAAACCACTAATTAACTGACAAGCTAAAAAGAAAAATAATTTTCGTGAGGGCTCTGTCAGCCCTTGCACATTCCATGATAGAAAATTCACGAAAAATCAGACATATCAAATGCTCCCTGCCCGTTTGGAAAACCGCCCTCAAATTCGAGAATGGAAAAATTATTAGCAAGTAGAATTTGTTTTGAATGAGAAGACTCGACTTGAATGGAGCAACGATTAGCCGCATTCACTCCCCACGTGTCACGTTCTACCTCGCAAGGTGGGCCACGCGAACGTCATAGTGGTAGAGAAGTTGAAGCCAAATTCCCATATTTCTCAATAGTAGAAGATCCTCACAGGGACATTGAACCCACTTCAGATATAATACAGATCTAGATCAATCAATTCATGCACAATAAAATGAAGAGATATTAAGATGGTTACTGGCAAAAATTTGTCTAGCACGGTTCACTATAACGTTCTGTTTAAGTGATTTTTAGGCAACTGGTATACATTGTACTATCAAATCACTACTATATTACAACATTAACTTGGGTTTTAGCCTGATTAACACCTTTGGACCTCGAACACAGTGGTTGTATTTTTCTGCAAGAAAAAGATAGGTTAGAAATGACGTTAAGGAATTGTCGTGGGGCACTACAGTCAACATTTTTGATTCTAGGTTTTGTTTTGTTTTTAGATAAGGTCTGTAGTTCGCATGAAAACATGGTTTTCTAAAATGTAAACTAAACATATTAATATACTACACTCTGTAAGTTTTAATTGTGTTTTTGAGTTAGATTTCTGATGAAATTTTAAGTTCTTATTTTGGTTTTTATTCATATTTATGTTAGATTGTATGACACTACACGATGTCATAAAATTATGGATTAAAACATTTTCATGTTTTTTTATTTACACCCTGCATCAATCCCTCATATATCCTACTGATTTCGCCAAAAGCCAGTAAAATATTTCAAAATTATGTTCTTTCATAGATTTAATAGTTTTCTGCTACAAATCAATAGTTTTATAGGTTATTGTTAGGGCAGCCTTTGATGTGACATATAAGCTGCCCTCAAAAGAAAGAAACCAGTGAGAGATTTTCTTTCCATTTTTCTAACAAATACTAATCAAATTTTGTAGTTGTTAAAAGACATGATTTCCTAATAAAGAGGTAGTTATAACATCCACCAAGATTCAATTGTTGAGACGTATACTTAATGACAACATTCGCTACAGTCATGCCTAGAATCTCTATCAATATTCCCAACCTCTTGAACCCCTCTTCCTTTCACTTCCCCTCCCTATCCTTTTCTTCCATTCCATCCTCTCAATCTTCCAACCTCCTCTCTATTGCTATTGGTGTATGTTTACCTTTTATGTTCTCCCTCTCCTCTACATGTGTTATTTAATATTAATTTACAAAAATTTCACTTATTTCTTCCCCAACAAATTTTGCACCATACTTTGCTCTACCTTTACTTCCATTCTCTCTTCATTCAACCTCCATATCCCCTTCGGCATTCACATTGCACTGCTCACATGGGATTGTGAGTGTTATTTTTATCCAATGTCTCAATAGAAGAGACAAACATACTTGCTCAATATATATGTTTTTTTCACTAATTATACCACGTTTGGGGGTATCAAGACCGTTTAGTGAGTGGATTGACATTTGTTAGAACGCGCACACTTTTGAGTTTAGATAAACAAACAGATTCAAAACATTTGAAGAGTAGACCCATAAAAGTTAGTTTTAAACATTCTGTATATTACGTGACATAAAAGTAGGTTTACGTGCCTTTGCAAAAAGGTCATTACATACGATCCGATCATATATACGCCTCCTCAAGATTATTATTATTCCATTTATTTCAGATCTTTGTTTATTTACATTTAAGATAAGATAGCAGATGACGAGTTATTTAGAGGATGGCCCTGGTTGCACCACCTTCTTCGTCTCTCTCTCGCTCTCTCTGCGCCGAGGGTCCTTTCACAAACATTTCCTCTTTCTGCGATTCGAATACCTTCCTCACCACTTCTTCCTTTTCGTTGAATGACGCGGCCAGAATATCGTTTCGCAGCTCGCTCACCATCGAATTCTTCCCTGTAATAACAATTTCACATTTTTATTGTTAGAGCTCGAACATTCAATCAGTCATGTACAAGGACTTATAGAAAGTAAAGCAATTCATAACCTGCAAGGAAGTTGATTTCATTGCGGTCATCATTGTTGATATGGAAGGTGAGGATTTCCAGGCGTTGGTTGGAAGATGCGATTTGAGAGGATGGATGGCCTGCTGGAATTACAAAGACGTCTCCTTCTTTCAGATTCTCCTCGACTCGCTTGTATGACACCCTGAATTCTCCTTCTCCTTCTTCTCTTTCTTCCCTTTCTGATCTATGTCCCCTTTCCATCTCCCTCTCCCTCTCCCTCTCCCTCTCCCTTTCCTGTTCCTCTTCCGATTCGCTTTCGCCTCCTCCTTCTTCTCTCTTCCTCTGCTGTTGAACTCCCTCAGGGGATGCAATTTCCACCCTTCCACTGCCTTTGACAACAACGGCTATCCTGGTGGAATGAGTCTCCCAGTGCGGGACAGTCATCGCTTGCTGCCATCAACCAACCCGATCATTCATATTAGACCAACCACAAAGGGACATTTTACTGCAGAAAAGAGGGATATTAATTAACTTACAGGCTCAATTCTTGTATACGCGATTCCGATGTCTTCCCTGTCCAGAGGACCCTTCACAAGATCCTCATCATCCGCTGAGATGAACTGGCCATTGTCATTAGAAAACCTGGGGCTTTTCTTGAGCAAATTGAATGGCTTGTACTCCTCCTCCTCGCTCTTGGACTTGCGTTTCCAGAATGGGATGTTTATATGATCTCCGCTAACAATGGACCTCTTCCCCTGTTCTAGAGATGCAAATACGCCTTCATTCTGCTTGCTCAACAACCTTTGAATTTGTTGCCCCTCAGTCTGATCAAACACCGCCCATCGTTAACTACGTGAATTGAATTAAGAAAGAACAATATTATTTAATAAAATGCTTACATTGAAGGCGGCTTCAAGAGTTTCTCTTCTGAAAGCAGACAAGATAGAGGGCGGGTTCCGCCCACCTCCAAGATAAAACGACTGCACAGCCACAATGTAAGGAGAAGAATTAGCGTTATTAGAAGAAGAAGAAGAGGAAGAATGAGCATGAGCATTACTATCGAGAGGGAGGAACCTCGTGGTGTCGGCGGGTGAGAGGATTGGGATTGTGCAACAGATTGACGATGACCAGGGTTTGGCTTTGGTCATTGTTAATGGCGTAAAAGATAGAACCCAATGGAATGAAGTGAACGCTCCCTCTTTCAAGCTGGACTTCCCTCAATTTCCCCCCTTGCACCCATCCTACTTTTGCCTTGCCTGCGCACAACAGTAGAAAAATTATTTGTTCAGATCAACAGATGATGATAATGATGTATGATTACTACACGAGACACACAGACCTTGTTCAACGAAGAGAAGTCGACGTGCACTGCTGTAGTGAGGAAGCATAAAAGAGTTGGGGCGAATGCAAATGCAATTCAGCTCAAAATTCTTGAGATCTTCTACCAGACTGGAACTCTCCCTAAAGATGGGAACGGCGCGGATTTCGCCTCGTTGTGTAGCAAGTCGCCTCTGATGCTCGTCCCTCTTGTAAATGTAGGGATTTCGATTTTCCCTCGTCTCCCCATATCGCCTGCTGCTTTCGATCTGATTCCCGCGGATCACACTCGCCAAGCATAGAAATACAACTCCCAAACACAGCACCAAAGAAAGCCTACGAACCGCCATGACTAGGTATCAACACCTGCATTACACGGAGACCACTTTCATGACAATCAATACGAACATGCATTTCAAAAAAACATGTTGCAGACTAATAATTATATATACTCACTCAGTAGTCAGTAGTGGAGCAGTGCTAGTGTGAATTGACAGAGAGGAGCGGGGCAGTTTATATAGTGAATTGGCGAGAGGCGAGGTGAATGGAAGGATTCCACGTAAGGAGAAGCGAAGATTCGTGTAGAGTGCAGGGGCATGAAATGAGAGCAGGAAGACATATGTCGAATACCAAGGAATCTCATGCAAAGATGCTTCAATCGCGTCAGAACCGAAACCGTGCATCCTCATCCTCACAAATAAACAATTTCTGTAATTTCTCTCTTTGTTTTCATGTGCACCTCAATCGACGTCTAGTTCTACTCTACTCTACTCAGGTTTTTGTAATCTTGTGCGCCTTCTAATGATAGCTACATTCAATGTATTTGATTTTTTTGAGCAAGATCTAATTAATACCAAGTCTCCCCCGCCCAGCGGAAAGGGAGATTACGTTCTTAATTATTTTGCAACCATGACTAGTTTACATCGTATCATTCCAGACGTAGGAAACTCTCAAGAGAGCTAGGTGTAGCCACATATTTATTTTGAAGAGGGTGCTTTCATGTAAAATGTTCCCCCAAGTTCATAATTCAAATTTATGTAAAGCCATATTTACCCATCCCATTGTTAACCCAAATTATAAGGTCTATTTTGTTGGCAAGTGGTGTTGTCATTGATGTCAAAACTTGAGAAAGGAACAACACGTGTGAAGGTTGATGTAGTGCCATTCATTGATGTCATGTGCTGTGTTGATGTCAAATTCAGTTGCTTGGTCTAGTTATAATTGATGACTTGTCTTGAGTAAGTGTGATGGCTTGTAAGAGTGATGCAGTGTTGTGATGATATCATGAGTGCAAGAAGATGGTTGTAGTGATGTCATGGAACTTGTTGAAGGTCCTTGTAGGTGTGCAAGTGTGGCAATGCTTGAAGGTACAGATGGTCAAGAAGCCTAGTCATGGACTAGTCAACATACATGAAGGTGGATGGTATGTCATGGTGGTTCACAAGGTTTTAGAAACTAGTTATGCACTGTGAGAGCATGAAGAGCATGAGGACGAGGTGTTAAGACACTTACAAGTGTCTCAGAGTGTGTCTACAGGGTTTGGACCTCCATTCTAGGTTTGTACTTAGACATATCTTAAGCCCTAGGCGACATAATGAGGTAGGTTGGACAAATTTCAGCATGGAGATGCAAAGGTGGGCATTAGGAAAGGGGTCACGAAAATGCTAGATCAGGGCGCCTGGAACAGGACTGGGGTGCCTACGGGTGCTCTGGTATGCAATCTAGGCGCCCTGGTCTGCAAAAAAGCTCCAGAACTGGTTCTCACAGGGTCTGAAGGTGGTCTAAAACCCTCGCTGTGTGTCGCATCAGGTTCGTTGTCCCACGTTGTATGTCGCCAATTATCCAAGATAATGTAGAGATCCTGAAAGAAGACAAAGGTGTATCAAAACCCTAAAAATAAAGATGTAGAATGAATGGGTCAGACTAACCTCAATTGCCACAACAATGGGCTTACTAAACTGAGTGCTACTCTACATTTCGGACCCAAATGTAGTTTTGGTGTGTGTGTGTGTGTGTGTGTGTGTGTGTGTGTGTGTGTGTGTGTGTGTGTGTGTGTGCGCGCGCGCGCGCGCGCGCACGTGCACACACATATTGTGCCCTAGGTTCTCTTGTGCTAGTCCCACTATGTGAAATAACAAGCAATAACTAAATGTAGAAAAATGTAATAGCATGTGTGCATGGAATGGAATAGAGTCCTCACCTTATGAAGTGTGATTCAGAGTTCTTATCTTATGCCTTGATGACGGAGCTCTGTGGATGTAAATGCAATAGATGGATATAACTCTACATGAGTGATAGTAGTGGGTGCAAATGCAATAAATGGATGCAACTCTAGATGGAGGGAAAGGGGTGAAGAGAGAAAAATGAGGATGGAAAAGGCAGGGGAAAATAAATTGGTCAAGAAGAAGGTGGTCAAGTAAGATTCCCAAGATAAAAAGGAAGAGATCACGAATATTGAAAGTGAAGGATTGGAGAGTGTTATGTAAAGATGGTGTTTGTGTGATAGGTGGTTGGGTGGAGGAGATCTTAAAGAAGAAATTGTGAATTGGAGTGAGGAGGGTGGTGATGGTGGGTGAAATGCAAAAGGTTAGTCTTACGTTGAGGAGTGTCCTCAAGAAAGGCCCATGTTATAAGAGTGATCAAGTGAGATTCACAAGATGAATGATGTAGAAATGAGATGTGACACTAAAGGATTTGATATGATTATGTGAGGTAGGTGGTAGATCTAGGGCTTATTGGAGGGGAAGATTACAAGGAAGGAACAATCAAATAGAGTGAAGAGTGTGGTGATGGTGGATGATATACAAAAGGATAGTTTTACCTTGAAGATTATCCTCAAGTAAGATTTATATTTTTCATAAGGGCTCAAGTAATATTCACAAGATTAGTATGCAAAATGAAATGGTGAAAGGAGGGTGGATTAACAAATGAGGAAGAGGGGATCTTGAATGAGGGAAGAAAGGGAGAAGGATGGAAAATATAGGGTGGTTATGATGGATGATAAAGGAGGAGGAATGGAAAAATGAAATGTTGACCATGGTGGTGAAGAGGAGTTACAGGATAACCAACCCTCCTTAAGCAATATCCTCAATAAGGATTGACATGTTGTAAGGATGATCAATTAAAATTCCCTGAAGATGAATGCAGGTAGATTATGGTAACGGTAGGTTAATGGGTGAATGTAATTGGATAGGTGGTGGTGTAAATTAACTTGCAACAATTAATATGATGTTCATTAATCTACTGTCATTTAATTATCAAACCTAGGGACGTAAAATTTCAATATTACTAGTGTTGTATGCAAAGTTACAGATGTTTGGGAGGTATAAGGGAAAATTGTTGTCACTATAAATAAGAAATAACATTGCTAAAAATGAACTAGATTATAATTGAAAGCAAATACTATGGCTAATGATAAAGCATGTAAAAAAACCAGAGCATAGATAAAGGAATAAACTTATGTTAATTTAATCATGCAATGAATTAAAACAAAAAACAAAAGGAGAAGGATAAAAAAACTACAAGTGGGCCCTGCCTTGGGTGTTAATCCCTCCTAAGGCTTGTATCTACAACAATTTAATAGAACTTGAGTTCTTATTTCATCAGTATGAAGATTACAAGTGGAAAATACAACAAAATCTCTATTTATGGATCTATCTATGTATCTTGTTGGATTATTCCATTGTGTTTTCACCTTCCTCCACACGTTTATTGACCTTTCATATGTTTGGCTGTCTATTGGAGTCCTTCTATTGGAACACATGTATATATGTACATATTTTTTCAATTAATATATATCTAAGTAATATAGCATTATTCATTTTATAAAATTGGTATTAGGGCATTGAAGATCTCTGACCTACGGTTTCTGTTTCTGTCGTTTTATTTTTGACAACAACTGCTTCTTTCCTTTGGCATTTTTTTCTGGAGGAGAAATCAAAGTATCTTATCTTTACCTGTGTAAAAGATTAGAGTGCCAACGAACTGCATGGAGGAACACTTACACTTGTGACCCATCAATCATGCATGTTTTCAGTAGTGTGGCCTGTGTGAAAATTTAACCAACATGAGTACCTGTGTGGAGTGTCAGAGTTGCTTTGATGGTGTTCTACTTGCTTTCTTCTTATAGGAAACTAGACCAATAATTTAATTTTTTAAAGAAACCACCTAAGCGCCTTAGAGGACGTCATTTTGGCATAGGAAACACCAATGTCTAAAAGGAGAATCTGTGTTATCTATTTTTGGCATGGCGTTTGGTTGTTTGTTGGCCATCAAGCTTGCAACATGGATAATGTGACCCACTATAGCATGAAACATGGTCAATGAACCTATGAAATGTGTGAACCTATATTTTATTTTAGGAACCTGCATGGGCATAATTTGTTGTGACCTATTAGGTGAGATTTTACTTGCAGATGTGGTGTCCTAGTGTGGCAGAGGCAGAAAATGCCACTCTAGTATTTAGCCGACGTAGACCAGTCTGGAAAAGCCATTAATTAATTTTGGCAGATGGTGAATGAAACAACAAACCAATGTAAATACTAGTAACTAATAAACAAATTTGAAAGCTATGACTCTTGGGAAATTTGTGAAGGTGAACTTTGATTATCTGTTAAAGACATGCATTTTTTTGAAATGTGAAGGAAGATGAGGATCCATCCATAAGGAGATGTGAATAATCAAAATTGCAACAACATGGTTAAAGTATGGAAGTATTTTGAAAATAAGTTAAAAGAGGTTCAATAGGAGTAAACAGAGGTTCAAAACAACCCCAACTTCATCAACTTTCTATAAATCTATCAAAGATGAGCATGAATAACCAACCTATGATCCCATGCAACAATATGAGAGCATGATGGTTGTGCCCAGAGATGTTAGCAACATTACAAGCAACTAGAGAGACATGCAGCATTGGAGAGAGCCAAAGTCAAGCCCACGAGAGCACCAGTATATACTCCTCGTTAGTCTCCAAAACTTACAATTTGAGGACATAATAGACTGAGTTTGACATTTAGACATAGAAAATTTGTCAAGCTTATAGAAGGCTATGATTCAAATGGCGAACACAAGATCCAATGCCATTAGGAACATCTGTGTCGCATCACATGAGCATCTGAGCTCACTTATTCATCCGTTTTTTTTACAAATGAGAGCACATCTGTCACAGAGATTCGAAGAAATCTAGACAAATTCCTTTCTAAAGGAAGTAGATAGGACATGTCGTAACGTAGCTACATGATGAATCTGGAAAAGATGATGATGATTATTTCAGGATTAATTTTATAAAAATAACAGAATAAGGGGGGGAATGTTGGAGTATTCCATTGTCTTTTCACCTTCCTCCACACGTTTATTGAATTTTTGTAACACCCAAAAATTTACCCATGAAACCCAAGACAAACAAAGGAAAAATTATGGAATAATTTTTTTTTAAAAACAACAACAATGTTTGGCTCAATCTCTAGAATAAAAAATAATTGAATTAATTAATAATTATATTATATTATTCTATCTCCATGTTGGTTCAAAAGTATCCATTTCTATATTCCTTATTTGATTTAGTCATATTGTCCTAAATCCATTAATAATCTATCTTAGAGCTAAGTTTAACTTTCCCTTCCATTAATTAAATACAATTAAGTTAAATTCCTAAAATAACTTTTCTTAAGTACTAAGTAGTAATTTGAATTAATTCATAATAAGGGTCATGACTTTTATTACAAGACAACAATTAATCAAAAAAGTTATAAAAACAATTTAACTCCTACACCACCCAAGTGGCCCCATTCAAATTTGACTCGTACATATCATTTAACATGTTTTCACCTACTACCTCCTCACCTAACTTTGGTAGGGACCATTTCTAGCCATTGGATGGAAACAATCTAAGACATTGGATCAAGAAATACCTAAACAACCCTAAACATCTCTATGGAGTCTTTTATTCATTCAATTTACTCATTTCTTCATTTTGGTTTTGTAGGTTAAGGAAACGAGGAAGAGAAGGAAGCCATGGAAGAGGAGGAAGCTTGGATAGATGCAAGCATCCCATGTTCATCTTATTCTTTTATTTTTACTTGCAATTTTATTCCACCCTTTCCTAGGGTTTGGTTGTAATTTTCATTATTGTTGTAAATTTATTCAATATATTTTCCGCTCTTGGGAATTTGGGTATTTTTCCTCTCTAGGATCCATTTGAAAAAAATGTATTTTATTTTCAACCGATTTAAAAGTATACACCCAATATATGAGTGTGTATATGTATATATACTTCTTATTTTAATGAATATATACCCAAATTTTTGTTTAACACAAAATTTTATTCACACTCACACACACACACACGTTTAGCAGAAGACATGGATCAAAATAATACCCACTACGCTTAAAAATGGTTGGGGCCGACCGTAAGTTTAATACAGAGGCAGTTTAGTGGTTCGGTGGGGGCTCAGCCCCCACCCATCTCTTATTTAATAAAAATCAAACAAAGGGGGGAGGGGTCGCCGACCCCACCCCCATCCCTTAAACTATGGGGTGTGGGTGGGGTCGGTGACCCCTCCCCCCCATTCGGCACAACAACCGCAACCATAGCCGCATAGGCTTTCCACCACGTAACATATTTCTTTCGATAATTTTTTTTTATATTAACATATATATATATATATATTCTTTTCGATGCTAAAATTAGCTTGCAATAATAATAATATATTATTAATAATAAAAATTAATCGCAGTTATATAAATTTCTCTTTTTTTTTTAATAGAGGAAATCAATAATTAGTTTATTATTTAATTCATTTTATTGTTAATAATAACAATTAACAATTTCAATTTCTTGGTCCAACTCATTAGTTTATATACTTGCAATATTTTTAATATATAAACAAAATAAAAGTATGCAATGATATATAATTTAAAACTTAATGAATAGATGTATACGTTTGTATTGCGTATTTACAAAGATCAAAATTTATAGGGCAAGTAAGGTACATGTCAAGGAGTTTTGAAGCTCTCTCTAAATTCACTTAAAGGTAAACTATGAGGAAAAAATTAATAAAAGATTTCATTCACTATACTATAGCTAATAAGAGGAGGTTATTCTTCTTAGCAAGGATTATCATCAATTACTTCTTTTGCCTAAAATGCTACAAAATGTAACTATTTCATTTTCTCCTTAAGATATAAGTGACAACCATTTCCAATAGCAATAAAATTTAACAAGGTTCTCAATATATATTTTGCAATGAACAATATCACATTTTGGAGATAATGAAACAACTTAATTTCAAGGGAGATGCATTACCATTCCACTCATTTTAAGTTTTCTATTTCATTTAGCCAATGCAAAGATTTTTGAGTTTCTTTTAATAAACTAACACACTTGAATATATAAATTTATCATATAAACACTCTTAGAAGAGTTTACAATTTTTAGAGATTTCCAAATGAATATAAAAATTCCTCTCAAGCACACGAATATACAATCTTCCACTCAAGGTGGGAATGATTCAAAGAACAAAATTACAACATGAAGGATTTCAACAAAGCCCAAAATAGAAGTCTCCAATTTTCATGTCTTCTCCCAATGTAGCTCCAAACTAGCTCACTTCAATCTTCACAACAGGGATCACAATACAAAGGAAGGGGGAGTAGGCAATGCTCTCCACCCAACCTTTAATCCATTAGAGTAAAACATACACAAACTAACATAAATATTTCTTACAACAAGGACCACCTAACCTTATAATTGTCTATTTGTTACATCTCTATTCTATTTAACCAAATAAGAAGGATTAGCTTAATTAAAACACATTATTACATGCTGATAAAGTGACAACAATTCAAAAAATTAAATATATAAAACACAAATAAAGCACCTACAAAAATTAAAATAAAATGAACACAATTCACGTCATGGCTACACATGTGAGGTCACCATCACCCCCCCCAATGGGAACTTACAAACAAGGCATGCAACAACAACACCACACAACATTACACAAGTTGTCAAATTTTAGCCACGTTGCTCAACACCCCGACATCCTTTCGTGGTTGGTCTCCTATCCCCTTTGATGTATGTGATAAAATTTTCTTGCAACACAAAGAAAGTACCTCTCTAGAATTTAGGCCGTATTAACATTATCGAGGCAATATACATATAAAAACAATAATCATCTTTTGACATTAACCATTCTATTATCTAGCATCATACAATAAATTTGAAATTCATACAACTCATAATTCTATTCAAAACATCCAACATATGACATGCATCCAAATTACAACATGTTAGTATAAAAATCAGAATATCGTAAATCAACATATATATAATCGTCTATCATCACCATCTAGTGCATCATAATAAAATGTAAACCAAATAATTTGAATAGTCTAAATATCTATATATTCCATCATCTACTGATAAAAATATAATCCTAAAATGTCTAATTATTACTCCAACAGTATCAACATCAAAAATGAAATATTATCGAAGAGGAGTGGGCACTACACCTTTCATATGTCTAGTTGTCTGTTGGAGTCCTTCTAGTGGAACACATGAATATATGTACATCTTTGTTCAATTAATATCTATCCAATGTAATATAACATTATTCATTTTATAACATATCTCTCCTATGTATATCTACAACATTAATCTTTCCTTTTTTAAATCTTTCATTACAACAGAGGTTTGAAGAGATAGAGTCCTACTAAGAGTTCTTATGAAACCCACATTTTCAACGCAAAAAACCCAAGACAAAACTTAATAATTAATTAGGAGAATTACAAATTTTTTATTTTTGTTTTAAGAGGGTTACAACTAGATAACCACCAACAAGGTTTAAATATTTCTCGATTAATAAATTCCACATATTTGTAAAGTTGTTGTAACTAAATTAAAAATTAATATTATTAATTTATTCCAAGATTATTTCAAGTTTAAAACTGCTTCTAGGGTGTCCGTTAATTCCCATTTAAAAAAGTTGACTAATTTAATCTTGATAATTTTCCTCATTTAAAATTCCACTTAATATTATTAAGGTCCAATATTTACTAAGTTGATTAAACCTATTTCATTCATATAGTTTTCTAAACATATTTTTAAATTTCTATTAATTTAACCCTTATAAAACATGATCTAAGTTACCCCTTTCACAATATTATTTAGGTTACCCTTAATAGACCATTGTCATTTATTTACTTAATAATCTAAGGCTAAAGTCTCAACTTACCCTAACCATTAAGTGGCCCCATTCATTAGATACCCATACTTTAATTAAATTTACTCAATCCCCTAAACCCTAAATACCCTTATAAGGTCTTCTTATTCTTTCCTTTACCATAAACTCATTCATTTGTTCATTCTTGATTTGCATAGTTGGAGGAGTGGAAGCCATGGAAGCAAGGAGTGAAACCATGGGGAAATTTCTTTAGTTCTAGTTTTTCAATAGGAGGAGACTTCCTCCATTTCATTCTTTACTTAGTTTAGTTTATTCTTAGGTTTTCTAATACAATGTTATATATTTTCTTTGTTGTAGAGATTCCACCATGAATCTAGTTTTTCTATTAAGTTATTCACATTTCTTGAGTTCTTCATTATTTGGGGAAAAACCCCATTTTGTTTGATCTAGGAGTATAAACACTTATATACATATATACATACATGTATATATGTATATACATGTTTATATATCCATTTATATATCCATTGTATGAATGGATCTACATTCAGTTTTCAAAAATAGTCATTAAAGTCTTTGTTTGGTCTAAAAACATGTTTCTTTTTTTAAAATGAGATTTATGCACAAGTGACCAGTACCAGTCGCTTAACCGGTCACGGTTCCCACTATTGCTACCGATGCCGGTAGGGCTGCCGACATCGGTTACTACAAATCTGACCCATTTTTCTCAAATCACACACAAATGTATATATTCCTCAATATATACATATGTATGTGCTTTTACAGATTTCATGAGAAATAATAGACCTTTGTTTTACTATTTTATCAGCAACAAGATTCATGCAACTTAAGGAAAAGTTAATTTTATTAGACTATTTGCAATTTTGCAGAGACCGATGTCAGTTTCTTCTTCTGCCAACACCAGTTGGTCGACTGACATCGGTCACTGTGTAAAAAATAATTTGTTTTAAAAGGAGATATACATAAACATATATATTGATTAATACATATGTTTATATATATCAATCTGAGTTCTAACTCAATGATTTAATATAACAGAATATATAAGTGCAAAAGACTACTCTCTTTTTGATAAAATGCACTAAATGGGTAAGTTTTCCATTGTTACAAGGTATGAAATTTAACTACAAGATTTCCTTTCCAACTAAAATGCATTTGTCTATAAAATAGAGAAAGGAATTTAACCATTACTAGATGTAAGTTTATTTTCTTTTCACAACAAGAATGATAACCATTTCAACAAAGAAATAAACAAGTATAACTTCCATACATTCTTCCAATACAAACACAACCATTTTACCAAATGAAAACACAAGCAACTTTGATTTCATTTCCAGATTTGAAGGAAATACATTTTCAATAAATACAACTTTCAAAGGTTCTTTCTTTCATTCACTTCCAATACATAATATTGATAATAAAATTTGCAAGAAACTCTTTTAAAATACAAGAGTATACAAGCCTTCCACTTAAGTGGAAACAACATGGCCAAATTTACAAAAATAACTATCTCTTTCTTTGATCTTCTTTCAATACAACACTTTCCAAGATGACAACTTGAGCTCCTTCATTTCTTCAATAGCCAAACACAACAACAAGGAAAGGGGAGTAGGCAACACTCTCCACCCAACCTATAATCCAATGAGAAGGAGAAGCCATCCTCCTCATTGGCCCCGAAGCCCCAACAATGAAGCAATAAGAGGTATCAAAAACCATGACAACTTTTACAAGGCTTCAACAACAACCATTCTCACAAAACAACACAATGAAGCACAATACAAAAATATCAACAAACATACAATTTTCCCAAGCACAAAGGCTCAATATCCATGCCAAGAGAGAGAATAAACATGGGGAATCACTTATTCCTCCCAATGGGTTAAGTACCCACCTTAAAATCCTCTAAAAAATTCATTCACACAACCAAACTCTTATCCCTCCAAACTTCTTATCCCTCCCTCAATTTCTCTTATGTCTCCCTCAAACTCTTATCCCTCCCTCAATAAACATATCAAGATAAATAAGAAATATTTCTTATTATCACAAGGTGGGGTACCCAACCCAAAATCCCTCCAATGCATAATATAAAATCTTATCCCTCCCTCAATAGATCCCCATTTTCTTTCTCCTACACAACCTTAAGGCCATTCTATCCCCAAAACCAAAACACACAACATTCATTCATTTTACAACCATTTGCACAACAAATAGAAATAAAAATGCATGGGTGAAGTCCCTACCTTGCCATTGCAAGAAATATCCAATCCACAAGCACAAGCTCCAAGCTTTTCCAAGTCCAAAAACAAGCACAAAACAATCTCCCAAGCTTCCAACAAGAACTCCAAAACAAGCTCCTCCAAAAATGCAAGAGTGAAATAAAACATGTAACCCCATAAACATTCAAATAAACATACATAAATAGAAAAAGAGAGGAGAGAGGGTGATGTGGCTCCATGTAGGATGCCACATCACTTCTCCTCCACTCCACATCACATGGTCAAACACCAAGCCCAAAGCTCATAAATTGGTGGGTGAGAATATGACAAGTTCTCCTTCCACACACAAACCATTAACCATACTTCTAAGGAAAAAATTAAAATCTCATGTAAGAAAGTGCAATAATTTCACCTTTTTACCTTCCAAAACACATAATGGGGTCTAATTTTGACCCCTTACCCCATATTTATAGTTGGTAGGTGAATTTAAGATGTGTGGGACAAGCTTAACTTGTCCCACAAGCCTCCAAAAATGGCTCTAAAGTCAAATTTCGGGATTTGAGGGATGGGTTGAGTGCACAACATCCAAATCAATAAAATCCTTTCAAATCTATAATACAATCAAGGAAAATCTACCAAAATTTAATGCCTGTTGCTTTGTCACATCTGAAATTACTTTAATTAACATGATTAATCAACTTAAATAAGAGCACATTAATCAACAATAATAAAGTGAAACACATTACAATAAGGAAACCACATACTCACAAAATAAAAAAAAAAATGAAAAAGGAAAACAACACATTTACCTTGGTCACATTTGAGGTCACCCCCCCAATGGGGACCTCCTAACAAATTCATCAATAACATAACAATCATACAAAAACACATGTTTCCAAGGTGACCTTGTTGCTTCCCAATATTCTTTCATTGTTGGTCTCCTATCCCCTTTTGTTTGTTGTGATATAATTTCCTGCAAAAAATAAAACAATACCTCTTCGGCATATATACATAAAACAATAAAACAATATATACATATCAATCACATCAACATAACATAGATGAATCATCATCAGAATCAAGCAATTCCATCGATTGTTTACAATTTCAACATATTTCAATTCTACCATTTCATCAGCAAATAATGAGATCACAAGACTAGCTCGATCATCTATCAAATCAATACGTCAAAGAATAAAACACATACTTCACTTATTAATTATTTACAATTACAATTCTTCCCTATCCATTAACATTTACCAGCTATAACAATTCATATTTTTACCACAACTATTGAATTCCTACATCTATTGTAACTCATATCTACTGGATGCATTCAACAACATATCATTGATCCCTAATATCCTCACATCATTAACAACTCTCAACATCCAAGAATTCACAGGGTTAGTTCAATAATCCAAATATAGTCATCAGAACACCATAACAATCGTAACATCCATCGTTTCTATCTATAAGCTATCCAAGATATAACAATAAGTCCATGTCTCAATCAACAATAATAAAAATCATAGTAAAATAAGTGTCGAAGAGGAGTGGGCATTACATCCCCTCCCCTTAGACTTGAATTCCTCCTGGAAGTCACGTAAAGAGATAGGGAAACAAATCATACAACCTTCAGAATAATCTCTACGAGGTTAACCAAGTTATAACATAGAACATTTAAACAAGAAATTGTTCGATGGAATCCCAATGAATGGAAACTAAGGTCCAAGAAGACTAGGAAAATTTATGTACACAAGGTGTCCACATAGCCACACATGGATACAACACACGATAAAAGGAAGATAAGACTTCCACTTGGGTTGAATTACACTTCAAAGTTTGTTATCTTAGACAAGATTAACAACTACCAATCATGACCTTCAAATTTTGCACGAAAAACACCACACCTTCTTATAGGACCAACCAATTCAGGGCCACACAAAATGAGGCTTAACAACAAGAAAACACCTAATTTTAACAAAAGTGTTTACAAGGATGAAGACTATTCATTGGAGGTACTTTATATAATTTTGAAAGACTCATTTGAATTTTCATGGTGACACTAAGCATACTCTTGGCCACAAGGTTTCCATAACTTGAAATTGGTACCCAAAATCGTAACACACAACCACCAAATCCTGTTTTAGGAACCCCCCAATCAATTAGGAAACATTTCCATTTCTTGGTGATAGGAAATCCTTGCCCATACTATCATATCGACACAAGAGGTACCATTCTCTCTACAAAACAAAAAAAATTCTTAATTTTAAGCCCACCCTAACTCAAAAGAATCTTAAAATGAACACAAACTTAATATTATAACACATAGGAACACTCAAGAAGCTAGGGGAAAATAGGCAACAAGAAAGGCCCAACTAACAATTTATGAGAGTACCACACAAAACATTCTTGTTGAAACTTACAAAAACAACCAGCACCATTTTCTTCCCAAAGGACAAGGGGGACAACATCATGGTTCCCCAAAAGGAAAGAGGATTCCAAAATTCCTCCATATCCTTAACATATGTTGCCTAAGCTTTCCAATAAGCCTAGGTTACCAATGTCCTATCCCAAACACAAGAAAGGTGCCTCTCATGGGACTGGAGATATAGACTCTCTTCTAAAAGATCACAATTTATACACCTGTCAAGTTAAAAGGAAAAGGGCATGATGGCCTGAAAGGTTCCAACAAGGGAAAGTTACGCACGTTTATGTGTAAGGAAGAAAAACATGACTAGAGCACATCACTATCAACCAAGCACTCCATTCTAACAAGGTGATAGTATTCCTATGCATACTTCAAAAACTTCATACAAACAGAGAGAGGTCCAAAATAATCTAGCAGGTAACTTGTGTTATAAGCATTATACATGTGTTTTTTTGTTTGATATAAAAAGGGCTATAATCATTTTACTATCATGGTTCCAACTTTGGAGTTCATTACGAGATTCACACTAATTCTTGTACTAGTCTAGCATTGAATGACTTATTCTTCCATGAATTATAATTCTGGTATTATTTCACGTACTAATTATCATAAAAGATCATGATAATTTTGCAACAATAACCCAATATATGCTATATTAAGGCTATATATATATATATATATATTTATAATATTTCAATATTTTAATATTATTTGAAACACCCAAAACCTTAGGGCTCAATTTAGGTTAGGATCTCATACAGTAGTTCAAGGGAACTTTTCAATTAGTTCTATCATTCAGATTATATCCTTTATGAATTTTAGGGCATGCATTAGCAATTTATACCATTAAGGTTGTTTATTTGTACATTCTACTTGTGTTCAATCCCATAGATTATCCATTCCATACTTCCAAATTATAAAACACAAGTTGTGGTTACATTCGCTAAGCATATTTATTATAAGTTTTCTAATTAATGCATTCCTTATATTACGATATCCCATATCTTGTGTCATTAAGGATCATCACCAATGTTGGCATGATATCTCACCATTCTATATAGGAGGAAAAAATTATTCATTTTACTTCTAGGGGAAGTATAAAAGGTTTCTTGCTATTTTCACATAGTTTTATTTCTCCTATTAAACTACCAGGTTAGAGTGAGAAACCCTCTTCCTAGTGTCCAAGATTTACTTATTAAGTTTTGAGGGTCCAAGCCTCCCAATTAGAGTTCTAATATGCCCATGTTTATCACAATACCAATTAAATTTTAATGAGTAGAAGAAGCCAAGCTTACCAAATTATTAAGTTATAGAAACAAGAGGTCATTAACCAAAATGGGACACACCAAGTTTACAAGAATCTTTCCCAAAATTTACATGCATCACAGATGCATTCCAAGTAAGTCTCCACAAGTATCAATAAGAGATACGATGAAGATGTACTTTATGAAGTTATAAATTTTCCTTTACAAGTTCAAGGAGTTTAGGTCAGTGTGAGGGAGAAAACAATGTTTACATTTTACTCATAATAGGTTCACTATAAAAAGAGGAGGTTTCCAAACAAAACTTATACCTCCACAAGATACCACCAACCAAGTAGTCAAGATGACAAGGGGAAAATTACCCCAAGGACACCACACTTTTCTACTAAGAGAACATCAACATAACAAGAGGGAAACCAAAAGATTCACTCAAAACATACTTTCTAAGCCAAGAGTTATAACTTTGGATGAAAGAGCATGACAAAAACACAACCAAGTTTGATACCTTAATACCCATAAAACTAAAATCTCTAAGTATAAGGTCCAAAAGAACCAAAATGCATCCATAATTGTCTCAACATAATTTGATACTAATGGATTATAATGTGGTATACTTTAAAAAATTAAGATATTAAGACAAGGGTATATCTATCCATGGGTCATCAAGACTAAAATAAGCACCATGTTGTAGGAACTAAAGCATTTTCATATTTTCCCCAAGGTATTTATAGTTAAAAAACATTGATCTTTTCTAAAATAACACAAAGAAACTGAGTTAGGACTCCTGTATGCCCATCGGTGGACCATCACATCCCAACAATACACTATCCACAAGAATCCCATAATTATCCAAGAGTTATTCCATCCCAAACATAATCCATAAGTTCATAGAGAGTATCACATCTATCCTGATGATGAACACAAACTCATACCAGGGTGCAAGAAGAAACATAATCACTATCAAAACTTCCAACTATACTGCACAACATGGGGAATCCTCACTCTAAGGAAGATGAGTATTGAAAATATCACCCAAGATCCTAGACACACAAATCCCTGTCACTCCAAAACCAAGGCATGATCTGAAGCACCTAGGATAACAACCAAAACACCTAGGGTGTACCCCCATACAACAAGAGAACATAACACAACCAAGATAGAACCAACTCATCCACAAAATAGAAAATCATGTAACACTCTTGATGACATTTAGCCAAGTGGCTATTGAGGCAATAAGCTCTAAGTTACCAAACAAAGGTAAAATCCAAGAAATATTGACAATAAAAAGAAATGGCTAAGTAGCCACATTTCAATCCTTGTAAAATCTCACAATAAAATAAAATAATAATAAGAGTCCTAGAGCTTATCAACAAAACATTAAAATAAAATGTTGGTCCATGATAAGAAAACTTAAGCTTACAAATATAAACACATGAAATATTCACATCACAATCACTTTACAACCCTTCATGGCCACCGGTAGGGGTACTCTATATCACGCTCCATTCTTAGGATAAACATACAAACTGGGTCTAATATGACATCATGTCATGATATCAACTCTTTCAAATGGGGATTAAGTCCTCAAAGAATGGACAACACCAAGATCTGCAATTACCACCACTAAACCCAAATTTACTAACCACTGAATAAAAAGGGAGTTCTGAACAACTAATCAATCTCTGGATCTCCTCCAAAATGACCCTAAATGTTACCTCTAGCACTAATTCCCAAGAGTTAAACACAATAACAATCTAGATAAGGAGGGTCTCTACAGGGTCACATCATCACATGACCATAACCAAGAACTAGGTACCCATTAACCAACATCTTCGCAAGAAACCAACTTTCTAACACTCAGGAAGTTCATAAGCATATCAACTCAATTAACACTTCTTGATAACTGGGATCGACAAGACGCCCACTTAGGCAAGTTCACATTTCTGAACAAATTTTATTATTGTTATTATTATCTTAATCCCAGAGGTCCAAGTGTTGAACCCATGGCTTTGATACCAAGTGTAACCCACATTTTTGACACACAAAACCCAAGACAAAACTCAATAATTAATTAGGAAAAATTACGGAATTTTTTTTTTTGTTTAAAAGGGTTACAACAAGATACCATCAACTAGGTTAAATATTTCTCATTAATAAATTCCACATATCTATAAAGTTATTTAAAACTAAATTAATAATTAAATATTATTAATTTATTCCAAGATTATTTCAGGTTTAAAAATCTCCTTCTAGGGTTTCTGTTAATTCCCATTTAAAAATGTTGACTAATTTAATCTCATTAATTTTCCTCATTTAAAATTCCACTTAATATCATTAAGGTCTAATATTTCCTAATTTATTAAACCTATTTCCTTCATATAGTTTTCTAAACATATATTTAAATTCCCATTAATTTAACCCTTATAAATCATTATCTAAGTTACTCCTTTCACAATATTATTTAAGTTATCCTTAGTAATTCAATGTCATTTATCTACTTAATAATCTAAGGATAAAGTCTCAACTTACCCTAACCATTAAGTGGCCCCATTCATTAATACCCATACTTTAATTAAATTTACCCAATCCCCTAAAAATGCCACAACTTGAAATGTGTAGGGTTAATCCTCAACCCTTAGATTAAATGGATATGCACCCTTAGATTTAGGTATTTTCAAAGAACCCTAAATATCTTTATGAGGTCTTCTTATTCTTTCCTTTACCCTAAACTCATTCATTTGTTCAATCTTGATTTGCAGGTTGGAGGAGTGGAAGCCATGGAAGCAAGGAGTGAAACCATGGGGAAATTTCTTTGGTTCTAGTTTGCAATAAGAGGATACTTCCTCCATTTCATTCTTTACTTAGTTTAGTTTATTCTTAGGTTTTATAATGCAATGTTATACATTTACTTTGTTGTAGAGATTCCACCATGAATCTATGGTTTTGATATTAAGTTATTCACATTTCTTGAGTTCTTCATTATTTGGGGAAAACCCCATTTTATTTGATCTAGGAGTATAAACTTATATACATATATACATGCATGTATATATGTATATACATGTTTATATATCCATTGTATGAATGGATCTACATTTTGTTTTCAAAAATAGTCATTAAAGTCTCTTGGTTTGGTCTAAAACATGTTTTTTTGAAAAGAAGGTCACGCTCAAGTAACTGGTGTCAATCGCTCAACCAGTCTCAGGTTCTACTGTGCCGACCTAGGTAGGGCTCCTGGTGACAGTTACTGCAAATCTGACCCATTTTGTCAAATCACACACAAATGTATATATTCTTCAATATATAAATTTGTATGTTCTTTTACATATTTCATGAGAAATAATAGACTTTGTTTTACTATTTTATCAGCAACAAGATTCATGCAACTTAAGAAAAGTTAATTTTATTAGACTTTGCAATTTTTAAGAGACCGATGCCGGTTTCATTCTTCCGACAGTTGGTTCATCGACTGACATCAGTCACTGTGCAAAAATATTTGTTTTAAAAAGAGATATATATAAAAAGATATACATATATACATATATATTATATATATATATTAATACATAGTTATATATCCAATCCGATTTCTAACTCAATGATTTAATACCAGAATATATAAGTGCAAAAGACTACTCTCTTTTTGATAAAATGCACTAAATGGGTAACTTTTCCATTGTTACAAGGTATAAAATTTAACTACAAGATTTCCTTTCCAACTGAAATGCATTTGTATATAAAATAGAGAAAGGAATTTAACCATTACTAGATGCAAGTTTATTTTCTTTTCACAACAAGTAATGATAACCATTTCAACAAAGAAATAAACAAGTATAACTTCCATACATTCTTCCAATACAAACACAACTATTTTAACAAATGAAAACACAAACAACTTTGATTTCATTTCCAGATTTTGAAGGAAATACATTTTCAATAAATACAACTTTCAAAGGTTCTTTCTTCAATCACTTCCAATATACATAACTTGATAATAAAATTTACAAGAAACTCCTTTTAAAATACAAGAGTATACAAACCTTCCACTTAAGTGGAAACAACATGGCCAAATTTACAAAAATAATAACTATCTCTTTCTTTGATCTTCTTCAATACAACACTTTCCAAGATGACAACTTGAGCTCCTTCATTTCTTCAATATCCAAACACAACAACAAGGAAAGGGGAGTAGGCAACTGCTCTCCACCCAACCTATAATCCAAGGAGAAGGAGAATCCATCCTCCTCATTGGCCCCTGAGCCCCAACAATGAAGCAATAAAAGGTATCAAGCAACCATGACAACTTTTACAAGGCTTCAACAACACCATTCTCACAAAACTTTCAGCACAACAAGCACAATACAAAAATAACAACAAACATACAATTTTCCCAAGCACAAAGGCTCAATATCCAAGCCAAGAGAGAGAAGAAACATGGGGAATCACTTATGCCTCCCAATGGGTTAAGTTCCCACATTAAAAGCCTCCAAATACTTCATTCACACAACCACAACCAAACTCTTATCCCTCCCTCAATTTCTCTTATGTCTCCCTCAAACTCTTATCCCTCCCTCAATAAACATATCAAGATAAATAAGAAATATTTCTTATTATGACAAGGTAGGGCACCCAACCCAAAATCCCTCCCAATGCATAACATAAAATCTTATCCCTCCCTCAATAGATCCCCATTTTCTTTCTCCTACACAACCTTAAGGCCATTCTATCCCCAAAACCAAAACACACAATAATCATTCATTTACAACCATTTTCACAACAAATAGAAATAAAAATGCATGGGTGATGTCCCTACCTTTCCATTGTAATAATATCCAATCCACAATAACAAGCTCCAATATTTTCTAAGTCCAATCCAAAGCACAAAACTCCCAAGTTCCCAACAAGAACTCCAAAACAAGCTCCTCTAAAAATGCAAGAGTAAAAAATAAATCATGTAACCCCAGAAACATCAAATAAACATAGTATAAATAGAAAAAGAGAAGAGAGAGTGGTGAGATGACTCCATGTAGGATGCCACATCACTTCTCCTCCACTCCACATCACATGGTCAAACACCAATCCCAAAGCTCATAAATTGGTGGGTGAGAATATGACAAGTTCTCCTTCCACACACAAACCATTAACCATACTTCTAAAGAAAAAATTAAAAGCTCATGTAAGAAAGTGCAATCAATTTCCACTTTTCTCCCCTCCAAAACACATAATGAGGCCTAAAATCAACCCCCCACATCATAGGTATAGTTAGTGGATGATTTTAAGAGGTGTGGGACAAGCTTAACTTGTCCCACAAGCCTCCAAAAATGACTCTAAAGTAAAATTTCGGGATTTGAGGGATGTGTTGAGTGCACAACATCCAAATCAATAAAATCCCTTTCGAAATCCATAATACAATCAAGGACAATCTACCAAAATTAAATACCTCTTGGTCACATCCCAAATTACTTTAATTAACATGATTAATCAACTTAAATAAGAGCACATTAATCAACAATAATAAAGTCAAACACATTACCATAAGGAAACCACATACTCCTAAAATAAAATAAATAAAATGAAAAAGGAAAATAACCCATTTACCCATGGTCATCATTTGAGGCCACCCTTGCATGGGGACCTCCAAAAATATCAACATAATAACATACAAAATACAAGTTGCCAAGGTGACATGTTGCCAATACCCAAAATTCTTTCATTGTTGGTCTCCTATCCCCTTTTGTTTGTTGTGTTATAATTTCCTACAAAAATCAAAACAATACCTCTTCAGCCTCATGGCCATATCAATAACATCAAAACAATAAAACACATACATACATATCAATTCACATCATCACATAACATAACTAAATCATCATCAGAATCAAGCAATTCCATCAACTGTTTACAATTTCAACATATTTCAATTCTAGCATTTCATCGGCAATAATGAGATCACAAGACTAGCTCGATCATCTATCAAATCAATACATCAAAGAATAAAACACATAACTCATTTATTAATTATTTACAATTACAATTCTTCCCTATCCATTAACATTTATTAGCTATAACAATTCATATTTTTACGAAAACTATTGAATTTTGTATGTCTATTGTAACTCATATCTACTGGATGCATTGAACAACATATCACTGATCCCTAATATCCTTACATCATTAACAACTCTCAACATCCAAGAATTCATAGGGTTAGTTCAATAATCCAAATATAGTCGTCAAAACACCATAACAATCGTAATGTCCATCATGTCTATCTATAAGATATCCAAGATATAACAATAAATTCCATGTCTCAATCAACAATAATAAAAATCATAGTAAAATAAGTGTCGAAGATGAGTGGGCACTACATTTCCAGTTGGATTAAGTAAAAGATATTAACCAAACAACCCAGAATTTTAGATGCATGCAACATAACTATTAAATAGATGTTCTTATACAATCACATAAGTTAACTAACCAATCATTCAATCAACCAGTTATTAAGTTATGAGTTAAATAAATTAGTTATTTTTTTGAGTTGCAACACATGATCAAGTGATGGGATTTAGTATTCTTATTGTTCTCATAACTACTTCTTCTATCAACACGTGAAAGCTTAGGTGTAGTGTCTAAGTTGTGTAAGTTCCTCAGAATCATGGATTCATGTATGTGCGTGACCTCCTTTGGTTGTGGACACTTTGTTGTAGACGGGTCCCCTTGGCTACAAGTCAGTTCCTGCGGACGACCTCTTCATTTTGAATGAGTTTCTTTGGTTACATGTCAGTTTCTGCATATGGATCCTTTGATGCATATTAGTTGATGCATATAACAACTTATTTAAAAATAAGGCTGACATTTATACAAAGCACCATTTAACATCATTTTGTAATTTAAAGAATAAATTCATAGTCATAATCCACAAAAATAAGGTAAACTTTAGTAATACTTATATTAACTAATATATATGTCACGAGTTCAAACTATAGTGAAAATGTTCAACAATATCACCGGGAAATACAAGTTCAAGGGTACAATTGGCTAAATAGAATACAAAATATTAGGTGTTTAAAAATGAAATAAAGTGACTCATCACATCCCTAGAATTAACATCTTGAATGTCCTCATTCATATTTACTGTTAAACCCTTGACATAGCAACAAATTACTTTACCATAGGTTCGTGGAAACCCTGGAATTTACTGATATATCCCATCCATCTGCTATCTTCAAAATACTACAATATATTTGGCTAGTTGTGGAGTTGTGAATGGTCTATAGGCTCATGGAGAATCAAATCTACTCCCATCCCAAATTCTGCAAACTCCTTTAGCTCCAAGAGGAAAAATATCATAGTTTGTTGCAATGATGCAATAATTTGAGTGAGTATTAAATTTTTTATAGTACTTTTGTTTTTGAATTTTGTGACCGAATCACATATTGTGCAAGAAGGAAACGAATTAAATTCATTTGAATGCTGCAAATGTGTGAGGTGACATGGCGTGACGAAGTGGGGTGATGTGGAGTGACAACTCATAGATTTTAAAGGCAGAAGCAAGAATTGCTATTTAAAGTCATTCATGATATGAAATAAATATTAATTAAACATAATCATTCTATCACTACTTTATTGAAGTGAAATGAGTGTACTTATCTCAAGATATGCACTGGATGATGAAGACATGTGCCTTGTTGTAATTTTTTCCTTTCCTTGCATGTTGAGGTGTCATGATGCTATGGACACTTTTTTTATTGTTGCAAGTGTATGCAAAGTTATGTTGTGCTGAAGGATCCTTAATTAAATCAATTAATTCCTAGATAGGGAAGACTTATTTTTTCTCGGTGTCAGTCATCTTCATCGCTATCACATGTGTAGTATGCTCCTTATTTATTTCATACAATCATAAGTTCTACCAACAAGAAAACAAAGCACAGTTTTGTTGCATGTTGTTGCAAGTGGAAATTTAGTTTGTGCACCATCTCCTTCTCTCACAGATCATGCACTTTTTGCAACAAATACACCAAATCCAACAAAACAAAAATTCTAAGAAAACAAAACATGTTAGTTGAGTGGTGTTGATCACCAAGAGGGATGATGTAAGGTTATTACTTGTTTAAATAAGAACATATACATCAAAATAACATGAGAGAACATCCAAATATAGATAAATGATGACAATATTATCATATAATAGCTTTGCCACTTCGAGGGGGCAATATCCAATACCACATTCGAGGGGATAACCTCCAAACCCATACAAATAACACTCCTCCCAATACTCAATATGATCCTTAACTACAACCTTATAACCCCTATATATACCATTCTAACCTATGGCCAATACTGAGGCCAACCTCCTAAGCATAATAAATCATAAATGAATGATATAATAAGATAAGGGGATGTGTGCCACATGTCAGCATCTCCATCAATACATATACATCATAACATTATATCCCATGTGAACCCATACATATAACTAAGGGGATGTGTGCCACATGTCGGAATCTCCATCAACCCATATACATTGTAATATTATATCCCAAGTTACATAGTATTGTCTCCCTCTTTGACATGTTTCATCCCCGAAACATAAGAAGAATTCATATAATGAGTGTGTTTTAAATTATTGCACACTTGTCGCCAAGCTCGATCATCCAACCACCCATATGAAATCCTATCCTATGTAGCAACTTCATCATCAACATCTTCTTATTCTTCTTCTTCTTTCTTCTTCTACTTCTTTTTATTTATTTTTTTCTTCTTCTTCTTTTGTTGTCCATCTGTCCATGAAAATTTGTTCCAGTTCCTGCAAAGACCAATTAGAATTTTCCTTTTCTAACTCAGAAAAGAAAATTTGTGCAGAGCCACTAATCCATAACTTGAATAACCAATGATGGTTTAGAGAAATTATCCCTAAATTTGTTCCACCATTCTCTAGCATCAATCCTGCCATCTCCAAAAAAATCTACCATCCCCATGATCCACAAAACTAGGGTTTTAGGAATAGACCCTTTTGATCAAAAAAATTTCTAACCCTTTTGGCTAAAGGCCGGCCAAAAATCATAAATCACAAAACATAAACCCCAATTTAATTTTTGAGAGGTTTTCGAAAATGTAAGAAATTTAGGAAACATTCACAAATTGTGGCCTGTGGAGCAAAATAGTGAAAAACTATAAAAATAAAATAAGTATGACCAAATAGATGCAAATTTTTTGAAATTTTAGTGGTATCACCTTTGAATATCATACCATCAACCCAAAAAAATTGATTTCCCTAATTCATCATTATTCATAATATATAGATGAACCCATAAAATTATGGTTTCAACCCTAAAACGGACACAACTTTTGCAAAACAGCTCCAACAACTCTAAAATTTGGAGGGAAGATCAATTGAACTATGTATCAACTCCCCACACAAAAATTATGAACAATTCCAAGTAGATCTTCAGATATAGACGAATCACCAAAACTAGGGTTTCATCCCACAAATTGCCCGAATCACTGCTCTGATACCACTTATAAGGTTATTACTTGTATAAATCAGAACATATACATCAAAATAACATGAGAGAACACCAAAATATAGATAAATTATGACAATATTATCATATAATAGCTTTTCCACTTCGGAGGGGGCAACCTCCAATACCACTTCGAGGGGGTAACCTCCAAACCATACAATAACACTCCAATACTCAATATGATCCTTAACTACCACCTTCTAACCTCTATATATACCATTCTAACCTATGACCAATATTGAGGCCAACCTCCTAAGCATAATAAATCATAAAATGAATGATATAATAAGATAAGGGGATGTGTGCCACATGTCGGCATCTCCATCAATACATATACATCATAACATTATATCCCATGTGACCCCATACATATAACTAAGGGGGATGTGTGCCACATGTCGGCATCTCCATCAACCCATATACATTATAATATTATATCCCAAGGTACATAGCAGATGATCAAATAACTTTTATTCACCCTTGGAGTATTCAACAAGCTGAATATACCAACGCCAATGAACATCTCATTCTTCATGAACTTCAAAAGATGAACAAGTAGGTTCAACTTCTAACCTTAACTTTGATGTTGTCATCTCCATTATATTTTGACCTCCTATGAAATGTTGCGTGAAGGTGCTCCTATTAGTTGGAATTTTGTGTATGACCTCAACCTATGACCATCCAACAATATTTTGAATCTCAGAGGATCTATGGTGGTGATTTTTACATCTCCATTGGGAAATATTTTCCTCAATCTCATATGGACCTGGCCACCTTGTCCTGAGTTTTCCCATATAGTCTTTGTACTTGGAGTAAAAAAAGAGAGCCCAATCACCTTCATCAAATTATCGTGTTTTGATGAATCTGTCATGCCATTTGTTCCTTTTCTTCTAAAATACTTTTGTGTTATGCATATCTTGTCTTCTTATTTCATCCAGCTCATTGAGTTGGAGAATCCTCTTCCTTATGAGCTTCAGACAAATCTATGCCTAATTCAAGTGTAGTCCTCAATGTCTTATGCTTGAATTCAATAGAAAGAACAACAATATTACCATAAAAAAATCTTGAATGGTGTGAGAGCCTATTGTCTTCCAAGTGTGTGTGTGAATGTCCAAACTACCTTTGGAAGTATTTCTTCCTCCCAATCCCTCTTGTGGAGTGCAATAGTTTTTGTCAAGATGGCTTCTACTTCCTTGTTTGTTACCTTAACTTGACCATTAAATTGGGGGGTGATAAGGTGTAGAATTTGTATGTCTAATTTCATATTCCTTAGCTAGATCAGAAATAACTTTATTAGTGAAGTGTGTACCTTGATATGTAACAATTTTCTCTTGGTACTCCATACCTTGTGAAAATGTGGTCATATAAGAATTTAGAAAATTTCTCACTCTTATGATTTGGAAATGCTTTTCACTTCTCTCCATTTAGTGAGATAATATTTACACACCAAAATGTACTCTTTCTTGTTGAGATTTAGGATCTATTGGACCAATGAAGTCCAAAATTCATGTGTCAAATGGTTGTAATACTAAATGAGGCTACAATGACATCTCAATCTAACTTGGTAAGCTTTCCCATTCTTTGGAATTTATCACACCTTCATGTATACAACGTTGCATCTTTATGTATTGTAGGCTAGTAATACCCTATTATCAACACTTTTTGTGTTGTTCTTTTTGTAGAAAAGTGCCATCCACATGGTTAACTATGATAGGCTTTGAGGACATCATATATTTCATCATCATTTATGCATCTTCTCATAACATTATCCTACACCATGTAACATAGAAAACCAACTATCCATGAAAAATTCACAATTTTTTCAACAATGTATTGTATTTTCAGAATATATATAGTATGGGAGGTGTCTTACTTGAGACTAAATAATTAGTTATATCAGCATAGCAAGGTGTTCTAGTTGAAATGGAAAATAGGTGCTTATCTGGGAAAGAGTTATCCACTACTTGTTCTTCATTATTATTCTCCATTCTTGAAATAAAGTCAGCTATAACATTTTCCTTACCAGGCTTATCCACAATGGTGACATCAAACTCTTACAAGAGTATCAACCATCTGATTATTCTGCTACTTACCACTAGTTTTCTAATCAAATATTTAATTGATGCATGTTGAGTATGAATGAATACTAGATAACTTGTGATGTAGTGCCTGAACTTATTGATATCATAAACAACTGCTAAGAACTCTTTCTCTATAATTGTTGATTTCATTTTGCTCCAAGTTCTTACTAACATAATAGATTGTGTAGTTTAGAATTCAATCCTTCTATCCTGAAAAAAATCCAATGGTGTGATTTGAGGAATTGGTATGAATGTGAAATGGAAAACTCCAATCTGGTCCTCTTAACATAGGTGCATAATTCAACATTTGCTTCAAAGTATAGAATGCAATATCACATTTCTGAGTCCACTAAAAGGAAACATCCTTTCCTAGTAGGAAAAATAATGGGTGCTACAATATTACTGAAGTCCTATTAAATCTTCTATTATACTCAGCATGGCCTAAGAATCCCCTCACATCCTTCTGCTTCCTTGGTGTAGGTAGATTTAAAAATCACAGATATTTTTTCTAGGTCTACCTGAATTCCAACAGATGATAAATAATGCCCCAACACTATTCCTTTAGACATCATCATGTAGCATTTTTCCTTGCTTTAAGGACATGTTATGATCCTTGCATATCTTAATAAATTTACCTAGATTCTTCATTGCTTCATCAAAATTACTACTATGTAATGTAAAATCATCCATATATACCTCAATGCAGTTGTTGCTTGGATCTAAGAAGATGTTCAAATATGCTCTCTGAAATGTAGTAGGTGCATTGCAAAAATGAAAAGGAAGAAAAAAAAATGTAAACATTTCCCATGGGCACGTAAACGTGGTCTTGTCCTGGTCCTCATGTGCAATTTAAATTTGATTGTAGCCACTATAGCCATCTAGGAACGAAAAATATTTCTTGTCAGCAAGAGTGTCCAGTATCTAATCAATTAAAGGAAGCAAAACATGATCCTTCTTTGTTTTTACATTAAAATATCTATAATCCAAACCGATCCTCCATTTTCCATTCTTCTTAGGTACAATGAAAAGGGGTGATGTTATCCCCGTTTTGAGTTCACAACGAAACGATCGGATAACCCCTACAAAATTTTTGAAGTGATTTTGCATTATGACCTCTTTTAGAGAAAATCGGGTTTTCGGGTGTTACTAACAGCTTGACATAAGTTTTAACATGCTTTATGTCTTATGACCTCCGAAACCCGAAACCCGCCTTGCAATGAGAAAATCCTTTGTAATCGGGTTTTCGGAAATTCAACTCGTCGGAACATACTTGAGTTAAAACATGCTTTGTGTCGCGTGACTTCCGAAACCCGAGACCCGCCTTGTGTTAAGACAATCCTTTGTATTCGGGTTTTCGGAACTCTAAAGCATCGGGACATTCATGTTCCAAAACATGTTTTATGCGCCATGTTCTCCGATTCCCGAAGTCCGCTCAATCCTTTGTAATCGGGTTTTCGGAAGTTCAATGCATCGGAACATTCATGATTCAAAACATGTTTTGTGCTCCATGTTTTCCGAAGCCCGAAACCCGAAATGCACTAAATCTCCTCGTGTCGGGTTTTCGGACTCCTCCAACATGCTGACGTGGCATTCATGCCGAGTGGTTGGTGAGTTGGCACGTGCCGAGCTAAAGTGTATTTATTACTGATTTTCTTATAAATACGCGGATTTCCACGTCATTCTTACCGTTCATATTTTTAATTCGTGGATTTTTCGCATGCTCTTCCGCTCCCAAAACCCGCAAACTCGCGTTACCAGACTGGATCGTTTGTTTTCGATTTTACCTGTCTCGAATTGAAGGTATTTTTCGTTCCTTCTTTATTCTTGATTTTTCTGGATCGACTGCGTGTATTTTCTTTCCAATTTCTTGCCAGTTGTTGAGGGTTTTTCTTCCTTCTTCTTTCTGTGTTGTTTTGGAAAGGGTTTTGGGTTTTTAGGGTTTATTTTCTTTTTGAGACTATCAATTGGTGCTGTTCCTTCCAAATTTCAATTACTTGCATGATGTATGGAATATGAATAACAAAAAAAGAAAGGAAGTTGTGTATGTAGAAATTCAAAGGAAAGACTCTGTTTTTGTTTCCCGGATTTTGAAGGTTGTGTTGCAGATTCAAAAGTCCGAAGAACATTGGAAGCTCGAAGTGACGGGGTTTCTCAACATTCCGACCTCAACACTAAGTGCCGGGCATCTCCTAAGTTCCGTCATCGACAGTGGGTGCCGGGTTTTCTCCTGTTTCCGCCATTGAAAGCAAGTGTCGGGTTTCGCCAAGATTCCGACATATCAGACCTGTCGGGTTCTCAAAGTTTTCCGATATCTTCTTCTGCGTGTCGGGTTCTTCTCTTCTTCCGACGCATTCAGTCAATCAGGTTTTTCAGTGTGCACAGCATCTCCGGAGTTCCGAGCCTTTCTCCTTCCAATATTCTTCATGTCGGATCCTGGTTCATCACAGGAGAAGGCCGAAAAATCTAGCAGGATGAAATACAAATTTAAGAAACCAGAATCCCCGTCATATATCGACTGTAATTATGATATCAGGGATACTGAAATGGGCAACATAGATATGGACGACTTTTGGAATAGGGTGAAGAGTTCTTCTCAAACCCCATGGATGGTGGCTTTAGCTAACAGTGGCTTGCCCCTTGCAGCAGGCTTCCCCATGTCTGCCCAATGTCCAGAGTTTGTTTTGGCGTGTGCATCCAGCTACGACTCAGCTTCTCGTTCCGTAAGGAATCAGGCTGGTGAAGTAGTTATCAAACTAGATGGGGCTTATTTTGATGATCTCCTGAAACTACCAAATTTTGAAGAGTATGGGGCCCTAGACATCAAGTCGGCTCAGAAGGCCTGGGACAGTAACCAGGAAAATTGCATTAGGGATGTCAATAAGAAGTTCTTGGTCAAGGAAAAACCAGTAATATCTAGATTTCCAAGAACTATCCCTAGATCGGATTTCATACAAGAAATCAACGATATTATCACCCTACTGAGCCGGGTTTTTGGCCTGCCGGAATCAAATTTATTTCATGGATGGATGTACCAATTTATGGTCACCATCAAGAAGAACAAGCAAGGGATTGACTGGGGGACCCTTATCAGTGATGAAATTGATTCCCAGATGACGAAGGTCCTGTCGACCGGAAAGTTTTATATGTTCTCATATGTGGCCTATGCAGCAGCTGGAATGAGAAGCTATCCCGGACTGGATACTAAAGGAAGCAGAACGACAAACCCAGTCTATAAGTATTATCCTCAAATAACAAAGAAGGGGTCCAAGGATCATTTTAGGAGGGTAAATGACGCCTTTTTCTACGAGAACATCTGCCAGCTGAACCCAGGGCTAAGAAAGACAAGGGTATCAGACGAAGCTTGGACTGAGGTATCTAAATGGGGATGTATCTTCTTACAGTTCAAGAAGTTTACCTACCTTCGAACGGTCATGTACTCAGGAGAGCCTTTCCGTCTGCCTCGCTATCCAGGGGATATATTGATACTAATAGAATTGGTCAGACAGCTATTGGATTTTCACAAATTCCAACAGAGCAAGCATAAGGCAGCAGTATCCTTCCCAATTTCTATTGGGAGATATACTTGCTCAACAGTGGCAAAGGCCAAAAATGTTGAATGTGAACTCCAGGAGAAATTAAAGAAGCATATGAAGTCTCGGGATGGTTTTGACATCCGAGGAGTACTTAGAACCTATGGAGCCCTACATCTGCACAGGCCCGACATTGAGGATATCTGGGTGGATTTGCGTAACGAAGTTGCAGTTCACAGAAAAGATAATAGTAGGTTAACTATTAATGAGATTCAGACGCTAGAGCTTTCTGATTTGCCAGATGACACAACTGACAATGAAAGTGTGTTGGATATGTCCTATGATGGGCTTAATGAAGATCGATACGTTTTCCCGCCTATTGATTGGTCGGCCAGCGAAAAAGCCTCTATCACCGATAGGTCAGCCCTAATTCTGGCTCGTACAAAGAAATGGCTCTCCTCTTGGGGGATGAATTTTAAGGATGACAAGTTTCCAAAATTGGCTGCTTCTGAGGCGGGGCCCTCCAAAAAGAAGAAGGACAAGGAATCTACTGGGGGGTCTATAAAAATCAAGATTCCCAAGAAGAGGAAAGAAAGACCAATCTCTTCAATTATCTCTCCAGCTGAAACGGTGGTTGTGCCAGAATCACCAACACCTCCAGAAATAGGAGAAATTAATTTGGAAGAAGGAGGAAGCCAGCTCTTGACTTCATCATTTGCTGATTATCAAATTGAAGAAACTTTGTCTCTTGCATCTCAGGCTTTGGAAACTGAATCTGTGCCTCCCCCTCAACAACCACTCCAGCCTACTCATTCCCCATCCACTTCTTCAAGTATGGCCAATATTTTCTCCGGGCTCTCACCCCTCTCTGCTGGAACCCAAGTGGTCACCAACACTCCCCCACAACCTGTGCCTCTATTCATTTCACCTACTACCACGTTGACTACTGTTCCCCCTCCAATAGTAGAATCTGCTCCCCTTGAGAGTAGAATACCAGTTACTACAACATTGGCAATTTCATCTGATACTCCACAATGGCTACTCGAGCAAACTCTGAGGAAGAGGAAAGTGATTGCACCCCTACCAGCTTTTGATTTCAGCTCACTCAAGGCTTCTACTGCGAGATCAGCCAAGAAACCCAAAACAGTTTCAAGGGTTTTGGTGGATGCTTCAGGAGATAAGTTCACAGAGATTGCCACTCCCTCAGCTGACAAAACTAGAGATGATGTAACAACTGCTGATTACCAGGTAACCAGGGTGTCTCTAGGGAAAGTAACAGCAAAAGGGGCGCAGCAAGATGCAAAGGATTCCATAGACGTCCTGTGCCAAAATTTGAAAGAAACAAAGGACAGCAGAAATGAGTTTAAGGAAAAAGTGGAGCAGTTGACAGAGGTTTTGATCAAACTCTCAAAACCCCTTGAATCCATACCACCTTCTTCTGCTTCTGCTTCTGCCGGATTTGATTTCTCATCGGTGCCTACGATTGAGAAGATTGCCAAAAAAGGAAGAGTGGTTGACGAATGGATCCAAAAGTTGCTCCAACAAGGGAAGGAAGTAATTCAAGACGTGGTGAAAGTTCATCAGTCCTTGGCAGAGATTCAGAAGGAAGGAGAGAAGATGGATGAGGAATTCACTGAAGAACTTGGACAGCTTGATTTGACTTGTGAAGCTCTCCAAGTGCTAAAGCAAATACCAGCACATCTCTTGGTAGAAGAAGGCGTTCTTCCACATACAGATAAACACTTTCAGCTGATCAAGGCCATCAAGTTCAGAGTAAAGATCCTCAACGAAGCCTGCAGCAAGTTGAGAGAATCAAGAGATAAATTGATCGATGGGAAAAGTGATCTGGAAGAAGAATTGCTTAAGATTTGTCCAAAGGTGTCAGTTGGGAACTCAAGTGCCCTATCAGCAGATGATCTCTTCAAACAAGTTCAAGAGACTGTTCAGCATGAACCTGTAGATGGATTCGACCTTGAAGTCATTGGTCAGTTTGTGAGGATTGAACATACGTTGGAGGCCTTAAGAAAGCTCAGCAAAAGGTTGAAAAAGCTTCCCGGCAGTGCCAGTGATATCCATGAGACCTGCGAAATGTGGAATGATCATTCCACTGCACCTGAGGAAAATGAAATGCAAGGCATTATTCGGAAGTTCTAGGAGTTCCGGAACAAACAGTCTCAGCTGGAGGAAGAGAAAGAAGAAGAATCAAAAGATGATGACTCGGATTAAGTTCCAACGTCCCATGACATTTCTATTTTTAGAATGACATATCTTTTATTTCCGTTTTGTCATTATTTTTAATTCATACTTTGACTTGATCTCCTGCGTGAGAATCATGCAAAGCTGAACTCTAGTTAGCATGCTACTTTTCAGGATCTGTCCTGTTTTATCTCTAGCTTCTTTTGTTATAAATAAGGGATGCTTGTGCATTCTAAAGGGTCGAGAATTTTTGAAGCATTAAGAGGCTATTGGAAAGGAGAAAAACTTTGTGTTTTCTTTCAATCATTTTGAAGAATAGAAGTTGATATTGTTTTGCAGACTTTGTGTTGTGAAATATATCTTATTTAAGACAGTGTTCTTATGTTCATGATCTTAAAGCTATTCTTTGCATAGAATCTCAGTGTTTCTAATTATCTCGGACGCTATATCTGTGATCTAAAACTCGTATGATTATTTCGTGCTCTGTGTTTACTCGAAAGAAAATACGTTTCTCCCATTTCTTTTCTACCGTGCTTCTTTCACTGTAACAGTTTCTAACCTATTTCACTTACAAAAGCAATATCCTTGAATCGTGTGAATGTGGATTTCGGGATTTCATCCCAACCCCCAATGGTTAGATTAGTGTGAATATTGTATATATTATTTACTGTGTTTTAGATTAGCAATAAACAGGCAGCCTCACCTATCTTTGAGGAGGGATTTAATCCCATGTACTGTGGTTGAACCTCATATTTTGGTTTGACAAAATATTACATCTACTTCTTGATTCTTCCCATAATTATTTTTTAGGACGTTAGAAAGAACAACATCCTCTTCTTTCCCTTCAATTGTGCATGAATTCTTTAGCATCATGAGCTATTGAACTGAGCTTTGGTGTTCTTCTGGCTCTTCAACCCAAACGGTTTGGTATTCTTCATTGAATGGTTGTGCAGGGGGGTAGAGTATGAGCTTCTTGGTACCACTTCCATTACATATAATCATATTACCATATCTACATCCTATGAATGCATCAAAAATTTCCAACATGGTATTCCTAGGATGATAGGATATCCTCCCAAGCTTGCTTTTGGATGAAGAACAATAAAATCACAAGGGTACTCCCAAAAGTCTACCACTACTACTACGTCATCTAGGACTCCTTCAGGCTTGACTGTTGATCTTTCTGTAAGCTGTAAGACTGTGGTTGTTGGTCTTAGTCCCTCTAACTTCAAGTCATCCATAATTTGTGTAACGCCCACTTTTAACACAGATAATAACAACAGTAAAAAATACCAAGATAAATTTTTTTTTGACTTACAATGCTACTACACACAACACACAAGGCTCTAAGTAGAGAAACTCAACAACACATAAGACACTTACATAAGTCATTGAATCACATAGACACATGACAACACCATATACATGATGATGCCACAATTTCCCTAATGAACGAAATCTAGCAGTGACCCAATCACAAGAAGAAGGGACCCCAGCGATTGCAAGCCCACACACATCATTTCCAAAGTTACATATTAGTTATGATTAGCATTCCAAGATCATCACTATACAAGGATAATTTTTTTTCCCTTTTTTCCACCTAACCGTTCTAAAATTCATTTCACAATCAACTTACAGTTTGACCATTTAGGTTAGCTCTTTATCCCTTATGATAATCTCCATGATTAACATAAGTACTTGCCATATTTCAAGAAGTATACAAAGTTCTCCATTCTCTTGTTCTTATGATAAGATTATGCTTCCCAAATGTTTATCCAATATTTAAATTTTACCCTTACTACAAAAGTGAATTTGACATGATGCCAAGCAAGAAATCTTAGGATTAAGGGGGATTTAGGTTCACAATACCTTTTCCCCACAACATTCTTTGATCACGGTATATTTTTCCCTACCATAGTTAATATAATTCAATCCCTTTTTGAATCCATTCAACATTTCCACATCAAGAAATTTTATTTAGATATATATATATATATATATATATATATATATATATATATATATATATATATATATATATATATGTATGTATGTATGTAAACTTTGGTTTCTCAAAATTTGATCTCACCTTGAGGGAAATTCATAATCTTTATAACACACATAAAAATGTTTAATTGAGTTATAAGGACTCCAGAAGTGTCATTGATCCTAACCACAAATCTCGTTTTACTCTTAAATGATTGCACTATGGTCTCATTATTAGAATTGTTTTATAAAAAAAGGAGATATGGAAGTATTTTTCTAACATCCTAAAGAAGTATAAGATTGAAATCATTATAAACTACACATGAACCAAAAGTGATATATGTTCAATGTAAGATCCTATGTTTCAACATTTCACGATCCCGCATGTAAAATTGTCTTCTATTCTTAATGTCATAAATAGGGATTAACTCAAGCACACCTACGTACTTCTAAATTACGTATAGAACTATCTCAAATACTCTTACATAGGCTGCTAAACTCCTGAAAACTACGGAAATTAACCTCTTGTTCAGGACTTGGTGACCTAAAGGTTAAGAGCTAATTTCAGTCCTTCACTTTACCACAATAATAATATGATGTAAAAACCTATACTCCATGTCATGCATTAAACAAATATGGTGGTCTAAACATAATATATTGTAAAAAAAAAAACATTCATACATTTAGGAGATTGGGATAAGATCCCGATAAGGAGATACATATGATATTTGGTTTTGTGACAAGTGCTCTTTTGTTAAAGGCTTAAGATGGGTACAACTTGCGTAACCCAAAATAGTAAGATCATCACTTGTACATAACCCTTTTAATATTTAACTCATATGAATTGTTTGATATTAAAAGAATTATATTTTTCACTAACTAAGTCCATCATGGAATCTTGCAACTATATTTATTTTTATATCAACCAATCAATTTTATAATAGCTAAATCATTGTTTAAAATAGAATGATATATATGACTATACTCACATTTATACTTCAATTCCAACCTTAGTATACACTTTACAAAAATAGTCTCACTTAATTTATATGTCATCATTAAGTACATTACATAATTTAATGTCAGAAACATCTCAAGCATCTCCACACATAACAATAGATCATGTCCTTAATTTCATGCTCAAATATGAACTAAACAAGTCATACATTGTAAATACAATTCCCAAGTATCAGAAGGTGGTTTTTATGTAAAATAATCCTTTCCTTTTTATAATAATATTCCTAGAGTAAAAATGCAAGTATAGATTATATCTTTCCTTAGATCAATTAGGGTTACGACATTTTCATTCATGAAGTTCGTACAACAATTCAAATCAATGCAATCATCTTTTTTTTTCAAGCTCAATGATCTTGTCACCTGCATGATTAGAACATGGTCAGTTTCATGCAAACTAGCATGAATCTCCATATCTTATTCTTATTGCATTGACTAGGAGTAAGGGATATTATGCAAGTTATTATTCTTCCTATGAAAAATTTTACGTTCACATTATAGCCGAAATCAAGTGCATAACTCTCAACATGCTATAAACATAACATAACTCAATCAACACTGATAACATAACTCAATTTAACTCCCAAACTAAAAAAATACATCTATGTTCTTTAGTATGAATGCATTCAAGTTCATAACACTCATTATGCTACAACATTCAATGAAGAGTAATAATAATAAAAAATCTATTAACTAAGACAACTCAAATTACCTTCCAAATAAAAAAAAAAACATCTTTAATATTCCATGAACATCTATCCATACTTGGAATCATATCAACTATAATACCATTGCACTTATTTCATTTTCATAAATGTAAGTACATAGTCAAGATTTAATATATATAAGTAATAAGAATATATATATTCTTAGTGAGCAATAAGATCACATGCATCTCAAAAATTTAACTCTCTCAGACTTTTCATAAAGAAAGTAATCATTAGTATCATCAATATTCTCTTGAAAATTAGGTAGAAATAGGCAATTTTTATTTATGTAAAGACCAATAATCCAGTATATGACGCAATAAATCTTAAAGGCATAATTACTTATGTTGGCATACGTAACATAGTTTATATTTTTAGGTGTGTTTGTTTTATGTTATCCCTTTATTCTCTCTTAACCGTTGTATTCCATTATTCTCTCATCTTCGTTTATATCTTCCTCCTCCAGTTTAGGGGAATGTTTTTTACTATTTTTCCTATAAATTGTGCATCCTTCTCCATAATAAAATAAGGGTGTCTAGAGATATTTAATCTCCATTCTTCTTCTGCAATATTTGTTTCCAATATTCTGGTATCAAAGAATTTATATCTCTGGCCTGTGTGCTTGGTATGGTCAGCATGGAAGCTGCGTGGAGGAAGAGTCTCTTCTCTCTTGCTGTGTGAAGCCTTCAGCCTACATGAAGAGGAGATGCGTGGTGATTAAATCCTTCAACCAGCATGGAGTTGCATGGAATAATCCACATGTTGCATGGAATAATATTTTGTCTTATTTGCTGTAGAAAATTCCAAACAATTTCTACGTGGAATTTATTAAAAGATTTTCTCAAAGGAATTCTCAAAACCTCAAATACACGTGTGAAAAATTGAGTCACCTTCACTACAGTGTCTATGTATGTGAATTTTGGAAGTGCACTGGGAAGCTGGATATTCACATGCAGGAACTCAACCACAACGTTGATATCTTCCAATCCCACAATGTATGCACTTGAGATAAAATTTCTAGCACTGTGCATGGACAAGAGACATACTGGAGTATTTTTTCTGTTCTCCTACAACTGGTAGACTAATAGAAAAACCTCTCAAACTTCCTCTACGTGAAGAAATGAGAAACTACGTGAGAAAGCATTGAAGCTGCATGAAAAGGATAATAGTTTGCTACGTGAAAAAGGTGATTCTTCTCTACATAACTCCATTCATCATTGTGTGAAACACAGAAGAGAAGAGAACTTGGCTTTGTGAAAGCCTGAAAGTCTCTTAAAATAATTTAAAAAAATACTACCTGGAGAAGAACAGTGGAGTATCTAAAAGTAAAACTGAGTGTCAAGCGTAAATGAAATGATTGAGACTATTGAAAGTCATAACATCGTCTCGTCTCGCTATCTAGAGAACATCGTGAAGAAGCTTCTGAGAGCTCTGGGTTTCTAATTTTCTTTGCTAAATGAGCTTCGGAACACTGATAATCTAGTCTTCAATGAGCTAGTTTGACGAGGACTTCTTGAATATTTCCTTTTCGATGTCGGTTGCCAAGTAAAGTGAGGGGAAGAGTTAGAAGCTAGGTATGATGCCAATAAGACGAAGAGAACACCCCACCAAGCATCATCGTCTCTCAGCACGCAAGTATCGAGAGCATCTACGAGCCAATACTTCTCATCAGTGAGTAAAAGTTGTAATAAATATTATATATATATATATTATGATGTATGCTCTGAAGTTGCTTCTTTTTTATGCTCAGTTACTTAAAAAACCCAATTTTACGGCTTGGAAAATGAAAATGGGGAGAATCCTTCAGTTTGAAGGATTATGGGGCATTATGACCGGATCTGTAACCAATCCCATAGCCCCTAATGAATTAATAAAGTATGAAATGGCTAGTGCCAAAGCCTTGATGCTGATAATGCTCAGTATCAGTGATGATGTGAAAACGCATGTTCGGAATATGGAGAAACCAAAGGAGGCCTAGGACAAGCTGGAAACAATTTATGAAGCCAAAAATTAGACTAAGATCCTCCATCTTTAGTCAAAGCTACACACCCTCGCTATGGGGTCAGATGAGAAAGTTGAGGAGTTCTTACATCACGTGGATGCACTACGATCGGAGTTATTAGCGCTCGGTGAAATAGTGGGTGACAAAATTCTCATATCGATCACCTTGAGAGAACTCCCTTCTCAATTCAGAGTGTTCGTTATGACACTGAATTTATCTAAAACAATGGTATTCAAATAACTTGTGAATTTTCTTCTCTGCAGGAAGAGGCCATCAATTCATCCCAAGAGGATACTAAGGATAAAGCCCTATTCTCAAAGCCATACCGTGGCCAAAAGAATCAGAAGGGTCCCCCAAGAAGCCAAATCAAGCACAACCAAAACAACAACAGAAAGATCATAAGTCAAAGAGGTGGTGTCACATTTTCAGAACCAACACTCACGACACTGATCACTATTGGTACAATAGCTTGAAACAAGGGTCTTCAAGTCAAACAAGCACATCAGGGTGCGAAGATTTTCAAAATTCCAAATGACATCCCCATTGGAGAAAACATAAGGGACATCTTGCAGCCCAACAAGATAATGAATTTGATGAGGAGGCCTCAAAAGGATCCCACTCTACTAAGAACCTTGTGCTCTTCTCTCAGACTTCACATCCCACGAAGAGATTCTGGCTTATAGACTCCGGTGCAAGCAAGCACATGTCAGGTGACAAGGCATTGTTCGATTCACTAGACAAACAACCCACTAGTGATTGGGTTTAGATAGTCGATGACAAAGAGTACACTGCAGATGGAATAGGAATATTCACCATTCCACCGGGACCACAAAAATGTATGCTCACAAAGGTACTATATGTTCCTAGATTGACTAGCAACCTCATGTCAATGACTCAACTATTGAATCATCACCTGAAGGTAGAATTTCTTGTCCAAAATTACATCAAATCATGTTTGATCTCACGATAAGTTAAGATTACTGCTAGAACATTTCTAAAAGATAATTTATTTTATTTAGATATTGTTTCATCTTCTGCAATAGCTTTATCTACATCAACAGTATAATCTACTGCAATCTGGCATTTTAGATATGGACACTTGTTGGCTAGTTCATTGCATCAGATGAGTTCAAAAAAAATGGTTCATGGAAAACCCAAATTTTCCAGTACCTTGCCTCTTTTCCCTGGTTGTCTTATAGGAAAAACAACACAGGGATCCATTTCAGGCAAGCACCTTCCATGCCAAGAAGCATCTGGAGGTAGTTCATATAGATCTGAACAACCCTATGCCTACTTTGTTTTCAGGATCCAAGCACTTTCAATTGTTCATGGATGACCACTCCCAAAAAATGTGGGTGTTGTTTCTAAAGAAGAAAAGTGAGGCTCTTCAACACTTCCAGAACTTCTATCATCATGTTGTGAAAGAGACCAGACAACCTCTTCTTCTACTTCACTCAGATCGAGGGGGGGAATTCACATCAAACAAGTTCTTGGCATTCCTGAACCAATAAGGCATAAAGCATAACCTGACTGCTCCCTACACACCTCAACAAAATGGCATTGTTGAGCGATGCAATCGTATAGTGATGGAGATGGCTTGCTGCATGCTAACAACAATAAAGCTAGAGGAATGTATTGGGTTGAAGTAGTACATACAACTATATATCTTCTCAACAGGGAACCGATAAAGATTATACAAAAAATTCCAGAAGAGGTATGGAGTGGAAGAAAGCCATCAATTTCTCATTTGCAAGTATTTGGCAGCATAACATACATGCATGTCCTAGCTTAGAAGAGAAAGAAGGTTGAGCCAAAGACACTCCCATGTATCCTACTTGGATACAACACTACCTCGAAGGCATATCGTCTCATGGATCTTGAGACAAAGAAAAATATACGAGATTCAGGATGTGGTTTGTGATGAGTCATCCTTTGACTCTATAGTGACATTAGAAGAACCATTACAAACCACCTCTCACCGACTAGTCTCTAAATCAGATGAACAACCAGAGGAGACTCCTCAGAGAAAAAAAATTCTTCCAAGAGAGCTATTTTTTGACCTTGGAGAACTAGAGAATGTGACTCCGCATCAATCCACACGGCAATGACACAGTTCTTCTAAAAAAATCAGCCAAGTTCTCTCCCGAAGTGGGTACAAAGCACCATCAAGGACTCACATTTGCAATAACTCCTAGATACATCAACCGGAGTCAAAATAAGGAGTCAAACAATAAATGAGGTAAAATTTGCACTCATGAGTTCACTGATTAATAACTCCAAGCCAGAAAATTTTCGTGAAGCACTTATTCAACCTCAGTGGAAGGAAGCCTTAGATACAGAATATGACTCACTTATGAAAAATCAGACATGGGAACTTGTTGATCTGCCTACAGGAAAGAAACCCATAGGCTGCAAATGGGTTTTCAATACAAAATATAAGGTAGATGGATCCATCGAAAAACACAAAGCACATCTTGTAGCAAAAGGATATGCTCAGAAAGAGAGCATCGACTATGAAGAAACCTTTGCACCCACTGCGAAGATCAAGATCATTAGAGTTGTTTGTGCACTGACAGCACAAAAAGGATGGAGACTTCAATAGATGGACGTCAAGAGTTATTTCCTAAATGGTGATCTGAAAGAAGAAGTTTACATGGCCCAACCTGAAGGATTTGTTGATGAAGAGCATCCTAAGAAGGTATGTCATCTCATAAAATCACTGTATGGACTGAAACAAGCTCCAAGGGCATGGTATATCAAGATCGATGATCACCTTTTACAGCATGGGTTCACTCATAGCCCCTCAGATTCAAATTTGTATATGAAGAAGGTAGGCAAGGAAATTTTCATTCTTTTTGTATATGTAGATGATCTTGTTATCACTAGCAGTTTAGAAGATCAAGTTGATATTGTGAAGAATGATCTCAAAAGAATTTTCAACATGACAGATTTGGGGCTACTACATTACTGTCTTGGCTTGGAAATATGGCAAAAGGAGAATCGCATTTTTGTCTCCCAGATAAAGTATGCCAAGAAACTCCTAGAAAAGTACATAATGTCTAATCGTAAAACTACATCCACTCCCATGGAGAAAGGATTGTAACCTTCAAGATTCCAGGATTCACCTCAAGTAGATGCTACTCTCCATAGGCAAGTTATTGGAGGGCTCATCTACTTGACATATACCAGACCAAATCTATGCTTTTCCGTCAACTATCTTTCTAGGTTCATGCAGGAGCCAAAGAAATTTCACTGGACAACAACAAAGCATGTATTGAGATATGTCTGAGGAACATTTGATTATGGTTTGGAATATAAGAAGAATGATCAATTCTTCTTACAAGGATATGTTGACTCAAACCATGTTGGATCTATTGATGACATAAATTCAACTATAGGATACATTTTTCATCTTGGATCTGGTCCCATCTCATGGATAAGCATGAAACAAAATGTTGTTTCTATTTCATCCATAGAGGCAAAATATTACACCACACGAGGAGCTATGTGCGAAGCGATATGGTTACGTCACATTTTGGATGACATGGGAATTTCTGAAAATTTGTCACGTGTTCTCTATTGCGATAATCAAAGTGTGTTGAAGCTCATGCAAAATCCAATAGTTCATGAATAAACAAAACATATTGAAATTGACTATCATTTCATTCAAGAGCACGTCTTGAACCGTCATATTCAGCTCCAGTACTGTCCTACAGAAGCACAAGTAGCTGATATTCTCACCAAGGATCTTGGAAAAGTTAAATTTGATCTCTTCATAGGTCACATTTTCAAGAATAATGTAATAAGGGGGGGAATGTTGGCATACATAGCATAGTCTATATTATCCCTTTATTCTCTCTTAACTGTTTTATTCCATTATTCTCTCATCTTCGTTTATATCTTCCTCCTCTAGTTTAGGGGAATGTTGTTTACTATTTATCCTATAAATTGTATGTGCTTCTCCATAATAAAATAAGGGTGTTGAGAGATATTTACTCTCCATTCTTCTTCTACAATATTTGTTTTCAATACCTTAGAACCTTCTTCATAGATTTCTTGCAGCATTGACCTGCATCCCTATCAAGTATTCCTAGATCCTAGAAGATCTTCTCGCTCTTAGAAAGATCAATAAATTTTAAGATAATTTCTCATAAGAGGCACACATTACCACTAATGAAAATTATCGCTTGAGTTTGATTAACACATTTAAGAAATCAATAACTAATCTCAACATCTAAGGAGGAAGAGACAAGTACTCGCAGCATTCATGTTTTGTCATCTAAGAAACATAATTATTTTACGATGTTCAAAATAACTAGCAATATGCTTTCACCATCCACAGTTTACCTCAAGACACAACTTTTCTATGCCTTAAAATTAGGAAATATTCAATACGAACTTGCCCTCCAACTCAGTTTAGTGACTACAACATCACAGGTTCACTTCAAGACTTTAATATTTAAAACGTGCAACTCCCCTTAAGGACTACACACCCACGATACATTTATTTCTTATATAGGTTTGACTTAGGAACCCCACTTTTGTTAGACTAGTTCTTGCTCATCATGCAGCCAACATGGCTTCTTAGCATGGCAGAAAAAAAATATCTTTTTCCTAATTTCAATGCTTAGGGTTTTTTTTTCCATTATTTAGAGCAACATTTAATAAAAATGAGGCTTCCCAAGAAGGGGAAAATTTCTACCCAGAACCAGAACTCATATTGTTAACATATTTTCCCTCTAAATCCAACGTATATGATCAAGTTTTGAGTGAGAAGCTATTGTTTTTACCATCATTAGATTATTTAACCAAAAACCCAATTATAGGAATTACCCAAATCAATATTCAGGCATTTCCTAGATAAAAAATGCAAAAAATACATTTAAGAAATAACAAACAGAAGCAAAAAAAAAAATTATTATGAGTGAAATAATCATGAAAATGTAGGCCATAAATCATTCTCAGAGTGCTAAGGCTACATCACTTAAATATCCATTTACAGGATGCTCAAAAAAGGGAAAACAACTCTGTTTTTGCTTTTAGTCAGAAGGATTGTCTGAAGAAAGACAAACTCTATCATCATTGAATCCACCTAGAAACTATTCTATCCATTCATATTGAATAAACAAGACAGAGAAGGGGGGAAAAAATGCATTTGAATGTCTATAATTCCAAAAGAATAGTAAACTACATAATAGCACTTGCTACAGATGAATGCAAACAAAGTAAAGGGTGGATATCCTTGCCAAGAAATTTGTTTGCGAACCCTCTGCTACTCTCTCTTCAAATCCTTTTCTAAAACAATTTCCAAGTTAACCATAACCAAACACAATAAGAACACAAAAATTAAAATGGAAAAGAAAAACACTCCACATAAAATGTAGGTTAGTGGAGTCGTTATCCGAATTCCAAGGCCATTAATGAATTTAATACTTCATTTATTCTTCCACCACCCATTCTCCCTGTAAGTTGGTGTCATGTAAAATAAGGCATGATTAATTTCATAGAAAATTTCTATCCCATCATTCCATGTCTCCATCTAAATTAATCCACATTTCATTGAATTTCACCAAACCACTCTGCCAACTCCTTTAAATGCCCCATCTAATTAATTTATTATTTTGTTATATCATATTATATTTTTTATTTTTTCCCTTTTTAAAAAAAATTATTGATCATATTTATTTTACATTCGTTTAGTTTACTCTATTTATCTTCAAAATATTTTATTATATTCAAATTTTTTATTACCATCATTATTATTATCGTGTTATTTTCAAACAATATCTTACTTTATATAATTTATGTATTATGAACAATTATAAGAATGCTACTATGATTACTATCCAACCAAACCAGATACGAGAGATAAATTTACTTAATTCATAGATTACATTCGACACCCAGAGAGGTATCATTGTCCCTGCGTAGGTTACGCCAATAACTGAGGACCAACTTGTGCCCTTAAAGGATATAGAGTCATCTCATAAGACTTATGTAGAATAAAAATGAGAGAAGATCCCCTGCAGCATGTTCAAGGCCTTGAGCATACTAATGGCCAGGTGCGAAGGTGGTACCCGCACCTTGACGATTAGGAGAAAAGGAGTAGGACATTACAATTTGTTTTGTCATTACATTTATCACTACCCCCCAAGTAAATCAGAGTGGTTTTTACCATTGTGTCATTGATTCTGACATTTACAAAAGGACTATCTAGATCTATGTATTTGGGTAGAATTGAGTTCCCAAGCATAATATCAACTAGTTGTCCAATGACCTATATAGTAGTTGGATCTTTCCTCCTCCTACTTTGTTTCTTTATGCATAAGTATTTAACTAGTTTATTGTAGATGAACACATCCTTAATAGCTTGAATCAATGGACTTTTGACACAAATGTCTTTCAGCTGGTTGACAAAATCATAGTAAAATTATGATTTGAGGCCAATCTTTGTTTCTTGTAACCTTTCAGGAGATTCTGGCTCATTACCCTATGTTTTACCCTTGCTGGAATTTTTCTCAGGTTGTTGCGGATCAACATGCAACATCTTTTGGCTTCTCTGTAGATTTGTATGTAGCAACTGTGGTTCCTCTGCAATTTCAGTAATGGTGGGTCTATCTGGTGGAGGAAGTGCTCTTCTTGAGTGAAGATGTAAGTTCTCTGTTGTATCTTTGACATGTGTGTAATAAAAGATACTAGCTTGAGATACTAGTAATATAAATTGTCCATCATTAAAATTGTGTAAGTATTCAAATTATAATGAAAACCATTATTTTTCATTTTCTCCACAATTTTTAAAAAACCACCCTCATTCCCATCCCTCTATAAAGTGAATCCCTGTCTTTTCAAATGGCATGAAGTTTCCATTATAAGTAGCAATAATTTTTCTTTTTCCCAGTAGCAGCAATTCATCATAGAAACTTAGGGATCTTTTTGCATTTTTTCAATAAAAAAAGTATATTGAAACTTTGGGTATTGGGGTTGAACTATAATTTTAGTCGATGGTACATAATACCAACAATCTATATTTCTATTTTGGTTAAGTTTTCTGAGAAGGGAATTGAACACAGTCACATTTATCACACCAATGCAACCCTCAAGGATTTCAAATTCCTCAATGGTATCTCTAAGTGAACACATCTTTGAAAATCTAGCCAAAACTATTTACATTGTCTTATAGGTAACTAATTTTAGATCATTACTATGTATTTTATTTATCAATTCACATACAATTTTTTTTTCTTATTCTTGCTATAAATAATGACATCCGATTATATACTTATGAGGTGTGGGACTATTGGGGTTTATGACCCACTAAGTAAACAAATTTCCACTATCTTGAGTATGTTTTATTAAAAATAAATAAATGCACCCTGCCAAAACACGTATGCATTGCATTGTTTCTTTAATAGCTTCCAAAGAATTTCACACCACTATACAAACACTAACATATTATAAAGATATACTTTTTACATTCTTAAATATTAAAACCTACAATAATTCCAAACTCTGAAGAAAACTATTGCGATAAGAGGAACAATTTTTGTTCATTGTACATATCTCCTAAATACCTTCCTTACCTAAATACATTATAGCCCACCCCATGAGAGAAACTGTAATTTTAAAATTACGGTTAAAAATATCTTCACTTGTAGTAGATATAATATGGAATGATAATAATAAAGAACCATATTAATTGTGATCTTATGTGTGCTTATTAGATATTTCTATGTTATTGTTGGTCAATATCATTAGGAAGATGTTGTCCACTTTATCATTGGAACAAAACTTTATATTAATGTAAAGGAGAGTTACATAGCAAGGTGACTAGAGAACTCACAGTCCCAAAAAATGCCACGAGTGAAACAAAAGTACACCACAAGGGAAAACACAAAACGCCACGAAGGCTTATAAGATAATTCCCAAAGGGAAATAAGATATCATCTACAAAAAACAAAAGAAACATCAGGCACATGCCACTGCCGCACTAGGAGGAGGGGGAAGATCATCCCGGGGAGGGATGAAAGCTCCGCTAGAAGGCTCAGCAGATAGTAGATGCACTTCCCAACACTCTTTCTCTAGAAACCGCATCTGAAGAGGCACCATAATTACCCAACTAGGTGGTGGCGATCTTACAAGATTCTTCATTGCTGGTGGTGGCGAGCCCCACTGGGGGGAGTGTTAGCAACACCTTTCCACCTCGGGGATGGACTCCAGCTAGGTTCAACTGAGGACGGGGAAGAGTGAGCCTGAGAGGAGGAAAATTGGTGGCTACGAGAGTGGATCCTTTTACGTGTATTCACAGGTGGTGGCCGTTGGGGGTGGTGAGGGCCGAGGTGGTGGCAGTGGTGGATCGGGTGAAACCTCAGTCATGTTACATGGTGCACTCCCCCAGTGATCCAGTAATTCCTGTAGATGTGCAAATTCTTGAGATTTAATCTGAGATCATATAGTAGATAGAATAATCACCTTGTCATTAGTAGAAAAGATGAGAGAATGTAAGATCATTTTTGAAACTAAAGGCATTGCGAGATTTCTAGATATGAAATAAAATGCATGCACGGAAAATATGCCATAAGCTAGTGATAGAATGAGGCCATGGAATAAAGTCCCAAAATAAAGCCATACATCAGGAGAAAAACTCGAGGTGATAGGGAGAAAATAAGGAAAGAATCCAATGCCAAATAGCGTGCACATGCGGTCAAAACCAGAATAAATGTAAAAAATACTCTGGGATGGAGCAAAAGGAGCAGGTCGGGGGGGAATGCTAATATTCCATAGATGTTCACCTAAAGAAAGAACTTAATAAATCAAGCTCCATAGAAAATGGTTAACTTTAGTTTTAAGAAGAGGGTTCTAAGTACGAGCAAGCCTGCAAAGCCAGGTAGTGGGCAGTGACTGGAGTCCCTAGTGAGCATTTAAATTTGCAATTACGGGTGACATAGGAAAGAGAAGTTGATAGAAGGTGTGAGAGATTGTAATGAAAAAATCTATATATTGATTCCATCACCAATCGCACCACTAGGTAGCCGGTGGACGGAGTCCAAGTTTATAAAGCATCACATCTGGAAGAAGCTTTTGAATCTTACAAATCGAAGGAAGATCATAATTCTGTAAATGGAATTTTGCTTTAAGTTCAGGATAAGCAATCCAATCTTTGCGGTGCACCAGATCTTGTATAGTGTGAATTCCTATGTGAAAAAACCGAATGACTTTGATGCCTGGGAGTTAAGCTAATAGAAGCATGCCCTCAGAAAGAATTGGTGACCAACAGATGTGGTGAGTATTAAATGAAAGGCCATTGAAAAATCCATCACCAACCCACCATAAAAAAGTCTTCACCTACTTGAAGGCATTCCAAATGCTCTTAGCCACAAAGGTACCCAAAATCTTAACTGGAGTAGATGTAATAATAAGAGTACGTAAACCAATACCATTCCATCTCCACTTACCATACGGGGCACCAGATTCAATACAATATCTCATCAAAATATACCAACATCGACCCCCAGAAAGAGTTCAGATAATCCACTTAGCACATAGAGACACACTTTGCCTATAAAGATCAAGAATTCTAATACCACCTTACTTGTGAGGGAGGCAAAAAACATCCCAGGCTACACGGTGAAAGCCAGCTGAACAAAAAATTTTACACCATAGAAAATCCTGTAGAATTTTAGCCAGGTGATTGAATGAGGCACAAAACAGGAACCAACAAGCAGAGTAATAAACATGGGTGACAACAAGCATTTTGATACACAACCGAAACTTTCCTGCTAAGGATAGTGGTTTGGAGGATGACTTCTTGATTTTCTGCTTTACCCTACTAATCGCATATACCCTCAGAGTCGCCAAATCACTATCGAAGGAAAAAGGAATGCCTAGAAAGTGAAATTGCTCACCATAACCAATCCAAGTCTAGAGGTAAGCCTGAAGCCAATTAGGCATTGGAAAACATCTTTGGCGAAAATCGAGAGTTTTGACCATCTGAATGCTGGAACTAGAGGCTAAACAAAAAGTGGATAAACAATAAAAAATGACAGTGACATTCTACTCATACTCAGCCACCGTAAGGAAGGAATCATCTGCAAAATGCCCATTAATCAACTATGTGTGGTGGTCAGGTAAAGTATTGCCATGAATTTGACCCTGGGCAATGTGATGAGCAATTAAGTATCCCAGAGCATCTGCTGCAAGAACATAAAAATCCAAAGAAAGAGGGCAACCCTGTATGATGGAGCAGTAGAGTCCAATAGCTTGAGACTGATGGCCATTAATAGTGAGCTAAGTGGAAGCATTGGAGAACATAGTATAAACAACAAAATAAAAGAAAGCACTAAACCCTAAGGCCTTGAGCATAGCTAGAATAAAGGGCCACTCAATACGATCGTAAGCTTTTTCAAAATAAATTTTTAGAAAAGGAGGCTTTTGACAAGAAATATGAGACCATTCCATTCCTTCTCATACCACAAGAAGATTATCCAAAATATAACAACATTTGACAAAGCCGGTCTGTTCAGGCCGCACAATCTTTGGCATAATATTAGGAATCCGCAGAGCTAGAGCTTTAGCAACAATTTTGTAGGAGACATTCAACAAAGTGATCGGCCACCAGTTATTAATAAGATTTGGATTGCCTGCTTTTGGAATGAACTTGATGTTTCCTTGATTGATGAAAGTTCCTAATGAGTGAGATTTAAGCGCCTCAAGATATACTCTGAGTAAATCAAGACTAAAAATTGACCAAGTGGTTTTATAGAATTCACTGGGAAATCCATCCAAACTAGGAGATTTATCATCAGCTAAACAAAGTACGGCAACATAAAAATCATATAAAGAAAGAGGAGCATCACAACGAGCTGAATCCCAAGAAGTGAGTTGTGAAGGCACCACATCAAGGTATTTCTGTAAAGTAGAATCTTGTTCAAGATAATCCTCCTGAGCTTGAAACACAATATGATAATGCTTGACAAATGCAGAAGAGATTTTTGGGAGTTTGGTAAGCCTCTAGTGGGACTTGTATATAGCCTTGATCTGTTGACGAGCATGCTTGGCACAGATGGATTTGAAGAAGCTCTTAGAAGCTTTATCTCCCACCTTTAGCCAGTGGATCCTCGAGTGGATCTGAGCACCCCAAGCAGTGTAGGATTCACTGATCTTGAGATTATGGTGAAGATATGTAACCAAAGATTGAACATAAAATCAAAAGTATTGGATTCCAGGAGTAAGGATACCACCTCAAATTCTGTATGTATGAGAAGAAGATCAGCCTGTCTTTAAATCTGAGAAACTTGTTTTACCAAACCAGCAGAGAAATTTTGAGTTGTGCTGGAGTGCCGCCTCCCACCAAGAGCACCAGCTAGAAGAAAAAGGGGGACGTGGCACCATGTTCCAAATTTTGGTGGTGAGTTGGATTAATCTAGGGTGATGAAGCAGCGAGACATTGAGAAAAAAAAACTGCGTACTCAGCACCTTGGGAGGGCCCCCCTACCAAACAACCTTAAATTTTATTCGATGATGGTCTGACAAAATCACATTGGACTAAACCTTGATAAAATTGGAACCATGTGTGTCAAAATTAAAATAGGTCTACTGAGTAAGAAGAGCACGATCAAGACGTTTTAATACGCGATTAGATCCTTCTTAGAGGTTGGCTCAAGTAAACCAAGTGGAATACAAAAAATCTTGTCACCGGTTGAGAATCAGATCAGAAAATCCCTAAAAAATTTTAAAGTAATACCAAGCATCCCATTATCCGAGGCACCAACGCATCAAGAGTGCACCACATTTATCATCAAGATGCTCCACCATAGTAAAGTCACCACAAACAAACCAATAAGCAAAAGGTAAGTTGTCACCTAACCACCACCATAATAATATTCTTTTGGAAATGTAATTACGAGCATAAACATTGAGAATACCAAAGGTTAAATCATTAATATGCAAAATAGCCCACACCACTCGATGGCTCGGGTCTTGGCTCGAGGAAATAATTAAAGTCGAAAACTTCGGCGCAATGGAAATGCTAGCACCACCCCAGCCATCAATGTGATGAGTGTGAAAGTGCAAAAAATCAGGGGGCAATACACGTCAGTGAGAAGTATGAAGTAAAAAACCAGAAATCTAGATTTTCTGTAAGCAAAGAACATCTAAACCACTAATTAACTGACAAGCTAAAAAGAAAAATAATTTTCGTGAGGGCTCTGTTAGCCCTCACACATTCCATGATAGAAAATTCACGAAAAATAAGACATATCAAATGCTCCTTGCCCATCTAGAAAACCATCCTCAAATTCGAGAATGGAAAAAATTATTGGCAAGTAGAATCTGGTTTGAATGAGAAGACTTGACTTGAATGGAGCAGCGATTAGCCACATTCATTCCCCATGCGTCACATTCTACCTTGCGAGGTGGGCCACGCGAACGTCGTAGTGGTAGAGAAGTTGAAGCCAAATTCCCATATTTCTCAATAGTAGAAGATCCTCACACGGACATTGAACCCACTTCAGACACAATACAGATCTAGATCAATCAATTCATGCACAGTAAAATGAAGAGATATTAAGATGGTTACTGGTAGAAATTTGTCTAGCACGGTTCACTATAACGTTTTGTTTAAGTGATTTTTAGGCACCTGGTATACACTGTACTATCAAATCACTACTATATTACAACATTAACTTGGGTTTTAGCCTGATTAACACCTTTGGACCTCTAACACAGTGGTTGTATTTTTCTACAAGGAAAAGATAGGTTAGAAAGGATGTTAAGGAATTGTCGTGGGGCACTACAGTCAACATTTTTGATTCTAGGTTTGGTTTTGTTTTTAGCTAAGGTCTGTAGTTCACATGAAAACATGGTTTTCTAAAATGTAAACTAAACATATTAATATACTACACTCTGTAAGTTTTAATTGTGTTTTTGAGTCAGATTTCTGATGAAATTTTAAGTTCTTATTTTGGTTTTTATTCATATTTATGTTAGATTGTATGACACTACACGATGTCATAAAATTATGGATTAAAACATTTTTAATGTTTTTTTTATTTACAACCTGCATCAATCCCTCATATATCCTACTAATTTCGCCAAAAGCCAGTAAACTATTTCAAAATTATGTTCTTTCGAAGATTTAATACTTTTTTGCTACAAATCAATAGTTTTATAGGTTATTGTTAGGGCAACCTTTGATGTGACATATAAGTTGCCCTCAAAAGAAAGAAACCAGTGAGAGATTTTCTTTCCATTTTTCTAACAAATACTAATCAAATTTTGTAGTTGTTAAAAGACATGATTTCCTAATAAAGAGGTAGTTATAACATCCACCAAGATTCAATTGTTGAGACGTATACTTAATGACAACATTCGCTACAGTCATGCCTAGAATCTCTATCAATATTCCCAACCTCTTGAACCCCTCTTCCTTTCACTTCCCCTCCCTATCCTTTCCTTTTCTTCCATTCCATCCTCTCAATCTTCCAACCTCCTCTCTATTGCTATTGGTGTATGTTTACCTTTTATGTTCTCCCTCTCCTCTACATGTGTTATTTAATATTAATTTACAAAAATTTCACTTATTTCTTCCCCAACAAATTTTGCACCATACTTTGCTCTACCTTTACTTCCATTCTCTCTTCATTCAACCTCCATATCCCCTTCGGCATTCACATTGCACTGCTCACATGGGATTGTGAGTGTTATTTTTATCCAATGTCTCAATAGAAGAGACAAACATACTTGCTCAATATATATGTTTTTTTCACTAATTATACCACGTTTGGGGGTATCAAGACCGTTTAGTGAGTGGATTGACATTTGTTAGAACGCGCACACTTTTGAGTTTAGATAAACAAACAGATTCAAAACATTTGAAGAGTAGACCCATAAAAGTTAGTTTTAAACATTCTGTATATTACGTGACATAAAAGTAGGTTTACGTGCCTTTGCAAAAAGGTCATTACATACGATCCGATCATATATACGCCTCCTCAAGATTATTATTATTCCATTTATTTCAGATCTTTGTTTATTTACATTTAAGATAAGATAGCAGATGACGAGTTATTTAGAGGATGGCCCTGGTTGCACCACCTTCTTCGTCTCTCTCTCGCTCTCTCTGCGCCGAGGGTCCTTTCACAAACATTTCCTCTTTCTGCGATTCGAATACCTTCCTCACCACTTCTTCCTTTTCGTTGAATGACGCGGCCAGAATATCGTTTCGCAGCTCGCTCACCATCGAATTCTTCCCTGTAATAACAATTTCACATTTTTATTGTTAGAGCTCGAACATTCAATCAGTCATGTACAAGGACTTATAGAAAGTAAAGCAATTCATAACCTGCAAGGAAGTTGATTTCATTGCGGTCATCATTGTTGATATGGAAGGTGAGGATTTCCAGGCGTTGGTTGGAAGATGCGATTTGAGAGGATGGATGGCCTGCTGGAATTACAAAGACGTCTCCTTCTTTCAGATTCTCCTCGACTCGCTTGTATGACACCCTGAATTCTCCTTCTCCTTCTTCTCTTTCTTCCCTTTCTGATCTATGTCCCCTTTCCATCTCCCTCTCCCTCTCCCTCTCCCTCTCCCTTTCCTGTTCCTCTTCCGATTCGCTTTCGCCTCCTCCTTCTTCTCTCTTCCTCTGCTGTTGAACTCCCTCAGGGGATGCAATTTCCACCCTTCCACTGCCTTTGACAACAACGGCTATCCTGGTGGAATGAGTCTCCCAGTGCGGGACAGTCATCGCTTGCTGCCATCAACCAACCCGATCATTCATATTAGACCAACCACAAAGGGACATTTTACTGCAGAAAAGAGGGATATTAATTAACTTACAGGCTCAATTCTTGTATACGCGATTCCGATGTCTTCCCTGTCCAGAGGACCCTTCACAAGATCCTCATCATCCGCTGAGATGAACTGGCCATTGTCATTAGAAAACCTGGGGCTTTTCTTGAGCAAATTGAATGGCTTGTACTCCTCCTCCTCGCTCTTGGACTTGCGTTTCCAGAATGGGATGTTTATATGATCTCCGCTAACAATGGACCTCTTCCCCTGTTCTAGAGATGCAAATACGCCTTCATTCTGCTTGCTCAACAACCTTTGAATTTGTTGCCCCTCAGTCTGATCAAACACCGCCCATCGTTAACTACGTGAATTGAATTAAGAAAGAACAATATTATTTAATAAAATGCTTACATTGAAGGCGGCTTCAAGAGTTTCTCTTCTGAAAGCAGACAAGATAGAGGGCGGGTTCCGCCCACCTCCAAGATAAAACGACTGCACAGCCACAATGTAAGGAGAAGAATTAGCGTTATTAGAAGAAGAAGAAGAGGAAGAATGAGCATGAGCATTACTATCGAGAGGGAGGAACCTCGTGGTGTCGGCGGGTGAGAGGATTGGGATTGTGCAACAGATTGACGATGACCAGGGTTTGGCTTTGGTCATTGTTAATGGCGTAAAAGATAGAACCCAATGGAATGAAGTGAACGCTCCCTCTTTCAAGCTGGACTTCCCTCAATTTCCCCCCTTGCACCCATCCTACTTTTGCCTTGCCTGCGCACAACAGTAGAAAAATTATTTGTTCAGATCAACAGATGATGATAATGATGTATGATTACTACACGAGACACACAGACCTTGTTCAACGAAGAGAAGTCGACGTGCACTGCTGTAGTGAGGAAGCATAAAAGAGTTGGGGCGAATGCAAATGCAATTCAGCTCAAAATTCTTGAGATCTTCTACCAGACTGGAACTCTCCCTAAAGATGGGAACGGCGCGGATTTCGCCTCGTTGTGTAGCAAGTCGCCTCTGATGCTCGTCCCTCTTGTAAATGTAGGGATTTCGATTTTCCCTCGTCTCCCCATATCGCCTGCTGCTTTCGATCTGATTCCCGCGGATCACACTCGCCAAGCATAGAAATACAACTCCCAAACACAGCACCAAAGAAAGCCTACGAACCGCCATGACTAGGTATCAACACCTGCATTACACGGAGACCACTTTCATGACAATCAATACGAACATGCATTTCAAAAAAACATGTTGCAGACTAATAATTATATATACTCACTCAGTAGTCAGTAGTGGAGCAGTGCTAGTGTGAATTGACAGAGAGGAGCGGGGCAGTTTATATAGTGAATTGGCGAGAGGCGAGGTGAATGGAAGGATTCCACGTAAGGAGAAGCGAAGATTCGTGTAGAGTGCAGGGGCATGAAATGAGAGCAGGAAGACATATGTCGAATACCAAGGAATCTCATGCAAAGATGCTTCAATCGCGTCAGAACCGAAACCGTGCATCCTCATCCTCACAAATAAACAATTTCTGTAATTTCTCTCTTTGTTTTCATGTGCACCTCAATCGTCGTCTAGTTCTACTCTACTCTACTCTACTCAGGTTTTTGTAATCTTGTGCGCCTTCTAATGATAGCTACATTCAATGTATTTGATTTTTTTGAGCAAGATCTAATTAATACCAAGTCTCCCCCGCCCAGCGGAAAGGGAGATTACGTTCTTAATTATTTTGCAACCATGACTAGTTTACATCGTATCATTCCAGACGTAGGAAACTCTCAAGAGAGTTAGGTGTAGCCACATATTTATTTTGAAGAGGGTGCTTTCATGTAAAATGTTCCCCCAAGTTCATAATTCAAATTTATGTAAAGCCATATTTACCCATCCCATTGTTAACCCAAATTATAAGGTCTATTTTGTTGGCAAGTGGTGTTGTCATTGATGTCAAAACTTGAGAAAGGAACAACACGTGTGAAGGTTGATGTAGTGCCATTCATTGATGTCATGTGCTGTGTTGATGTCAAATTCAGTTGCTTGGTCTAGTTATAATTGATGACTTGTCTTGAGTAAGTGTGATGGCTTGTAAGAGTGATGCAGTGTTGTGATGATATCATGAGTGCAAGAAGATGGTTGTAGTGATGTCATGGAACTTGTTGAAGGTCCTTGTAGGTGTGCAAGTGTGGCAATGCTTGAAGGTACAGATGGTCAAGAAGCCTAGTCATGGACTAGTCAACATACATGAAGGTGGATGGTATGTCATGGTGGTTCACAAGGTTTTAGAAACTAGTTATGCACTGTGAGAGCATGAAGAGCATGAGGACGAGGTGTTAAGACACTTACAAGTGTCTCAGAGTGTGTCTACAGGGTTTGGACCTCCATTCTAGGTTTGTACTTAGACATATCTTAAGCCCTAGGCGACATAATGAGGTAGGTTGGACAAATTTCAGCATGGAGATGCAAAGGTGGGCATTAGGAAAGGGGTCACGAAAATGCTAGATCAGGGCGCCTGGAACAGGACTGGGGTGCCTACGGGTGCTCTGGTATGCAATCTAGGCGCCCTGGTCTGCAAAAAAGCTCCAGAACTGGTTCTCACAGGGTCTGAAGGTGGTCTGAAACCCTCGCTGTGTGTCGCATCAGGTTCGTTGTCCCACGTTGTATGTCGCCAATTATCCAAGATGATGTAGAGATCCTGCAAGAAGACAAAGGTGTATCAAAACCCTAAAAATAAAGATGTAGAATGAATGGGTCAGACTAACCTCAATTGCCACAACAATGGGCTTACTAAACTGAGTGCTACTCTACATTTCGGACCCAAATGTAGTTTTGGTGTGTGTGTGTGTGTGTGTGTGTGTGTGTGTGTGCGCGCGCGCTGCTGATGCGCGCACGTGCACACACATATTGTGCCCTAGGTTCTCTTGTGCTAGTCCCACTATGTGAAATAACAAGCAATAACTAAATGTAGAAAAATGTAATAGCATGTGTGCATGGAATGGAATAGAGTCCTCACCTTATGAAGTGTGATTCAGAGTTCCTATCTTATGCCTTGATGACGGAGCTCTGTGGATGTAAATGCAATAGATGGATATAACTCTACATGAGTGATAGTAGTGGGTGCAAATGCAATAAATGGATGCAACTCTAGATGGAGGGAAAGGGGTGAAGAGAGAAAAATGAGGATGGAAAAGGCAGGGGAAAATAAATTGGTCAAGAAGAAGGTGGTCAAGTAAGATTCCCAATATAAAAAGGAAGAGATCACGAATATTGAAAGTGAAGGATTGGAGAGTGTTATGTAAGGATGGTGTTGGTGTGATAGGTGGTTAGGTGGAGGAGATCATAAAGAAGAAATTGTGAATTGGAGTGAGGAGGGTGGTGATGGTGGGTGAAATGCAGAAGGTTGGTCTTTTGTTGAGGAGTGTCCTCAAGAAAGGCCCATCTTATAAGAGTGATCGAGTAAGATTCACAAGATGAATGATGTAGAAATGAGATGTGACACTAAAGGATTTGATAAGATTATGTGAGGTAGGTGGTAGATCTAGGGCTTATTGGAGGGGAAGATTACAAGGAAGGAACAATCAAATAGAGTGAAGAGTGTGGTGATGGTGAATGATATACAAAAGGGTAGTTTTACCTTGAATATTATCCTCAAGTAAGATTTATATTTTTCATAAGGGCTCAAGTAAGATTCACAAGATTAGTATGCAAAATGAAATGGTGAAAGGAGGGTGGAGTAACAAAGAAGGAAGAGGGGATCATGAATGAGGGAAGAAAGGGAGAAGGATGGAAAATATAGGGTGGTTAGGATGGATGATAAAGGAGGAGGAATGGAAAAATGAAATTTTGACCATGGTGGTGGAAGAGGAGTTACAGGATAAGTAACCCTCCTTAAGAAATATCCTCAATAATGATTGACATGTTGTAAGGATGATCAATTAAAATTCTCTGAAGATGAATGCAGGTAGATTATGGTAAGGGTAGGTTCACGGGTGAATGTAATTGGATAGGTGGTGGTGTAAATTAATTTGCAACAATTAATATGATGTTCATTAATCTGCAGTCATTTAATTATCAGACCCAAGGACGTAAAATTTCAATATTGACAGTGTTGTATGCACAATTATAGATGTTTAGGAGGTATAAGGGAAAATTGTTGTCACTATAATTAAGAAATAACAGTGCTAAAAATGAACTAGATTATAACTGAAAGAAAATACTATGGTTAATGATAAAGCATGTAAAAAAATAGATCATAGATAAAAGAATAAACTGATGTTAATTTAATCATGCAATGAATTAAAACAAAAAATAGAAGGAGAAGGATAAAAAATCACAAGTGGGCCCTGCCTTGGGTGCTAATACCTCCTAATGTCATGTATCTACAACAATTTAATGGAACTCAGATTCTTATTTCATTAGAATGAAGATTACAAGTGGAAAATACAACAAATTCTCTATCTATGGATCTATTTATGTATCTTGTTGGAGTATTCCATTGTGTTTTCACCTTCCTCCACACATTTATTGACCTTTCATATGTTTGGCTATCTATTGGAGTCCTTCTATTGGAACACATGTATATATGTACATAGTTGTTTAATTAATATATATCTAATGTAATATAACATTATTCATTTTATAAAATTGGTATTAGAGCATTGAAGATCTTTGACCTGTGGTTTCTGTTTCTGCAATTTTATTTTTGATAATTGCTTCTTTCCTTTGGCATTTTTTTTTTGGAGGAGCAATCTGAGTATCTTATCTTTTCCTATGTGGAAGATTGGAGTGCAAACGAATTGCGTGGAGGAACAATTACACCTGCGACTCCATCAATCATGCATGTTTTCATTGGCATGGTCTGTGTGAAAATTTAACCAGCATGAGCACCTACGTGGAGTGCCAGATTTGTTTTGATGGTGTTCTAATTGCTTTCTTCTTATATGAAACTAGATCGACAATTTAATTTTTTAAAGAAACCACTTGAGCGCCTTAGAGGACATCATTTTGGCATAGGAAACACCAACGTCTAAGAGGAGAACATGTGTAAAATAAGATTAAAATGTAGATAAAAATGTGTGGGAATGAAGAAATTAAAGTAAAATAAGATGGCCAAAATATGGGATTAATTAGTACTTTATTCACTCAAGAACCTTCAAAATACTAGTATGAGATTGGTCTAAATAAATGTCTAAAGGGCATGATTTTGTGAATACCGTTTATGGTTTAAGGGGAAAATCTTTATGAAAAATCGTTAAGAAGGTAAACAGGTCATAAATGGTCCTAAAACACTACTGAGGTAGTAATAGAGAATATATTTCTCAATATGGCCCATAATGAATTCGGTGACCTGGTTTGTTATTGGAGGCTCTAGTGTTGATGACTAGTTTTCATGGTGTAAGGACATTTCTGGGAGTGCAAGTTGGCAAGTGGTTCTTGGGCACTCACAATCCAAGTGAGGATGTCTGATGGTGTTGGTGATGACCCTAAGGTCATGATGTTTCTATTAATGTGACATACATGCATGGTTGAGGTGGTTTGAATATTGGTTGAGCTTCATCTATAAAGACCGATTTTGTACCTGTCACAGACCTAATGAGCATAGTTGGTCCTAATGAGAGGTTTCATAGTATGAAATGGGGTTGTAGGATGAGTAAAGCTTATAGGAGGCATGGATTAGAATTAGACAACATCTCTAAGTTGTTCCTGATGTTTGAAGAAGACCATGAAGGCCAAGAGGACTATGTCTTGGCGAAGGAGTTGTTTGAGTGCAATTAGACCTTTATGAGTCCTAGTGAAGGTATATGGTCATAACATGCTATTGCTATCCTAGATAGGTGAATGAATTGTGTGTTCATGCTTTACTCATATTATTTGAAGTTCATTTGATCTATGATGGCTGACCTGGATGTGTATGATTCTTAAGTCATGTATATATGCAAGTGAAGAAGACCTATTTGGTAGTTGTGAGGTGAAGAGGTGTAGCGAGAAAGAAGCCTATTTGAGAAGAGGTGAAGAAGTCGTTTTTGACCATCAAGGAAGAGCAAAGGATAGTTCATGATGTTCTCAAGTAATTTTGTTTGTTGAAGAAACACGTCATTCGATCTAATCAACTTGGTGAAGAAGTTCTTGAGCTAAGAAGCCTAGAAGACATATTTGAAGAAGATAGAAGAAAGAAGGGTGAAGAGATGAATAAGTGTCATCATCAATTGTTGTGGAAACATTCTATAGGTGAAAAACCATTAGGTGGCTGAGTTGGTGTTGAGTCATCTAGGGAGTTATAGCTTTCTTGTAGGGTTGGTGCTCTACTAAATTGTTAGGGGTCGGTGCTCAAATAAAATTGATTCATTGCTTTATAAGGAAAGTTTTCCAAGATTTGTTTCAGTGGGTTTTCTTTCCTTCAAGGGTTTCCCACTTATATCTAGTGTACTTGTGTTCTTGTGTCCTTATTTCTCATGTATGGCTATGATTCTTGGTGAATGCATGTTTAATGGTTAAGTTTTAATGATAATTGATGAATGGTAAAGTGTATGTGAAAACAATTTTTAGTTCACACTGATACACCCCCTTCTTAGTGGTTGTACTTCCAATAATTGGTATCAGTGTAGGTCCTTTGAAGCAATATTAAAAATCTTGAGGTTATCCTAGAAGAACAAATATGTCTAATCAACAAAGTGGTTCCTCAACTAGCAAAGCTCCTTTGTTCAATGGGTTAAATTATGTTGTTTGGAGCATTAGGATGAAGACTCATATAATGTCATTGGGATGTGATATTTTGCACTCAGTTGTAGATGAGTACACTATTCCTTAAACTCCTCCAACTGATGCAACATGCAAGAAGGCAAGTAATGATAACTCTAAAGCAATGAATGCCATTTTGTGTGGACTGGCAGAATCAGAATTTGTCCAGGTAATGTAATGTTCTATAGCTAAGGCTATGTGGGATAAGCTATGAGTCATTTATGAAGGTGGAACTAAGGTGAAGTTGGTAAAGCTTCAAACCTACATGAGCCAGTTTGCAAGTTTGAAGATGAAGGAAGAAGAAAACATTGCATCATATCTCCTTAGGGTAGATGAAGTGATCAATATTATTAGAGGATTATGATAAGAAATGAAAGAAGCATTGCTGATACAAAAGGTGCTAAGATCTCTAACTCCTAAGTTTGATCCTAAAGTCTTAGCTATAGAGGAATCCAAGGATCTAAGTACACTGTATATGGATGAAATCCATGGTATCTTAACAACTTATGAGATGAGAACATGTGGTGAAAAACCTCCCAAGAAGAAAGCAACCTTCAAAGATGAAAGGAATTCAAAAGCTAAGAAGATCAAAATCGATGATATTTTAGATATAGATGACGATGAATTGATTTCTATGAAGTTAAAGATAGATTTAGGTAAGTATAAGGGTAAGTTTCTCTTCTAGTGCTTTAACTATGGTGAGATAGGGCATAATTTCATTTGGTTTGGTTCATAATGCATTTACATGCAATGCTCTTATCCATGGCCATACCAAAGAAGGCAATATTCAAGAAGCATTTAAATTGAAACATGAAATGTTTACGTAAGGTTTAATTCCTAACGTTATTACTTATAATTCACATATTAATAGGATTTGAAAGCATGGCTATATTTTAGAAAATTATAGGTTGTGTGATGAAATGATTAGTAGAGGTATTGTTCCTGAAAAATGTACCTATACCAAACTCATTTTTGGGCATTGTAAGATAGAAAAGACAGTCTAAGACACACATGAACTTCTTAAAACGATGAAAATGAATGGTTTGAGTGTTGATAACATTACATGAAAAAGTGTACTTTAAAATTGTGGTGGATAGAACTCACTAGTGGTTGATGAAGAGAGGAAACAATAACCTCTCATATGATAAGTTCCTTCACTAATCATTTGTGCTAATATTTCACATTTAAGGGTTAGAGATGGGTAAGTACACAAAGTTGGAGGGTCAAAATGTGGTCTTAAGTGGACGCATTTTTCTAAGAAATAAAAAAAATTCAACTTGTACGATTTTTTTTAAATAGTTACACTCAAAATTGGAAGATGTTGTATAAACATGAATCATAGAATTTTGAGTCTATTTTCTAAGATACTAAATTTTATTGAAAACAAATAAGTTTAAGTGGGTCAAATAACTAAAATACCAACAGGTGTTGTTTTTTTTGTTAAAAAAACATAATAGAGTGACTTTCGTGCCCCCCACCATTTAGTATTTTTGAAAACCCTTTGGTAGAAAGATAGCTAGGAGCGTCTAGTTTGTGCTAGAATTTTTTTTAGACATTTTTAGTGATTATTTATTTTTTTAATGATTTTTCTAGTACAAAATTTTAAGTTTTGAAAAATAACGGAGCTCCGACTGTGCCTCCCCTAACTACCTTAAAAAATATCAAAAATTAGTTTTTTTTTTTAATATGTATAGAATTAGGCCTAGTTTGTGCTAGTATAAAAAAAAATTAATTTCGATGAGCCAAAAAAAAAGATGCACAATGAAAGATAGCCATATTTAAACTTCAAAAAATAGCTATAACAAGGCATATTTAGAAAATAAATAATATGGAAACCTTATATTAGTCATAAAATTTTAAAAATTATATTTTTTGAAAGAAGAAACTCTACTCTACGTTGTGGTATAATTTTTTTAAACGAATCGATCGTTTTATGTTGATTTATCAAGGCGGAAGTGACATTTTTGCATTTTCCTACAAAAACACAATGTTTGATGTGTTTGTGCAGGTCCATGCCTCAGGCTTGGGGATCCAAACCGGATTCAAACCTAAAGGCATGTATTGGAAAAAGGAAAAATGCAAAACACATACACGTACACGTTCTACATAGTATAGACATATGTTTTTTTGGCATGTTCATTTATTATTATTTATATTTTATTATTTCTTATACTTTAAATTTATTTTAGTAAATATAAGAAATCAGGGTCACTATGAGGAGCTTATAGTGGTGAGAAAAAAGAGATTGAATATCTCTTATTTTATTAAATGAAAATTAGAAGCACAACACATATTTATAGGGATCTGTACGAACAATACTCCACAGAATGGATGGAGTTGTTATTAACAACAAGAGAGAATACTAGAATAGATAATAACAATTAGTTTAACAATAAAATACTACGTAGACTACGATAACATTACTAACATTCCCCCCTTATTACATTATTCTTGCAAATGTGACCCCTAAAAAGTTCAAATTTCACTTTTCCAAGAGATTTTGTGAGAATATGAGCAACTTGTGCTTTTGTAGGATAGTACTGGAGCTGAATGTGATGGTTCAAGATGTGCTCTCGAATGAAATGAAAATCAATCTCAATATGCTTTGTGCATTCACAAAAAACTATATTTTGTACGAGCTTCAACACACTTCGATTATCGTAATAGAGAATAGGTGACTGTTTTTAAGGAATTCCCAGGTCATCAAAAATGCGACATAACCATATCGCTTTGCAAATAGCTCCTCATGCGGCACAATATTATGCCTTTGTGGATGAGATAGAAATAATATGTTGCTTCTTTCTCATCCACGAGATAGGTCCAGATCCAAAATGAAAAATGTATCCTGTGGTTGACTTCTTGTCATCAATAGATTTGGCATGGTCCGAGTCGATGTATCCCTGTAAGAAGAATTGATCATTCTTCTTATATTCCAAACCATAATCAATTTTTCCTCAGACATATCTCAAAACATGCTTTGTTGCATTCCAGTGACATTTCTTTGGCTCCTTCATAAACCTAGAAAGATAGCTGACAACATAGCATAGATCTGGTCTGGTATATGTCAAATAGATGAGCCCTCCAAAAAAATACATGTAGAGAGTAGCATCTACTTGAGGTGAGTCATGGAATCTTGAAAGTTGCAAGCCTTTCTCCATGGGAGTGGATATAGGTTTACAGTCTGACATTCTGCATTTTTTCAGGAGTTTCTTGGCGTACTTTATCTGGGAGACAAAAATGTGAAGCTCCTTTTACCATATATCCAAGCAATGATAGTAATGTAGTAGCCCCAAATCTATCGTGTCGAAGGTTCTTTTGAGATCATTCTTAACAATATCAACCTGATCTTCTGAATTATTAGTGATCACAAAATCATCCACATACACAACAAGAATGCTATTTTCTTTGCCTGCCTTCTTTATATACAAATTGGAATCTGAGGGGCTACGAGTGAACCCATGCTGCAAAAGGTGATCATTGATCTTGATATACCATGCCCTTGGATCTTGTTTCAGTCCATACAATGATTTGATGAGACAACATATCTTCTTAGGATGTTCTTCTTAGTGCCAAATCACAGCACCTTGAATGACCTCTCAGATTTGGTGTTTAAAACCTGTCATTTGATGTGATTCACATAACATTGAGTTTTCCCCAGAAGTGTGGGACTTTGCAAATGGGATCATCTCCAGATTAAGGTTGGTTCCTATTCCTTTGTCTAGGTGCATACGTGAAATTTGCAAAGGATTGATTCTTAAACCTAATATAATATTGCCAAGGAGACAAGGATGAAAGGAATGTAAGAAATTAAAACTAAGATAACCAGGTGATACACCAAAGGAATGATGAACATATGTTTTGCTGATAGACACAAACCAAAAAATGCATACAATAATCAAGCACAGATAACTAGTTTTGTAATGAAAGACTAGATGAGAGCAATGAAGACAAGAAAGGGTCGAAAATCAGCCACAAACATGTATTATTGCTCTGCAGATTTGATACAATGCATTTACAAAATGGCCAAAAGGTAGAAAATGTGTTGTAATCTAATGGAAGGTCTAAAACTCCACGAATTCATTTTCCAGAGGAAAAGGGGAGCCTACAAAATAGAAGAATGTCCATCCTTTACAATGAGTCTTGACCTTGCTTTTATAGATTCAACATGAAGGGAAGAAAGAGAGGGAAGTGGGAAAAATAGTTCAAAGTTCAATCACTGCTATCAATGCCTCCTACAAAATCTACCCCCAAATCTGTCTTGACTGCATCAATTTCTTGTTTAACACCTCGAAGGAGGAAACGGAGGATCAACTCGAATATGATTTGATTTTTGGGGCAAAATAGATCATGCATTAATGGCCTAAAGACATTTCTCCATTTTTCCCCCACCTAACCTCTCCAAACTTAAAATTTCAAATCTTCATGGCATAGACTAGGCCCAGATCTTTCCAATGGTACCAGATTTGCTAGATTTTGAGCCCCAAGTTGAAATATATTCCCATTTGAAATTTGAATCAGGTCTGTACAAAATAGTAGGAAAACTAGTTCAAAAACGGGCTCCCTTTTGAAACTAGACACGTGGAGGGCCAGCGCATGTATGAGGGCAGCCTCTATATTTTACTTTAGGAGTATTTCACTCCCGAGCTAAATATTGGATCGAACCATGACCCCGCATAGAAGGAACCCGAGAAAACTCATCCAAATCCTACAAATTGGTTGCAAGAAGATTCAACAATGGAGTGGCGGAGGCCAAGAAAGATCAAAGGGACCCTGTACAGAAAGAAAACGACTCTGTCACGCCGTTTCTACATCTTAAATCCATCCTCCAAGTTACAGGCAGGCAGAACTATAAAATAGCAGGGTCAGACAATAAGGATCAGGGCTACAAAGAATGCCAGAAGCCAAGGAAGGAAGAACGACGAAGATTCGAAGTCCTTGGGCTCGAATTGGTTCAGGAAAAGGGAAAAAAATGACTAAGTATGGAGGAAGAAGCGAAAAGGGCCACGTGCCTTAATGACGTTGTTTCAAGGGTGAATCCAAAAGGATAAGTCCAAACTTGTGCCAGGCTTCCATGCATCCAAAGTCCCCAAAAGTTGCGGGGCATTGAAAAGTCTTCAGCTGAGAGCGAAGCGTGCTAGGTGTCAGCTTGGCACAAATTCGCAAAGGGAACCCAGGGTAGAGACTCAAACTTGCGCTAGACCCTCCACGTAGCCAAGGGTCAAATAGGGTCAAAAGGTGGGCTTCAAAATTAGTTAAGTATAGAAGTGCAAGTGGAGAGTGCCGCGTGTCAGCCTGGCACATTTCCAAGAGTCAGTCCCTGGGTGGAAACCCAAATGAGTGCGAGGCTGCCACGTAGCTCAAAGTCTAAAAAGTAAGAAGGACCGTTGAAAAGTCCACAAAGCAGTGGAGGCCGACAAGTGTCAACCCGATGCTCCTCCAAAGGCAAACTTTGGGTTGGATTTGCAAACATGCGCGGTGCCTCCACGTGTCCTCAAAGGGGGCAGAGTTAGTTGAATAGTCAATGCATAAGCCAGGCCGGCGGAGGCTGCCAAGTGTTTCAATGGCACTGATTCAAGGGTCAAATAGAGAAAAGGTTCCCAAGCGAGCACTAGACTAATGCGTGTCCCAAGGGAAGGCGGGGCATCAGGGGAAAAGTTAGTTTTTCGCCCTTTGCCCCAAAAGGAGTAAAAGTTGCAAAATGGCCCATGACTTCTGCAAGGAAAAAAAGTCAACATATAGACCCGAGTCAAAGCCAAGGTGAGGAGTCAGGGAAAAAAGTGAAAGTTTTCCTTTTGTCCAAAAGGCATAAAAGCAAAGATGGAAGTGCATTTCCCAGCCAACCAAAAGGAGCCACGTGTCCATGCGGAGCTTCGGGGCCGCGGGAGTTTTCTGGATTTTGTGATTTTCGCGAAAAAGGAGAAAAGTTAAGTTCTGAGCCCGCAGACCCAATTTTTGTCCCAATCTGGCTGCCACATGTCCCAATCCAAAAGGGGGACCCATTTTTCAAATTGTTTTCCCGCCCATTTGTACAGAATCGATGCAAAACTTCAAAGGGGCATATCTTTCGACTCAGGGCTCAAAATATAGCAAATTTGACATCGTTGGAAGCATCTCAATGTCCTCTACGCCATGGAAGGATTAAAAATTTCATTTTTTGTAGGCCCTGGTAGGTAAAATGAAGAAAAGTCTTCCAGGCCATTAATGCAGAATCTAATCTCTTCAACTACCAGATCTGATTCGATTCGATTCGCTGGGGAACCAGAAGTGACATATTGTGGGCAGATTTGTAGAAGGCATTGATATTCAGTGGTTGAGCTTTCAAGGTAGGATTCAATGCGTATCTCATGGTGGTTGGAGTAGGATGTGACTTTTCCCTCTTCTCTCTCTTTTCCTTCTATATATACTGTAACACTTCTTCATTTGAAGAAGAGAGACATTCTGGGCATAGAGAAACTCTGTCAAATTTGTTTCTCGATGCCATTTTTGAGCAACGAACCTTCTCCCATGCCTGGAAAATGTATTTGTGCCTCTATTCTAGAAATGTAATGGTCTGTGCACCTTCGAGAGCAATAAAAAAACATGTTTTTGTGGTGTTCTTCAACCCTTTGCATCATTTTGTTGTTTCTTTGTGCCTCTCCCTTTCAGTCTTGGTTTTCTGTGCATGTATTTCACATTTACAGGTGCAGGATGTTGTGTTTCATGGAGTTTAATGGATGATTTACAGATCTGGGCCGTGTCACTTCTGTCTGACCTCCCTCATCTCCATTTTTCTGTTTCTTTCTCCCTCAACAGAATATCTTGCTTCCTTTACTGGTGTATCACCGCTTTAGTGTAGGCTCTGTTTTTCCCTCTTTCTCTCTCCTTGGTTCCTTGGAATGGTTAGATTAGGTTAGATTTAGTTTTCCTGCACATTGGAGTAGCTCGTGGCAGGTAGTTTAGGAACAAGAACCAGCTTTCTCTAGAGATCTTTCCCACTTTTGCAAGGTCCCACACCTTGGGGAAATTTCAATGTTATGCAATCACACCAAATGAGTCTGCCTTAGAAAAGTAGATCCATAACTCATTTGGGGGTGTTGTGATTTCGCACTAACAGTTTTGGCATGCCTGGTGGGACCAAGAGGTCTTAATTTCATTTCATCAAGTTGATGTGTTCTTGGTGAGATTTAGCCTTTAGAGGCACATTCAAAGCACATCTGGCGACTCCATCTAGTCAAAAACCCATTCTTTGAGTTGCAGACCTTTTCCATCCATTTCCACTCATTTTCATCCATTTTCTTCTTCCATCTCTTTCATTTTCTCCCACTCCATGAAGTTGTGCAATCATGACTTCATTCCCTTCATGGAACTCACACTTACAACAACAATACAGTCCACCTCTAATGTATTTCCCAACTCCTCCAGATCAACATTATGATCAGATCCAGAACCATTATGCTTACCCATATGAGCAGTGTCAAAACCAGTTTGACTATGAAGCTTATCAAGGATAAGGGGATGCATATAATGGTGATAGTTATGCAGAAGATGTTGATCTATTGGAGAAGATCAAAAAAATGGAGGCAAACATGGTTCAATTAAGGGCAACAATTCAAATGAGGGCTTCCAGCATTGGTTACAGGGCACCTTGTCCATGGGAAGGCCCTTTTCCAAGATATAGCCCTGGTTCAATTAAGGGCAACAGAAATGAGGGCTTCCAGATTGGTTACAGGGAACCTTCCATGGGAAGGCCCTTTTCCAAGACACTACAACCCTCAGGAAAGTTGGACTTCATGATTGCCCCAAATTACACAATGGGCAGAAGAGATAGAGGCCTATAAACTTGGTGCTAGGCAGCCTTGTCAATGGGTAAATCCTACACCATTATCTGGTAATTTTCTCTCTACTCCTCAAGCAACACCATCTCAATTTGGGCTTCAATTTCCAAGCTTCCCATTGAATGTTGCCCCAAGTGTGAAATCCATTTCTCCATCCCCTAGTCTTCCACCTCATCTCAGTTCTTCTGTCATTTTCCCTTCCAAACAGTCATCCCCTCCGAAAAAACAAGAAGTTCCACCTCTCTCCCCACCACAAACAATTGCAAAGCTAGTTGAACCCCAACCTGCCACTCCTCTTGCTTTCCCAAGCCCATGTTGGGAAGAGACTCAAGAATCTAGTCAAGGAGAACAACAAGAAGAGGAGCCCAACAGAAAAGAAATGATAGACAATTTGAAGAGTTGGGCTGCCAAATTTGGGTTTACAAAGGTCCCCTTGATGGTCAAGCCAATAGAGGAGGTCAAGGTTGAAGAACTAGTGGTGGCTGAGGCTGAGTTCGCAGCAGAAGAAGAGCAAGAACAAGAGGAGGAACGGTCAGTCCCAAGCCCCATTGAAGAGGAGCAGCTGGGAGAGATCAAATCAGTGTTGAGGCCACTCAATGAAGAACACATCATTGAAGATTTTTTGCTTTTATTTCAAGGGCTCTGATTTGATTGATGAACCCATGATGGAGGAGGACCATACAGTTTCAGAGGCCCCAAGTGTGGAGCAGGCCACAGAAGAACCTTCAGTTCTTCCTCCCACTTCATCCCCTTCAAGCTCTGATGTTGAAGAAGAGTTTGATCTTTCAAACTTCATGTTTGAGAGTGAAGGGAGCCATGATGATCAAGTTGCAGATCAGGAAGACACCATGGAGGAGGTAGAGCACATGCAACAGGACAACAAGGAGGCAAACCGTCTGTCAGAACTTGAGGGATTGCCTTGATGGAGGGGAACCCATGGAGATCACATCATTTTTTCCTCCATCTCTCACATCCCACACACATGAACCTGCTGCCATGGAGGAGAACATTCAGGAACAACAACCTGCACTCCATAATGGCCCTCTGGAACCAAGATTGGAAGACATGACTCTTCCATGTTCTTCACAAAAAGAGGAAGGGAAAGAGTAGAAGAGTTTCACCACTTCTTCCAAGCCATTCATCCAAGAAGGTCCACAAGAAAACTCCATTCTTGGAGTTGAAACTCAGAACAAAGGGCACATTCAAAGGATCAGACCGTGCCCAATCAGGTACTTGGCTTCATTGGAGCCAAAGGAGAAGCCAAAACCAGTCATGCCTACTTCAGGGCATGAGGATGAGCATCAAAGTACCAAGGGTCACCATCAATACCTCCAGGAGTCTAATGCAGGTCAGCTTGAGGAGGTATTTTCCATTAATGTTGATACCTTGATGATTTGGGTGGAGGACTGGCTTATGGTCAGTTTTTCACTCATACAACCAGCCATGTTCAATGTCAAATCAGTTGCATGGCTGCCATTTTTGAGGAAGGGAAGCTATTTCTCCCTGCCAGTTGCAGGTTTTGTTTGAGCTCCCTTTGCTCTTGGTTAGAAGTAGTGTAGGTAGATTTGTTTTCAGCAGAAGAAGTGCTTATGCACACTCTGCATGTCTCATTTGAGACATGTATGATTTGATCTTTGTATATAAGTTTTGTTTGTATTGCTCAAGAGGGGCATGAGGCTAGGATCTTAAACTATTTAAGGAAAGAAGGATCATGTTTTCCTGTGACAGTTGCAAATCAAAATAGGGAACAAATGCAGAGCAACTAAAAATTGTTTCGAGACAGTCCATTTGAGGGACAGATGAAAAACCACGGGTCAAATCAATTTTCTACTCTCATAAATCATTGTCTCAAGGTTTTCTTATGAAAATTGAGAGTGCAGGCTCAGGGACAGGAAAGATATAGAAAAGGCTTGCAGTCAGGCTCACAATGGCTCAAGGATCAGTTCCATGTTTATCAAGCAGACTCCATGCCCAATGGATGCTTCAAGGCCACTGGTCTCTCCATCTAGCAGGAAGATGTCCCCAGTGAGTGGCCAAATTTTATCCATATTTTCTCCCGAGCTAAATATTGGATCAAACCATGACCCCACATAGAAGGAACCGAGAAAACTCATCCAGATCCTGCAAATTGGTTGCAAGAAGATTCAATAATGGAGTGGCGGAGGCCAAGAAAGATCAAAGGACCCTGTACAGAAAGAAAATGACTCTGTCAGGGCTGTTTCTACATCTTAAATCCATCCTCCAAGTTACATGTAAGTAGAACTATAAAATAACAAGGTCAGATAATAAGGATCAATGCTACAAAGAAGCCAGAAAGAAGGAAGAACGACGAAGATTCGAAGTCCTCGGCTCAAATTGGTTCTGGAAAAGGGAAAAAAATGACTGGCAAAAAATGACTAAGTATGGAGGAAGAAGCGAAAAGGGCCATGTGCCTTAACGGCGCTATTTCAAGGGTGAATCCAAAAGGAGAAGTTTAAACTTGTGCCAGGCTTCCACGTGTCCAAAGTCCCCAAAAGTTGTGGGGCATTGAAAAGTCTTTGCCAGAGAGCCAAGCATGCCAGGTGTCAGCTTGGCACAAATTCACAAAGGGAACCTAGGGCGGAGACTCAAACTTGTGCAAGCCCTCCACGTAGCCAAGGGTCAAATAGGGTCAAAAGGTGGGCTTAAAAATGGGTTAAGTATAGAAGTGCAAGTAGAGAGTGCCGCATGTCAGCCTGACACATTTCCAAGAGTTAGTCCCTGGGCGGAAACCCAAATGAGCGCGAGGCCGCCACGTAGCTCAAAGTCTAAAAAGTAAGAAGGACCATTGAAAAGTCCACAAAGCAGTGGAGGCCAACAAGTGTCAACTTGATGCTCCTCCAAAGGAAAACTTTGGGTCAGATTTACAAACATGCGCGGTGCCTCCACATGTCCTCAAAGGGGGAAGAGTTAGTTGAATAGTCAATGCATAAGCCAGGCCGGTGGAGGCTGCCAAGTGTCTCAATGGTGCTGATTCAAGGGTCAAATAGAGAAAAGGTTCCCAAACGAGTGCCAGACTGATGCGTGTCCCAGGGGAAGGCTGAGGCATTAGAGGAAAAGTTAATTTTTCGCCCTTTGCCCCAAAAGGAGTAAAAGTTTGCAAGATGGCCCATGACTTCGCCAAGGAAAAAAAGTCAACATATAGACCCGAGTCAAAGCCAAGGCGGGGAGTCGGGGAAAAAAGTGAAAGTTTTCCTTTTGTCCAAAAGGCATAAAAGCAAAGATGGAAGCACATTTCCCAGCCAACCAAAAGGAGCCACGTGTCCATGCGGAGCTTCGGGGCCGCGAGAGTTTTCTGGATTTTGTGATTTTTCACGAAAAAGGAGAAAAGTTTAAGTTCTGAGCCCGCAGACCTGATTTTTGTCCCAATCTAGCCGCCACATGTCCCAATCCAAAAGGGGGACCCATTTTTCAAATTTTTTTCTCGCCCATTTGTACAGAATTGATGCAACACTTCAAAGGGGCATATCTTTCTACTCAAGGCTCGAAATATAGCAAATTTAACACCGTTGGAAGTGTCTCAATGTCATCTATGTCATATAAGGATTAAAAAAATTCATTTTTTGTAGGCCCTATTAGGTAAAATGAAAAAAACGTCTTCCAGGCCATTAACGTAGAATCCAATCTCTTCAACTACCAGATCTAATTCGATTCGATTCGCTGGGGAACCAAAAGTGACATACTATGGGCGGATTTGTAGAAGGTATTGATATTCAGTTATTGAGATTTCAATGTAGGATTCAATGCATATCTCATGGTGGTTGGAGTAGGATGTGCAAATTTTCCCTCTTCTCTCTCTTTTCCTTCAATATATACTGTAACACTTCTCGTTTGAAAGAGAGAAATTCTGGGCATAGAGAAACTCTGTCAAATTTGTTTCTCGATGCCATTTTTGAGTAGAGAACCTTCTCCCACACCTGGAAAATGTATTTGTGCCTATATTCCATAAATGTAATGGTCTGTGCACCTTCTAGAGAAATAAAAAATGTGTTTTTGTGGTGTTCTTCAACCCTTTGCATTGTTTTGTTGTTTCTTCGTGCCTCTCCCTTTCAGTCTTGGTTTTCTGTGCATGTATTTCACATTTAAAGGTGCAGGATGTTGTGTTTCATGGAGTTTAATGGATGATTTGTAGATCTGGACTGTGTCGCTTCTGTTTGACCTCCCTCATCTCCATTTTTCTGTTTCTTTCTCCTTCAACAAAATATCTCACTTCGTTTGCTAGTGTATCATGGCTTTAGTGTAGGCTCTATTTTATTCCTCTTTCTCTCTCCTTGGTTCCTTGGAATGGTTAGATTAGGTTAGATTTATTTTGCGTGCACTGGAGTAGCTCATGGAAGGTAGTTTAGGAAGAAGAACCTGCTTTCTCTGGAGAGATTTTCCACTTTTGTAAGGTCCCACACCTTGGGGAAAGTTCAATGTTATGCAATCACACCAAATGAGTCTACCTTAGAAAAGTAGATCCATAACTCATTTGGGGGTGCTATGATTTTGCACTAACATTTTCTTCTATGACCTACTCAATTTCCTTATGTTTTTTGGTTAAGTCCTTTGCTTGGCGGGGTCATATATCTTACCAGGGACACACGGCGACTTAGCGCTTACTTAGAAACCTCCCCTTAATTCTATTCTTGAATTAGTGCCATTTAGAAACTTAGCATCCTCCGTTGTCCTGTCATAATGCATTGACTATTCAACCCGACCTTGTCCCTTTATGAAATTGGACATGTGGAGGCTCCACGCTCACTTAAAATCCCACTCAATATTTTTCTTTGAAGGATCATCGGGTTGACACGTGGAAGCCTCTGCATATTCTTGGAATTTTTAATGGTCCCCTCTTACCTTTTCAGACCTTGGACTACGTTGCAAGCTGGTGCTCATTTGAGTCTCTACTTTTGGATTTACCCTTGGGGATGCTCCAAGATGTTGTGTGGTAGCTTTCGCTAGCATTTCTATAGTTAGCCTTTTTTGAGGCCTGCCCTGTCTGCCGTTTGAATTTTAGCTTTGAATCTACCTTTGTTTTGGGCCTGGGACATGGAGGGTCTTAGCACTTGTGCGAGCCTCCCTTTTTAGATTCGAATTTGGAGGTGCACCACTTGGACACTTGGTAGCATTCGATGCCTCCTCCATACTTAGTCGAGTTTTGGATTCGTTCTGAACTATTTCGGAGCTTGAAGACTTCGAACCTTCGCTGCTCCTTTCCTTTTCAGATTCTAGCTTCTTTGACAATGTCTCCTCCTTCCCAGACCTTGTTATTCCATTCCCGAACCTATCTGTATTCTATTTAATGGATTTAAGGCATATATTTGCTCGATAGAACCGTTTTTTTGAAATTCTCCTGCGCATGGTCGTTTGATCTTCCGCAGGCCCTGCCACTCCATTGTAGAGTCATTCTGTAACCTATTTACAAGATTTGAACGTGATTTCACTGGTTTCTTCCTGTGCGGGGGTGGGTGGCTGATCCAATATTTTTTCCGGGGGGAAAAATATGGATAGCATTTTTGGTGACTCGTAGGAGTATCTTCCTGGTAGATGAGAGGACCAGTTGCCTTGTTACGTCCATTAGGTTTCGGAGTAGAGAATGATGACCTAGTACTAATCTTACCTCTAATCCATGAGCCCCGACCATCCGCACTCTCAATTTTCATAAGAAATCTCAAGATAATGGTTTCTGAGAGTAGAAAATTCAACTCAAGGCTTGTGGTTGTCCCTGGATGAACTACTTCGAAGATAGGTTTTAGTTGCTCTACATTTGTTTTCTTTTGAAGATGATAACTATTACATGTAACTATGAGTTTCCTTGGTGTGAATATTGAAAGGAATAGCACGTTCACTTGGAGGCATGTTGGACTATGTATCGACGCAACCTGGAGCAACAAAGAACCTATGCCACAACACTTAGGGAAAAAACTACACTACAACAAAACAACGTTTCATACGCACTTAGGGAAATAAAAGTCCTATGCTAATATTTACAGGGGTGGAAACTTCCCATTTAGTAGTAATGTTTGTTATGGATCTCGTTTACAAGGATCTACAATTTTTTCTCCATATAATTTAATCAGTTGGAAGGCATTACTACTCTTGCAATTTGTGATCTTGTAAGGGCCACTCCAGATGGCATCAAATTTTGAGTGTTTTCCTGGATTTTCCCGATTTGCATCCCATTTCAAAACCAGGTCTCCTTCTTGAATAGTCCTTGTTTTTACTTTCTTATCAAATCATCTCTTGATTGAGACATGATCCTTCTCCATTGTTTTGAAGTGCATGCTCTTTGGTTTCTTCCAATTCCATCAGTCTGCATACATGACATCCATTGGTTCAAACTCAGACATATCCAGTTGCTTCATGAGTTCCAATGCTGGCAACTCAAGTGATATAGGCAACATTTCCTCTTTCCCATAGAAAATTTTGAGTGGAGAGCTTCTTGTAGACCTCTTGGGTGTTGTTCCTATTATCCCGTAAGGATGATTTGAGTTTTGTTTACCAAGTTATCTGATTTTCATCCAAAGTTCTTCTGACAATCTTTAGCAAGTTCTTGTTTATGGACTCAGCTTGGCCATTACCTTGAGGGTAATATTTTTATGAAGTTCTCAAGTAAATCCCGTTCCTAATGGCCCATTCTATGATTTTGGAACCTATGAATGCCAATGCATTGTTCAATATAATGGTGGTTGGAACTCCAAATTTGGTCACTATCCCTTCATAGAAATCTAGTATGCTAAACTCATTAGCTTCTTTGAGCACCACTACCTCGGTCCACTTGGTGAAATAGTATATTGCTGTCAGAATTCATTTGTTTCCTTGGCTTGAATTTGGATTGATGACCCCAATGGAGTCCAATCCCCATTACATGAATGGCTGGTCAATTGAAATTGGGCGCAAGGGAAGTGTTGCTAGCCTTTATTTTCCTCTAAAGAACGCACAGTTCTTGCACCTTTTGATCTATGCATAGCAATCACTAAACACCTTGGGCCAATAATAACCCACCTTCGTGATCTTGAGTGTTGTCAACTATGGAGTAAAATGGCCTTCAACTGCTCCAACATGGAACTCTTGTAACACTTTCTTGATCTGATTTGTCCCAATGCATCTTAACAAAACACCATTGATGTCCCTTTTGAACAAGATGCCATCAATAAGCACATATGGGATGGCATGTAGTTTTGAAGTGTCTCCTTTTTTTTTACTCATCTTTGGAGGGCATAGGCCTATTTGTTAGGAAGTGCATAATGTTCTGAGTCCAACAAGGAGTGGGCACATCATCATTTTCTTCCTCTTGACTATTCTGCAGGACAAAACCAACTTCCTTTTCACCGCTTGCTTCATCTTGTTGACTCAAGGCTAGTTATTCACACAATCCCTTCCCATGGAACAACTTAGTAACCTTGATATCGATGTCATACTCCATGAAATGAGAGATCCATCCTACACGTTTTTCATTCAGATCCTTGCTGAGAAGGAAGTCTTTAACTCCTGCATGGGAAGACTAACAATTGGATTTTATTGTTTGAAACTAGATGTTTAAAATTCTTTAACCCTATGATCACTGCAAAGACATGCTTTTCGATGGAGTATCTCACTTCATAATCTTCCAAACCTTGGCTGAAGAAGGCAATTGGTTGTTATGTACCCTCTTTGTTCTGTTGTACTAAGATTGCAAAAATTGTGTCACTGCCACCAAAGGCATATAGTATGAATTCCTTAGAGAAGTCTGGATTCACGAGAGTTGGGGATTATGATATAGCTTCTTTGATGGCCTTAAATCTTGCTCTTCCTTTATATTTCCACCTAAATGCCAAGCTCTTCTTCAACATCAACGTTATTGTCTTGATAAGGGCAACAAAGTCTGGTACAAATCTGCAGACAAAATTGATCTTTCCTAAGAAGCTTTGATGAGATTTCTTATGGCTTGGTAATGGCATTGCTCTTATTACTTCAACCCTCTCTGGGTCAATTTCTAAACCCTACTTTGAAAAAATATGGTCTAGAAGCCTTCCCTCACTAGCCAAAAATATGCATTTTTTAGGGTTCAATGATACCTCGAATTTCCTACATCTCTGAAATACCTATCTTAGGTGAAAAAAGGTGATCCGCTGCATTTTTGGAGAGCACAATGATGTCATATAGATATATCAGTACTATTTTTATTGATCAACCCTTTGAATTCCATATCCATTTCCCTTTGGAAAGTGGCTCCAGCATTAGACAATCCAAATGGCATTTTTCTGTAGGCATAGGTGCCCCATTTGGTGGTGAAATCCGTTTTGAAATGATCATCTTCTTTCACCATTATCTAGTTATACCTTGAGTAACCATCTATGAGAGAGAATCTCTCTGATCCAAACACCAATTGTAAAATCTACTCCATTGAGGGGAGTGGGTAGTGGTCCTTGAGAGATGCTCTATTCAGATCACGAAAGTCAACACACAACCTAATCTCTCAGTTCTTCTTCCGGACTGAGACCAAGTTTGCAACCCAGTTTGATTGTTTGATTCGAAATATAATACCTATTAACTTGTTTTTATCTCTTTCTTCATCAGAGGTTCAATGTGTGGATTGGTAGGTCTCTGCTTTTACTTGATGGGCTTTGCATCTGGATCCAGTTCAATTGTGTGTTGTGCTATCTTTGGATTGAACCCTCTTAGCTATTCATAGCTCCAAGAAAATACTTCTAGAAAATCTTGGAAAAGTTTCATGAATTCATACCTTTCTTGTTCAGTGGCTAATTTTTCTAATTTGAAGTGTTTTGCCTTTTCCAACTAGAATTGACTCTGAATCTTCTCCCTTAATCTGATGTTAGCCTTCTCTTTTCAAAACTGATCATTAGGATTGAAGATAGATTCTAACATCACCAAACCTTTGGGAAGATTTTTGTATGTAGCTGCACTACTTGATCTCCATATTGCTGCTCTAATTTGTCTTGATTCCTAGCTGAGAATTCAGCTTCCTCTTGCAAGAAATTAATGATCTATTGATCATTATCAAACACATGCTAGCATGTCTTATTATCCAGCACTACTAGCCTCATGATTACATGGATGTGTGGCTTTCCTTTGTCCCTCTTGATGTTTTCAACCACATCAAATGTTGTTCCAACTACTACAAGCGTATCAGTAGCTTCATTCTCCTTCCTGGGTATGGACACAATGTTGAAGGCTTAGAAATCCTCAATGGGATCCCATACCCTATTCTTGTAGCTCTTGAGCAGGTTGTTTTTGACAGATTTTTTTTCTCTAACTTGATTAACAACTAGTTCACTATCACCAAACACTTGCAAGTTATTTATTCCTCATCTTCTTTCCCAATGTAATCCATGAACCAAAGCCTCATATTCTGTTGTATTGTTTGAACAGGAAAATTAGAAATGGAAAGTTGAATATTATCTCATACCTTGGGGTGACACAATCATAGCTCCTCCTCTGGATCCTTGCCTACTTCTCGAGCCATCAAAGAATAATTGTCATACTTCATTTTCATATTTGTGTTCTGGCTTAATGATGTTAGGAAGAGGATCATTCTCCTCATGCAGGCAGTAGACTCCTAACTTAGATTTTTCCATCTCCTTATAGGGGTCAAAAGCATGTCCTTTTTTTTTTCCCATTCGTTGAGATTCAAGTCTAGGATACACCCCAACTTGGTATCTGCTTCACAAGTGTTTAAGAGGTCCTCCCGATCAAAAGCTGAATAATTTGTATTGATTAGGATAGGCACATAAGACTCAATGTGGTAATCCACTATGGGCTCAGATCTAATTGTGGCCTTAGCTCCAGACCTTGTTCTAAAAAGCATATGCGACCAGTCAGCAGACAAATAGCCTCCAATTTTTACAGTGAAGTCCCTGGACAAACACAATGTAAAATATTATGGCAAGTCTATGACTAATACATTCTGCAATACAGTCACATTAGGGAAGGAATGCAGTGTGAGGATCAGATCTTTGTTGACTCCAAAATTTTTCACTATTGTCCTATCCAATTACACTACTCCTTTGGAGATGACTTCGTATTGAAGACCCAGTTGATTAGCTATTTGTTTGGGCATTACAAAACTACTTGCCCCTAAATCAATCATGTAATTATGCACCAATTTGTCCCCAATGATTTATGAAACATAGAATGGAGGAGGCTTCAAATTCTTACCTTGTTGTCCTCCATGGTTTCCCTCAGGTTGAGTTTCATTGGAAAACACTTTCTCTTGTTGGCTAAAGGGGTGATTTGAGCTTGAAAAATTGGCCATAGCAGTCTGTAACAAATTCCTTTGTCCTGGGATGGCCAGTGACTCCCATAGTGAAATGGTCATGCTTTTCTTCTTCATTTTCTCAATGATATTAAATGAGCTATCCTTCTACTGCCCCTTCCCTAGCACATTTTTCTCTTGCACATGGGTTGTTACAACTGGTTCTTGAGTAGATTTTGAAGGTGGTTTGTATTGACTCTACATATTGGGAGTTGTATCTTGAGTTCCAATACCTTGTGGAGCAATGGAGGATTCAGGATTACCTAGTTTCACTTGGAGATGCCTCTTGCTAAGCTCATTTTGGTGACTTTCCTTCTCCAATATTTCTCTTCTTAGACTGTGTATTGGCAACTATACTTTGAGAAGGATCCTGATTCATTCCACAGAAGTCTTCAACTTGCCAATTGACAAGCATAGTTTCACTTGGAGGCCCCTCTTGTTGAGCTCCTTACTGCTGAATTTCTTCTTGGCTAGATTCTTACGACACACTAGTGGTCTGTACAATCAAGGCCTGGTTTAGTGCACCATTGAAACACATTGATTGATTATGTGGCTGATTGCATGGGAAACACCAATCATATTCTTGTGCCATGTTATTTTTTGTTGGGACCAATGCCCTTGATGTTAAAGATGTGTTTAGATCATATGACCTGAAAGGTCTAGTAGTTTTGAATCTGATTTACAACCTGAGATGGTGATCTATCTTGATAGTTACTAACTCATTCCCTAGGTTCTAAAGTTGTTTCATAACTTCCTAAAGCTCTCTTGAGGTGTTAGAGGATGAGGTGGAGGCTTCAGCTGAACTTTGAATCCTAGGAGTAGGTATAGGAGCTAATGTGGGTGTCAAGATAGTGCTTTGGTTTCCTAATTCTGGGTATAGAGGCATGGGTGGCCTGGGAGTAAGTTTTCCAGCCTGAATTAAATTATTCTTAGCTCCTATGGAAAGGTTATAAGTTGCAGGTAAGGTTGTGCCTCCCATTGAATGAATCATTTGAAAGCAATATCAGAAATTAAAGCTCTAAGAAATTATAAGAAGGAACCTTCTTTTGTGGGCCTTACTGCCATTGGAATCCTGTCCTAGGTCCTTTGAAATATGAGGTTGAAATCTATCAACTGCTCATTTGGAGATCTTTTGATTTTTATCAGTTGCTCCAATAAGGATAGGTTATCTCCCTTTTCTCAATGTTGGTCATGAAGAGCTTTGCACAGATGGTCCCAAGTTTGAATAGAGATTGCTTCTAGGCTCCTAAACCATTGTGAAGATTTACCCTTGAGTGAAGAGGCTAGAAACTTGACTGTAATTTCCATCTCAGTGATCTCATGGATTGTACAGACATTTGTAATGTCTTGAACGTGGTCACTAGGAGAAGTCTGGTTTTCTCTAATGAAATATAGGATGCTCTTTAATTCTACCATCGAGACTAGATTTTGTGCATTCAAAGTGAGTGGAATACTGCCAATGAAATTGAAATAAGGATTTGGTTGTGTCATCTTGATCGTCCTGAGCACCCTTCTTGATTTAAAGAATGACCTACTAGGAGGAGGTGTTGATACAGATTTGTTTGATGGAAATGGAGACCTCTGGGATCTTCTTCCTCCTCTCCTTCTATATGGAGACAAGTGCAGGTGTACAAACTATCCCTCTTCTCTAGTTCTTGACCTTATTTATATCCTTTTCATGAACTTGGGAATCTTGGACTGCTAAAACTAGTGGATTCTGTCCCTTTTAGAGTCGTCAGATGTGTAGTTTTTTAAAACTTCTTAAAAGATAGAATCACAGCAAGTGCACATCAATCTTACTGTAATAAAGATGGATACTTCTTGGTCCCACCGGGCATGCCAAAACTGTTAGTGTAAAATCACAACACCCCAAATGACCTCTTAGATTTGGTGTTTAAAACCTATCATTTGATGTGATTTGCATAACATTGAGTTTTCCCCAAAAGTGTGGGACTTTGCAAATGGGAAACTCTCCAAATTAAGGTTGGTTCCTATACCTTTTTCTAGGTGCATACGTGAAATTTGCAAAGGATTGATTCTTAAACCTAATCTAATATTTCCAAGGAGACAAGGATGAAAGGAATGCAAGAAATTAAAACTAAGCTAATCAGGCGATACACTGAAGGAATGATTTTTTTTTTTTTGCTGATAGACACAAACCAAAAAATGCATACAATAATCAAGCATAGATAACTATTTTTACAATGAAAGATCAGATGAGAGAAATGAAGACAAGAAATGGTCAAAAATCAGCCACAAACATGTATTATTACTCTACAAATTTGATAGAATGCATTTACAAAATGGCCAAAAGGCAGAAAATGTGTTGTAATCGAATGGAAGGTTTGAAACTCCACAAATTTAGTTTCAGAGGAAAAGGGGATCCTACAAAATAGAGGAATGTCCACCCTTTACAATGAGTCCCGACCCTGCTTTTAAAGATTCAATACGGAGGGAGGAAAGAGAGAGAAGTGGGAAAAATAGTTTAAAGTTCAACCACTGCTATCAATGCCTCCTACAAAATCTACCCCCAAATCTATCTTGACTGCATCAATTTATTTTTTGACGCCTCGAAGAAGGAGGAAACGGTAGATTAGATCGAATCCGATTTGGTTGTTGGGGCAAAATAGATCCTACATTAATGGCCCGAAGAAATTTCTCCATTTTTCTCCCACTTAACCTCTCCAAACTTAAAGTTTCAAATCGTCATGGTGTAGACGAGGCCTAGATATTTCCAATGGTGTTAGATTTGCTATATTTTGGTCCCCGAGTCGAAAGATATTCCCATTTGAAATTTGAATCAGGTCCATACAAAATAGTGAGAAAACCAGTTCAAAAATAGACCCCCTTTTGAAACCGAATACCTGGAGGGCCAGCGCATGTCTGAGGGAAGCCTCTGTATTTTAATTTTAGAGGGGCATGAAGCTGACACATGGTTTCCTCCGCGACCTGCTTAATTTCCTTATGTTTTTTGGTTAAGTCCTTTGGTCGACAGGGTCATATATCTGCCTGGGGACACACAGCGGCCTGATGCTTGCTTGGAAATCTCCCCTTAATTTTTCTCTTGAATTAGTGTCATTTGGACACTTGGCACCCTCCGTTAGCCTATCGTAATGCACTAAATATTCAACCCAACCTTGTCCCTTTATGAAACTGGACGCGTGGGGGCTCCATGGTCATTTAAAAGTCAGCTCAAAATTTATCTTTGAAGGAGCATTGGGTTGACACATGGAATCCTCTGCAGGTTCTTGGACTTTTCAATGGTCCCTCTTACCTTTTTAGATCTTAGACTATGTGACGAGCTGGCACTCATTTGAGTCTTCACTTTTGGATTTACCCTTGGGGATGTGATGAGCTAACACATGGTAGCCTCCGCTAGCATTTCTATACTTAGTATTTTTTGAGGCCCGACCTATCCGTCGTTTAAATTTTAGCTTTGAATCTACCTCCATTTTGGGCTTGGGACACGTGGGGGCCTAATGCTTGTTCAAGCCTCCCTTTTTGGATTCGACTTTGGAGGTGTGCCACTTGGACACTTGGCAGCATCCTCTACCTCCTCCATACTTAGTCGATTTATTGAATCATTCTGAACTATTTCGGAGCTCGAAGACTTCGAACCTTCATTGTTCCTTACATTTTGAGATTCTAGCTTCTTTGACACTGTCTCCCCCTTCACCAACCCTGCTATTCCATTTCTGAGCCTACCTGTAATTTGTTTAATGGATTTAAGGCATGGATTCACTTGAGAGAGCTGTTTTTTGAAATTCTCCTACGTAAGGTTTTTGATCTTCTACAGGCCTTTCCACTCCATTGTAGAGTCCTTCTACAACCTGTTTGTAGGATTTGAACGTGATTTCACTTAGTTCTTCTTGTGCGAGGTTATGGCTGATCCAATATTTTTCTGGGAGGGAAACTATGGATAACAGTTCTTTAGCAAAAATCCCTTCAATCTGGGTCATGTACACTTCTTCTTTCATATCAGCATTTAGAAAAGCACTTTTGACATCCATCTACTGAAGTCTCCATCCTTTCTATGTTATCAATGCACAAACAACTATGATTGTCGTGATCTTTGCAGTGGGTGCAAATTTTTATTCATAGTGCCCTCTTTCTGAGCATATCCTTTTTCTATAAGTCATGTTTTTTGTTTTTCGATGGATCCATATGCCTTATATTTTGTCTTGAAAACCCATTTGCAACCTATGGGTTTCTTTCCTATAGGCAGATCGACAAGTTCCCATGTCTGATTTTTCTTGAGTGAGTCAATTTATATATCCATGGCTTCCTTCCACTGAGGTTTCCTTAGTGATTCATGAACATTATCAGGCTTGGAGCTATTAATCAATGAACTCATGAGTGAAAAGTTTACCTAATTTCTTGTTTGACTCCTTTTTTGACTTTGGATGATGTATTTGAGAGATTTTGTAAATGTGAGTCCTTGATGGTGCTTTATACCCACTTCGAATGAGAACTTGGCTGCTTTTGAGAAGAGCTATGTCGTTTCCATGTGGATTGATGTGGAGTCACATTCTCCAGTTCTCCAAGGTCAAAAAATAGCTCTCTTGGCAGCACATATCTTCTTTGAGTAGTGCTAAACCATGAGCCTTAAGACCTAAACCATGATCCCTAAACCATAAACCATGAGACATCATCCCTAAATGTTAAAACCTAAACCCTAAATCATTAAAAGTACATCCTAAACCCTAAGCTCTGACCCCTAATCCCTAAACCCTAAACACAAAATTGTAAACCCCAATCCTTGAACCCTACACCCTTATCCCTGAGTCCTAAAATGTAAACCCTAAACCCTAAGCCCTAAACCATAAACCCTAAACCTTAAGCCCTAAACATTAAATCCTAAACCCTAAACCATAAAACCTAAACACTAAACACTAAATCATAAACCCTAAACCATTAACCCTGATCCCTAAACCATGATCCCTAAACCCTAACCATAAATCCTAAAACCTAAACCCTAAATCATAAACCATTAACCTTAAAACTTGAACCCTAAACCCTAAACAATAAACCCCGCACCCTAAACAATAAACCCTGAACCATGATCCCTACACTATAAACCCTAAACTCGAACCATATTTCATCAATATTTCCTAGTCTTGTGCCTAGAACCATCATTGAGTTTGCTTCTACAACTACCTTGTTTATGAGAGGCAGGATAAGTAACTAAATGGATATGACATTTGCCTTGTGCCTTGTAATGCATATTACACATCTCTACCAAACCTATTTCTCCTCACATATACGTACGCTCTTGAATGTCAATATCTTCACACTCTGAAACAAATTTCACATTTCTCATATTTCCATGTATGGCATTATGTGAGCCAGGATGACTCATTGGAAGCTGGAAAAAATAATCATCGCAACACAAAAATTAATCTCAAAGGAAATGGAAGAAACATATATAATATACCAATGTGGAAGTGTAGGATCATAACCTAATTTCCTACAGTATCCTCTCCTCTAGAGAAAGAGAAAGCTCTTTTTCTACTGGTATGGATAGAAATTTTGACATAAATTCCTGAAGTGTTAAAAATAAGCATAGCAATAGGGGAATGACTAAGAATACAATGGGGTTATCAATCACTTAGTAAATATTTCTTGTTTAGTTTTGAATAGGAGTCAGTTGGCCTATAACTTAGTGACCATCAACTCATTGATAATTCCTTCTATGATAAACCCATGGATGCTTTCAAAAGTGCATTCAAAAATATAGGGGTAGTCATCACCCCAAGTGAAGGTTGTGTTTTAAATTCCAAACAATTTGAAATTCATAAAGATTTAGAGTCATAACATGAATTTACAAATATCTCTATCATTATAAATGGAAGATAAGTAACGGTGTCTCCATGTATCCAAGGATCGATGACTACTAGGGTCTGTGGTAGGATTGGACATTCACGAGTAATTGAGTGTTTGAATCAGAATGTCGTTGCATCTAGAAAAAAATTCAAACATTGGAGTAATGCATCTTGGAAAATAAAATTGAACCTCATAAATCATCTCAAATTGCCATCTTACACAAGCACTGGACATATCAAGCTTTGTTCTTCAGATGAAACCTTTGTTCCCGATAACTTCCAACTGAAATAATTATTCAAAAGAGTGTCAAAAACATTTCTTTGTACCAAATTTTTCTTAGTTATCTGGAATTTCCCTCCTTCGAAATATCAATAGATGAAAGGCATCAAATTATGATGACTCCCTTTGAATTTTTCACCTATGAATTAAATGAACTCTTTTTAGTTGAAAAATATCTTTCAATACTAATAAGAACGGGTAAGACACAAACCGTTACAGTGAGTGAATAGTTGAGCCTAAACCCTGAGCCCTAAACCCTAACCCTTAAACCCTAACCCATAAACCTTAAACCCTAATCCATAAACCCTAAGCCATAAACCCTAAACCCTAAACCCTAAACCTTTAACCCTAAACCTTGATCCCTAAACCCTAAACCCTAAACTATACACCCTAAACCTTCAACCCTATACCCTTAAGCCTTAACCCTAAACTCTATTTTTACTACCCGAAAACCTAATCCATAAACCCTAATCCCTAATCCCTAAACCCTAAACCCTAAAAGCTAAAATATGTGCCATAAATCCTAAACCCTAAACCCTGAACCCTCAAACTTGAACCCTTAACCCTAAACCTTAAACACTAAACAATTAACCTTCAACCCTAAACCTTCAACCTTAAACCCTAAACCCTCAACCATGAGCCCTAAGCCCTAAACCATAAACCCTTAGACCTAAACCCTACACCCTAAACTATGAGCCCTAAACCCTAAACCCTGAACTATGAGCCCTAAACCCTAAATGCTAAATCCCAAACCCTGAGCCTAAAAACCTAAATCGTAAACCCTAAACACTAAATCCTAAACCCTAAACCCTTCTCACTAAACCCTAAACCTTAAACCCTAAACCCTCAACCCTCAACCCTAAGGCCTGAGCCCTAAACCCTAAACCCTAAACCCTGAGCCCTAAAACCTAAACCCTAAAATGCAAACCCTAAATATTGAGCCCTAAAACCTAAACCTTAAACCCTAAACATAGAATCCCTAAACCCTAAACCTTAAACCCTAAATCCAAAATTTTGAACACTAAACCCTAAACCCTAAACTATGAAACCTAAACCCTGAAACTTGAGCCCTAAACCCTAAATCCTAAATCCTAAACTCCCAAGCCTTAATCTTGAGCCATAAACCCCAAACTATTAACCCTAAACCATAAACCATGAAACATAAGCAATGATCCCTAAACCCTAAACCCTAAACCCTAAAACCTGGACCATAAGCCCTAAACACTAAGCACTAAACCCTAAACTTTGAGTCCTAAACCCTGAACCCGAAGTCTTAAACCCTAAATCATAAAACCTATCCCAAAGGAAAGTCCTAATAATATCATTTAGTGTGTTTCAGTGTGTAGGTAATAGTGTCTAAGGTGATTGATTAACTCATTTAGTTTTAATGAGAGACCACTTCCTTCGAAGGCCTAAAGTGAAGATCTGATTTTAGTAAGAAATAGACAAGCATCATAGAGTTGATTCGTGGTCACTCAAGTGAATTATGGACCAAATTTCAAAATTAGTACCAATTCAAGAAGTGGTAGGGCCAAAATCCAATCCAGAAGGTCGAAAAATCTACAAAATAACTATATGTTTTCCTAAAACAAAGACCAACTACAATGCCCTGAAAGTTTTAGGTCATTACTGAAATTCTGAAAATGAGTAAGTACTGACCATATTATATTTTGAAAAATATCTTCTAGATTATAACTGTCAGAGCTATGGTACCACTTCCATCAAGTGCCAAGTGACCCTAACTTCTTATATTTACTATAATAAATTTAAATTATAAGATATGTTTTATTATTTATTTTTATATTTTTATTATTTCTACTTAACATTTATTTTAGTAAATATGACTCCTTCAGGACCTCCTAAACTTCATACAGCCTAAAACATGTACACTTTTTAACGCATACATGTTTTAGGTTTGTGTATTCTCGAGCATAAAAAAACATAACATGATCGCGTTTTGTTCATTTTTTGGGTTTTTGGCCACATTTTTTCCCCCAACTTGGTGCACTTACCCTTATATTATGTATTTAATATATTGTATTTATATTTAATTTTTATGTCTTGGCTTTCATTCCTATGTTCCAGAATTTTGTTCTCTTGTGAATTTTTATAATCGTATTACTCATCTTCATGCATTTCCTTTTGTTATTTTAGAAGGGTTATGTTACACCCAAGGATCCTAGGAGAACTTGACTTCAATTGAGGAGAAAAATTAAGATTGAGGTGGAAAATTCTTCGGTAGCCCCATCTTGATTGGCATTTACATGTCCAATTTTTTGAAACTTTGTTATTTATTATACATTTTGTTACATGTTGAAGGTTGAACAGGTTGAGGGACACCATGCAAAAAATAATAATATTAAACCTCTTGTAGAATATTAAATTCATGAGAAGGAGGAGGCACCTAATACAATAGAGGTGAAATAAAATTTTCCAAATGTTATTATTTGATATCTAATTTCTTATGTTATTTTGAAATGCATTATATAACACCCTCTACATTGTATAAGAAATAATAAAAGAAATATTATACTTGTAAATTTATTTTAGTAAATATAAGAGGTTAGGGTTACTCTGCACCTTATGGAAGTGGTCTAGTAGCTTTGACAGTTATAATCTAGAAGATATTTTTTCAAAATCTAATCTTTTCAGTACTTACTCATTTTAAAAATTTCAACAATGACCTATAAATTTTAAGCCATATATATTGTATTTGGTCTTTCTTTTGAGAAAACATATAGTCATTTTGTAGGTTTTTTGACCTTCTGGATTGGATTTTTTCCCTACCACTACTTGAATTGGTAATAATTTTGAAAATTGGTCCATAATTCACTTTAGTGGCCATGAATCAACTCTATGATGCTTTTCTACTTCTTACTAAAATGAGATCCTCACTTTGTAGATAGAGGATCATTCCTTGAATGGGATTCATGTCATATGGAAAAAAATGAGGTGATTGTAATGTGTCTCCTCCTTATGGCTCAGGGCTCAGGGTTGAGGGTTTACGATTTAGTGTTTAGGGTTTAGGGTTTATGTTTTTGGATCAGGGTTTGGGGTTCATGCTTTAGGGTTTAGGGTTTAGGGTTTAGGGTTGAGGTTTTAGGGTTTAGGGTTCAGGGTTCAAGGTTTAGGGCTCAGGGTTTATGGTTTAGTGTTTAGTGTTTAGGGTTGAGGGTTTAAGATTAAGGGTTCATGTTTTGGGCTTAGGGCTTAGGGCTTAGGGTTAAGGGTTAAGGGCTTAGGGTTTAGGATTTAGGTATTAAGGGTTAGGGTTTAGGGTTTAGGGCTCGAGGGTTAGGTTTTAAGGTGTATGGTTTAGGGTTTAGGGTTTAGGTTTTAAGGTTTAGGATTCAGGTTTTAGGGCTTAGTGTTTAGGGTTTAGGGCTCAGGGTTTAGGGTTTAGGGTTTAGGGTGTAGAATTTAGGGTTGAGGGTTTAAGGTTTATGGTTTAGGGCTTAGGGTTTAGGGCTTAGGGCTTAGGGTTTAGGGTTTAGGATTTAGGGATTAGGGTTTAGGATTTAGGGCTTAAGGTTTAGGTTTTATGGTTTAAGTTTTATGGTTTAGGGTTTAGTGCTTAGGATTTAAGTCTTGTGGTTCTGATTAATAAAAATAGGGTTTTATGCTTTAGGATTTAGGGTTTAGGGTTTAAGGTTTAGAGTTTAGGGTTAAGGGGTTATGGTTTAGGGTTTAGGGTGTATAGTTTAGGGTTAAGGGTTTAGGGTTTATGTTTTAGGGCTCAGGGGGCTTAGGGTTTAGGGCTCGTGTTTTATGGTTTAGTTTTAGGGCTCGGGGTTTAAGGTTGAGGGTTTAGGGTTTAGGGTTTAGGGTTTAAGGTTTAGGGTTTAGGGTTGAGGGTTGAGGGTTGAGGGTTGAGGGTTTAGGGTTTAGGGTTTATGGTTTAAGGATTACATTTTAAGATTTAAGGGCTAGGGTTCAGGGTTTAGGGCACATAGTTTTGGATTTAGGGTGTAAGGCACAGGGTTTGTGGTTGAGGGTTTAGGGGTTAGGGTTTAGGCTCACCCATTCTTCTTATCCATTATTATTATTATTTATAGAGAGTATTCAATTAAAAAGGTTTCATTTACTTCATAGGCAAAACACTTAAAGGGGGTCATCACAATTTGATGCCTGTCATGTGCTAATATTTTTGGAGTGAAATGCCAGATATCCAAGAAAAATTCAGTAGAAATAAATGTTACCCAATACAACTATCTTCTTGTTCCCATCACATGGGAACTATTTCACTCATTGTAATGTTCAATGTCTTACCTATTATTATTAGTATTGATAGAGAGTATTCAACTGAAAAGGGTTCATTAGTTTCCTAGGTAAAACATTCAAAGAGAGTCATCACAATTTGATGTATTTCATCTATTGATATTTTGAAGAAGTGAAATGCTAGATATCTAAGAATAATTTGGTACAAATAATTTTTTTCGACGATCTTTTGAATATTTATTTTAGTTGCAAGCTATTGGGAGCAAAAGTTTCATTTGAAGAACAAAGCTTGATCTGTCTAGTGCTTGTGTAAGCTGATAATTTGAGAGGATTTATGAGGTTCAATTTTATTTTCCAAGATGCATTACTCCAATGTTTAAAAATGTTTTTCCAGATGAAATGACATTTTGATTCAGACACTCAATGATTCCTGAATGTCCAATCCTACCACAGACCCTAGTAGTCCTCGATCCTTGGATACAGGGATACAACGTTACTTGGATTTCATTTATAACAATAGAAATATTTGTAAATTCATGTTATCACCTCTAAATATATATGAATTTCAAGTTGTTTAGAAATCACATCACACCTTTCACTAGGCTTGATGACTACCCCTATATTTTTGAAGGCACTTTTGAAAGCATCCATGGTTTTATTATAGAAGGAATTTTCAATGAATGGGAGGTCACTAAGTCATAGACCATCCAAATCCAATTCAGAAATAAACAAAAATATTTACTTGGTGATTGATAAAACCTTTGTGTTCCTAGCCATTCCCTTGTTGCTATGCTTATTTTGAACACTTCACGAAGTTCTATCAAATTTTCTATCCATTCCAGTAGCATAAGAGCTTTCTCTTTCTCTAAAGGAGAGGATACTGCAGAAAATTTGGTTATGATCCTACACCTCTGCGTTGGTATATTCTCTAGGTTTCTTCTATTTCCTTTGAGATTAATTTTTTGGTTTAGGGTTTATGTTTTATGGTTAGGGTTTAGGGCTCATGGTTTGTTAGAGTAGGTATTTACCTTAGCTCATGTTCACCTAGGTACTTCATTTACCTTTATTGTATTTATCCTCACCCACTTATATGTGTGGATATTTCTTTTTATTTATTTAGATATTAGGGGGATATTATCTAGTTGTTAGGTATAGTTCTTTCCTTAATCTATGGTATTAACTAGATCCTTGATGTCTAGTTCTCTCTTAAATCTATGGTCTTGACTAGTTATTTGATGACTAGTTCTTTCCTTGATTTATTTCTTGATCTACGACCTTGACTGGTTCTTATATTGTTATTTATTGCCTATATAAGCAAGTCCATTCTCATTGTATTTCATTGAGTTCCATAATAATATATGATATTATTGCACATTTTTTTACAGAGGTTTATGTAAAGTTATTTCTAGAAAATTAATTTCTTATTATTTATCATGGTCTTTGATTAACATATGTATTCTTGGATTAGTATGATTTGGTTATCATTCCTTTTATGGTATCAGAGAAGGAGATTGCTATTGAAATCCATATGTAAGTTTTATGTTGCAAATAAGTTATTTGTATATTCATATATTGAAGATTTGTTCATATTTTTTTGTTGTGTGCATTTTTATGCAAAAAAAAGCTTCCATTGGATTTAGAAGGTGTCAAAACCCTAAGATTTACTGTAAACTCAACCATTTCTGGAGGCAGCCAGTTTTCAAGTTTTTTTGTTATAGCATAGGAACGGACTGTGCTACATTGGAATCCGTGTCAATGAGTAATGAAACTCAAAAATTATTTTTCTAGGTTTTGTTGATTTTTTCAAAAGGAATAATATTTCCTTTTTTGGTAGGGTACTAGAATGACCGAGCACAAAGTTCTCCATTTTTTGAAATTCTGTGTCTAGCTATTTTTGACAATGCAAGTCACTGTCCACATAGTCTCAAAATAAAAATTTTTACCAAAAGAAGTAGTGGCTTAAAGCTTGTTATTCCTACGAGTAGGTGCTTAACTCCAGCCCCCTTTAATTTTATTTGTGTGTTGAAGGAAAGAGCATTTTATTATGTTTTAGTAGTAACTAAAATTAATAGTAGAGCATAATATTGAAAAGCTTGTATCTTTTGATAGGTAACTCGGTTTTGACAACTTTGGGTATTTTTCACGCCTAGAAGAGAGTCAAGACCAACATCGACAAAGCTGCCAAGAAGTAGTTTTGGTTGCTTCTGCTACTCTTGTTTGTTTTTTTGCTATTTTTTTGCGGTCTCTTTACTGCTTTTTTTCTGTATTTTTGTTGTTTTGTCTCGTTTGAGTAGATGTTTCTGGGCTACTTCGAGCTTCATTGTAACACTTAGATCTTGATCCATTCTCTTTGATTCTCACTCCTATTCTAGCTCTCAGGCCTTCTTTTGTACTCAAGGGTATAGTCCCTTTCAAAAAACTATTTTCCAATAATTAAAAAAAAAAACTCGGTTTTGAGTGTCATTTTTTTGCAAAAGTGCTTGTTTTTATGTGATCTTTCCATTCAAAATATTTATTTTGAGAATTTCACTCTAATTATAAAGTGCCATATTGTAACACACACTAATTATAAAGTGCCAAAATCTGGGGGGGATCTTGTTGCATTGTTTGGGGGTCTTGTTGCATTGTTTGCTTCTTGCATTTATTTTGGTGATTTTTTTAGGATTGCATCTTTATATACTTGAATTAGATTATGTTGAGCCATTATAAACACATAATTTCCACACATGGAAACCAAGAATGGAAAAAATAATAAAGCGGAAAATATTATGGGATTTAACTTCTACAGAACAACCAATGTTTACTAGAGAATACGAGAAATTTCAGTACCAAGATGAGTGTATGGGTTTGATAGGAACTTATGTAAGTGACAGTATTTTGTTTTATTTGGAAAAAATGTGACTCTCCTTTCAAAATATGGGATAAATTGGATGATTTATTTGGTAATGTGGATCATATGAGAGCCATCCAACTTGAAATTGAGATCACCTCTCTTAATCCTGAATATTTTCCAAAAATTATAGACTATCTTACCAAGTTCAAGAATTTGTTGACACCGTTGAAGGGGAGTGGAAGAGATAAGAAATATTAAGAGTGTGTTTACTTGATTCTATCCAAGTTGAGAGGACCATTTCAAATATTTTCTTCTACATTTTTCTCTAGCATGGATGTCTTAGGTGACACATTCAAAATGTCTGACTTAGAAACGTTTTGTGAAAGACTTACAAGAGAAGAATCAAAATTGTCTCACCTTGAGTCTTCCACCTCTTAAAAGGCATTAGTTGCATCTAATCCTAAGGGAAAGGGAAAACCAAAAAGTAAAACTAAATCCACCCCTTCTCCATCTAAAAGTGATTCTAAACCCAAAGAAAACAACTCTAAACCTAAGGAGTCTTTTGAATCCAAGAATAAGTCTATCCGTTCATGCTCTTTTTTGTGGGGGTAGTGGTCATGAAGAACATAGGTGTTATAAGTGAATGCAAGCATTATAGAATGCAGTCAAGAAACTAAAAATTTCTATCTCCACTCCACCTCCTTCTAATTAGTATAGAAAAACACTTAATGTTGTTGGGATATCTCAGTCACCACTTGCAGACAGTTGGGTTATAGATTTTGGTGCTTCTCATCACGTGACTTCTTCCAAGGAGTCTTTTATTTCTCTAGGTTTGATTTCTACTTCCAAAATTGAGGTTGGAGATTCTTCCTTTCTTTCTGTTAAAGGAAAAGGTGATATATAACTTGATGGTGGCAATATCAAAGATGCACTATATGTTCGTAACATCAAAACAAATTTACTTTCAATATATCAAATTTGTCATTCTGGTCAAGGGAAAATAATGAATTTTACACCACATGGGGTATAAGTACAAACTTTGTTGGAGCCTTATTCACTTGTTCCTTAGGGTATTTTTGATCATAGTTCTAGACTATATCACTTTGAAGGATTTGATGAAACTTCCTTTGTAAGGACAAGATTGGTTTCTTATACAGATTCAGAGAGTAAGATTTGGAATTAAATATTTGGACATCTCAACTATAGATATTTTAAGGAGTTGAACACTTGTGGTATGGTTGATGGTCTTCATAGAGTTTCTTGTCTTGAGGGATTTTGTCATGGCTGTGCATTAGGGAAACAACACTGAGATCCATTTCCTAATAATTTGTCCAAGAGAGTTTCTTCACCACTTGAGCTTGTGCATAGTGACTTGATGGTTTTTCCTACCCCCTCTTTCAATGGAGATAAGTATGCACTTACCTTCATTGATAATTTCTCGAGGCGTACTTGGGATTATTTTCTGAAGTACAAAAGTGATGTTTTTCACACTTCAAATTCTTCAAGGCTTTGGTCGAGAAACAATATTCTAGTTGCATAAAGAACCTTTGCACTGATAATGGGGGGAGTACTTCAACAATGAGTTTTCTAATTTTTTGATAACTCAAGACATTATTCACCAGTATTTTGTTCCTCATACTCCACAACATAATGACTTAGTAGAAAGGAAAAATAGAAATTTGAAGGAAATGGATATTTGTATGATGCATTCTAGAGATTTACCTTCTATCTACTGAGTAGCAACAGTTAATTATGCTAACTACATTCAGACTTACACACCACACATAGCACTTGAGCATTTGACTCCAGAGGAAGATTGGTCCAACACTAAGCTAGATGTTGATAAGAAGAGAAAACCCTTAATCTTTGTAGGGTATTGTGAGGACATGAGAGCTTATCAACTTCTAGATTCTGATACTCATGATGTTATTTTTTGAACACATGTTCAGTTTGATGAGCACTTCACTCCTCATGATTCTTCATCTTCTTCCATGCATCCTTCTTATTTTTCATCTCATCTTAGGGATCCTTTCTTTGAGGAGGTTTATGAGGAGGTTATAGATGTTGTTGAGGATCCTATTACCACTAATGTTTTCACTATGCCTAAGTGGGCTCGTACTACAGTTTCAGAGGAAACACCTTTCCTACAAGATCTTCCACCCATTACACATCATCATGCACATTCTAAAGGTTCTGGACTATTTTTTTAGGTAATTTCTAAGGATCCATGGTGTTTTAAAAAGGTTCATGGGATATAGGAGTGGGATGATGTGATGGCAGCTGAGTATTCTTCTTTGATGAAGAATCATACTTGGGATTTGGTATCTCTTCCTAAAGGAAGATATATGGTTAGGTGTAAGTGGGTATACTGAACCAAATATGTAGTTGATGGGTCCATTGACAAGTATAAGGTTTGTCTTGTTACAAAGGGTTTTTCACAAGTTGAAGGTATTGATTACTCTGAGACTTTTGCACCTATTTCTAAGATGGATTCTTTACACCTTGTACTTGTTATTGATGCATCACAAGGGTGGCTTGTATACCAGATGGATGTGAAGAGTGCCTTCTTACATGGATATTTACAAGAGGAAGTATACATGGAGCAACATGTTAGATTTTTTCAGGATTCTTCTTTTGTTTGTAGGCTTCAAAGGTCTCTTTATGGTCTCAAACAAGCCCCTCGGGCTTGGTATGAGAAGATGGATTCTTTTCTTCTATCTACTAGTTTTGTTTGTTTCCATTCCAATCATATAATGTATCTCTAGCATGTTGGTGAGGATATTTTGATACTTATCTTGTATGTTGATGATATGTTACTTACTGGTAGCTCTTTTTCCCACATTCAGACTATTCAGAGGGATCTTTCTACATAGTTTGACATGACAGATCTTGGGTTATTGCATTATTTCCTTGGTTCACAGATTTCTCAGAAAGATTCAGGAATTAATTTGAGTCAAAAAAAGTACACCCATGATCTTCTTTAGCACTTTGATATGGCTGATTGCAAGCCAACTCCATCTCCTTTTTAGTCTGGGGTTTCTCTTACTTCCACATGTACCACACCACTTTGTGATCCTACATTGTATAGGCAGTTATTAGAAGTCTCATGTACTTGACCCATACTCACCCTGATATTTCATTTGTAGTAGGGCTTGTATCTTGGTTTACACATTCTCCTCATAGTAGTCACTGGCAGGCTACTATAAGGATTTTGTGCTATTTGGAGGGAACTTCCCACTTTGGCCTACACTACAGTAGGGGTTCTAATCAATTGATTAGGTATAGAGCTTTAGATTGGGAAGGTTTTATTGATGACAAGCATTCCACTTCCAGCTATATTATTTTTCTTGGTTCTTCTCCAGTTTCTTAGGTGTGCAAAAAACAACATGCTACTGCACTTTCATCTACAGAGGTAGAGTATAGGGCAGCAGTTACAGTGAGTAAGTAGATTATTTTGCTTCAACATTTATTGACAGAGTTTAGATTCCCACAGGATTCATTGACTGTAATTTTTTGTGACAACCAAAGTGTAATTCATATTTCTTGCAACATAGTTGAGAACCAGTAGACCAAGAATATTGAGATATACATCCACTTCATTCATCAAGACATTCAGGATGGAGTTCTTTGCTTAAAGTGCATTCTAAATCAGCAGAAGGTTGCAAAAATCTTTATGAATCCTATTGCGTCACCTCACTACCTTGAGTTATGTGGCATGCTTGGGGTTGCAAAAAATTTTCTTGGGGGGTGCTCATGAGAACATCTTCCTTTTTCTTCTTCTTCTTTCTATTTCCTTCTAGCATGATAATTTCCTTCTTTTGGTTTGATATTTCTTCACGGACATATTGTACATGAGTACCTCATCAAGCCTAGTTGTCAGGACTCGTACTTTGGACATGCCACTTCTATTTTGGCCCCTAGATTAACTTGATGGGGGTGTTAGAGTAGGTATTTACCTTATCTCATGTTCACCTAGGTACTTCATTTACCTTTATTTTATTTATCCTCACCCACTTATGTGTGTGGATATTTCTTTTTATTTATTTAGATATCATGGGGATATTATCTAGTTGTTAGGTATAGTTATTTCCTTGATCTATAGTATTGACTAGATACTTGATGTCTAGTTCTTTCCTTGCTTTATGGCTTGATCTATGACCTTGACTGGTTCTTAGATTGTTATTCATTGCCTATATATGAAAGGCTCATTCTTATTGTATTTCATTCAGATTCATAATAATATATGATATTGTTGCTTATTTGTTTACAAAGGTTTATGTAAAGTTATTCTGGTGAATTACTTTCATCTTATTGAGCGTGGTGTTTGATTAGCATCTTTGTTCTTGGCTTGGTATGATCTAGTTATCGTTAATTTTAGGGTTAAGGGTTTAGTGTTTAGGGTTTCGGGTTTAGGGTTGAGGATTTAGTGTTTAGGGTTTAGAGTTTATGGTTTGGGGTTCAGGGTTTAGGGTTAAAGATTTAACATTTAGGGCTTAGGGTTTAGGGTTTAGGGATCACGGTTTAGGGTTTAGGGTTTAGGGTTTAGGGTTTAGGGATCACGGTTTAGGGTTTAGGGTTTAGGGTTCATGGTTCAGGGTTTAGGGTTTAGGGTTTAGGGTTTAGGGTTTAGGGTTTAGGGTTCATGGTTCAGGGTTTATGGTTCAGGGTTTAGGGTTTATGGTTTAGGGTTTAGGGTTTAGGGTTTAGGGTTTAGGGTTTAGGGTTTAGGGTTCATGGTTCAGGGTTTAGGGTTTAGGGTTTAGGGTTTAGGGTTTAGGGTTTAGGTTTAGGGTTTAGGGTTTATGGATTATGGTTTAGGGTTTAGGTCCTCAAGGCTCATTGTGTCCAAGGTTTAGGGTTTAGGGTTTAGGTTTAGGGTTTTGGGGTTTAGGGATTTAGTGTTTTAGGGTTGTAGGTATTTTATTATTTTTTTTAGGGGTTGATGGTTTTAGATAGTTTAGGGCTAGGGCTTAGGGTTTAGGGTTTAGGGTTTATGTTACATAGTTCAAGGTTTAGGGTTTATTGTTTAGGGCTCATGGTTTAGGGTATAGGGCTCAAGGTTTAAGGTTTAGGATTCAGTGTTTAGGGTTTAGGGTTTAGGGTTCATAATTTAGTGTTCAGGGTTTAGGTTTTATGATTTATTTTTTAGGGTTTAGGGTTTAGGGATTAGGGATTAGGGCTTAGGGCTTAAGGCTCAGGGTTTAGGGCTTAAGGCTCAAGGTTTAGGGTTTAGGGCTCACAAGTAAGGGCTTAATGTTTAAGGTTTAGGGTTTAGGGTTAACGGCTCAATTTTTAGGGTTTAGGTTTAGCTCCTAGGGTTTATGGTTTAGGGTTTTGATTGTAGAATTTAAATGCTAAAATCTTTAGGCTGAATGCTGAAATCTTGAAAATTGCCTATGTACTAAACAAATTATACTATTAAAAACTATCTCCTAAACTGTGATTCATGGAGCTGTGAGACTAGTTCCGTAATGTACAGAGTGACCCTAATTTCTTATATTTACTAAAATAAACTTAAATTATAAGTTTTTCATTTACTAAACATTTATTTTTGTAAATAGAAGCATGTCAAAAGCACATATAATGTTGATACTATGCGGAACGCATACGCGTTAAAATGTGTACGCGTTTAATTTATTATGTCCCCAAACCAAGAATTTATAGGCTTGGAATTGCCTTGGTTTCCAAAACCTGCGCCTTGGACCTACAACAACACAACAACCTACGTGTTTTCGAAAAAATATGCAAAAACTCACCCTCCACCATGCTAAATCCTACAAAAACATTCACTATCTTTCTTTAAAAAATTCCTACAACGTCAATAAAATTATCCTCTTTCTAAATATGTTAGTTTTTATATCTTGCTGACTATTCTTAGGTTTTTATTTATATTTATTTCAAACTATGTCTTTTATACCTCTATTTTTAGTGATTGTAAATTATTATCTTTTGTCGTGTATCTTTTTTTGACTCATCGAAATCGAATAAACTTTTTTTAGGTACAAACTAGGACTAATTTTATACGTATTAAAAAAAACTAATTTTTGATATTTTTGAGGTAGTTAGGGTGGGCACGGTTGAAGCTCTGTTATTTTTCAAAATTTAAAATTTATGTCCTAAAAAAAACATAAAACAAATACTTGCTAAAAAATATTGAAAAAATTCTTGCACAAACTAGATGCTCCTAGCTATCTTTCTACTAAAGGGTTTTCAAAACTACTAAATGGTGCTCAAAAAATAGTGGGGGGCATGAAAGTCACTATATTATGCTTTTTAAACAAAAAATAGGAGAACCTGTTGGTATTTTAATTATTTTAACCACTTAAACTTATCCATTTTCAATAAAATTTAGTAGCTTAGAAACTAGACTCAAAATGCTATAATTCATGTTTATACAACATCTTCCAATTTTGAGTGTAACTGTTGGTGTGTGTGACTGTCCAGTCGTCGTCCACATCATCTAGGTGAGTCATCTCACCTTGCGAGAGTCATAGGTCTTAGGAAGTCAAATGACAAGTGTCAGATTCTGTCATAGAATCTGACATTTTCATTTACGTCAATGCGTCATAGGAGTTACATTCCTTATTTGGAATTGTAACTCCTCTTCTAGTGGCGTCATATGCATCATTCAACGTCATATGCGTCAGTGGCGTCATTGATTTCTTTCCATGTTTAGGCATGGGGGTTACATAGCACCCCTATTTGTACTTCCTATTTTTTGATCTATGAGTATGAGTAGACCCATTCTTCTTACTTGCAATCTTCTTTCCATTGTTTCGAATCTTGCATATTACATTGGCTTGAGGTTACCATCGGAGTGCAACTTCATTTTGGTGCATCAATTTTTGACATCGGTTCTCGTGAATCTCTCTTTCATGGTATCAGAGCTGGTTTCGGTAAACATGCACTCTTCATTTCTCAGTTGTTTATTACTTCTGGTTTCTTCTTATTTCCTCGTGTGCAAGTTTTTTTTCGATTATCATTTTGGAATTATTGCTCACCTCATATTGAGGTTTCAGCAGTTGCAAGTTAAGGTATTTCGCTGGTTTGCTTATCAGCTAAGATCGTATTTTGGATACTTCTAGATCTTTGTGGCTGTCGTTTCTGGGTTGTTTGTGTTTCTTGCTGCTTGTGTTCAGATTCAGCTGCAGGGTAAAAGAAGATCTCGTTGTTTGGCGTGGCTTGCTTACATTGCTTTGAGTACAACCATGGCTTTGGTTCTCTTCCTCGTTTCACCTTGCACTTGGACTGTTCGTGGTTTGCAAGCTCTTCATGCTCTTCATCCTCATTTTTTTCCTTTGTGTGGGATCTAAACGTGGTGATTTTTTTGGTTGCTGTGCTCGTGGGCATTTTCCTGAGATCGTGGGCATTTTCCTTGTGCTTGTGGGCATTTTTTTCCCCCTATGGCCGTTTTGCTTGTGCTCGTGGGCATTTTCCTGCCCTTTGGACGTCTTCCTTAAGCTAGCAGGCATTTTTCACTACCTACAGGCATTTTTCTGTCCAGCAGGCATTTTTCTCCTCCTTCAGGCGTTTCTCTCCTCTGTCAGGCATTTTTTCTCTACCTACAGGAGTTTTTTCTGTCCAGCAGGCGTTTTTCTCCTCCTTCAGGCGTTTCTCTCCTCTGTTAGGTGTTTTTTCTCTGTTCTTAGGCATTTTTTTGGTCCAGCAGGCGTTTTTCTCCTCCTTCAGGCGTTTTTCTATCACCTGGCTGCATTTTCAACTGTTCCAGGCATTTTTTTAACTGTCCTAAGGCGTTTTTTCTCCTTTCCTGTGTTTTTGCACGCTGTATTGGCATTTTTGGACTGTTAAGGCATTTTTTTGGGCTGTCAAGGCATTTTTTGCATGTTACTGTGTTTTCTGCACCTGCTGGCATTTTTCCTATAGTGGACAATCACTAAATTATCTCTTTTTACCTGCCTTTCATCCCCACGTGGCCTTCTCAGTCCACTGCCAGGTAATATCTCTCTTAAAATACGTTTTTTATTCACTTTTCTTAAAAAAAACGTGGTTTCATTCTTTTTATCTTATCACTCTTCTAAAAAATGTGTTGTTTCATTATTTTTAAAAGGTATAAGGTAAAAACATTACATTTTATTGGCATTGTAAGTTTTTTGGCTTGTTTTATTAACCTTCCGTCGAGTGCCGAAGACGAAGGGTGAGGTCCGGGATTGGCAGGTGGCTAATCCCCCCTAGCAATACAAACAAACCCTACCTCAAATTCAGTGCCATTTCTAATGAGAATACATACGACACCCTTTGCATGCGTTTAGGGAACTTTTTTAATCTGTTTGCAGGCTTATTGGCTTTTTCCTCATCAGTTGCGGGAATTGGTTTTTGTTATAACTTTTGACTCGTTACTCGGTTTTGAGCACTTCTTTAGTCAAAGTTACATGTTTTTTCACACTCTAGATGATGGGATCATTAGTTTTGTAAACGTACTAATTTTATAAAGTGCCGCATTCTGGGGGGTGTCTTTGTATTGCTTAATTAAGCTCATTTTTTCTTGAGCTTTGTTCTATTCCTTTTTTGTGGACTTGTGAGCGCGTCTGCCACAGTCTTACAACAAAGGGATTCTTTTGTGTGACGTGAGACATTGTTTCTCATAAAGCTCTTTTCTCCCCCCTCTTGCTTCTCTCTTTCTGTGCTTGCTTGCAGTGTTGATCTGTTGTGCCCTACGAACCTTGATTGTTGTCTCCACCATTGCGCGTTATTACGCTTATTGCAAGGTGAGTGACAAACTGGTTCTCGGAACACAGTCGCATCTGGTTGTAATCAACGCACTGAATTATAAAGTGCCAAACTTGGGGGGGTGTAATTTTGTTCTAGGGTGGTTGTTTCCTTTCTCTCTCCTTCCTTCTGCATTCCTTGGTTCTATCTCTTCATTATGGATATCTCTAAAGTACCAGTGCTCACACCTTTTAATTTCTTTGAATGGAAATCTAAAATTATATTGGTTTTGCGAAGTAAAGGGTTATACCGAGTTACCATGGGGTTAGAGACCGAACCTACTGATGAACTTGAAAAATCTAAATGGTTCAACCGTTGTGATGAAGCCTTAGGTCTTATTTGTATGTCTGTATCCCCCAACTTGCTCTTCCACATCGAAACTTCCTCAACACCCGATCAAGCATGGAAAACGCTCGATGATATGTTTGGGAAGCAAGATGACATGAGAGCGCATGAGTTGGAGAATGAACTACTAGGGTTAAACCCTAGTGACTTTGAAAACCTACAGGCCTTCTTCTCAAAATTTGTCCGCACTAGAATGCTTCTAAAGGAATGTAAAGTGGATAAGAAAGACTCTCAATTGATCTTGTCGATTCTTTCTAAGTTAGGTCCTGAATACTCTGTTTTTGTTTCAATTTTTCATGCCACGAAAGCTGCCTTGGGTAGTACTTGGACTATGCCCTCCTTTGGCAGTTTTTCGTCCCAACTCATTCGAGAACAGGACAAACTCATTCAAATAGGGACTCTAAAATCCAAGTCACATGCCCTTGTGGCGAATAAGGGCAAGAAAAATGAAAAGAAGAAAGAAACTAAGGACCAACCTAAGAAAGAAACCAAGACCAACCAACCCCCAGTTAAGCCCATCACTCATACTTCGACTTCTGAGCTTAAAGCAAAGAAGGAAAAGTATAAATGCTCCTACTGTAAGAATACTGGCCATGACGAGCAACATTGTTTTCGGAAACAAATCGATCACTTAACTCATTTACTTGAGAAGAATAAAATAAGTGTTCCTGAATCCGTTAAACAAAATGCTCAGAAAGGTGAGTCTTCTAATGCAAAGGAGACTAAAAATGAAAAGAAGAAAGGTAAGGCCCTCGTAGCTAGATCAGCTCCATCATCAACTTGGATTATCGATTCTGGTGCCTCGCACCACATGGCTTCTTCAGAGGTTGAATTCTCTAGCATTGAACCATGTGGCATGTCCCAAATCACGTTGGGTGATGACACTCATGTGTCGGTTTCCGATAGTGGATCGATAGAGATTGAAGGTGGAACATTTAACCAAGTGTTGAGTGTTCCCAATCTCTCTACCAATCTCCTATCAGTTTACCAAATCACCCACCTTGGTGAAGGAATGCGAGTGGAATTTGGTCCTAACTCGGTGATTATTCATGAGCTTAACTCTGACTGCACTGTGGCTGAGGGAAAGGCAGATCACCGTTCACGGTTGTATACCTTTTTCCACTTCTCTTCTGATTTGACACCCAATGCCTTGCTCACTCATGTAAATGAGGTTAGCAAGTTATGGCATGAGCGTTTTGGGCATCTAAATTATCGTTACCTTAAACAATTGAGCCAAAATGAAATGGTCAATGGGCTACCCCGAGTTAAGTTTTCTAAGGGTCTTTGTGAGGGTTGTACCCTTGGAAAGCACCCTGAAAAAAGCTTTGACAAGGGAAAATCCTGGAGAGCTGCTCGTCCCTTGGATCTTGTTCATAGTGACGTTTCTGGCCCTTTTCCGTCTCCTTCTTTTACTAGAGCTCTATATATACTAACCTTCATTGATGACTTTTCACGTTATACTTGGGTATATTTTCTTAAGCTTAAGTCTGAAGTTTTTGAGATTTTTCAAAACTTTAAGGCTCTTGCTGAGAAACAAGCAGAATGGTCTATCAAGGTTCTTCGAACCGACAATGGAGGTGAGTATGTGAGCAACAGGTTTGAGGATTTCTACACTTCTGAGGGGATTGCTTTGCAGCGTACAGTTGCTTACAGCCCTTCCCAAAATGGAGTTGCAGAAAGAAAGAACCGAACTTTAAAGGAGATGGCTACTTGTATGGTTCACTCAAAATCTCTTCCTCCACAGTATTGGGCTGAAGCAATGAATTGTGCTTATTATATTCAGAACTGTGTTCCACACAATGCAGTAAGAGGGATGACACCCTTTGAAGCCTGGTTTGGACACAAGCCTGATGTCGAGCACTTTCGAGTCTTCAAATCCAAGGCTATGGCTCGGATTCCCAAAAAGAAACGCAAGGCATTAGATCCACTATCCAAACCTTGTATCTTTGTCGGGTATCCTGATGGCGTGAAGGGATATCAATTACTGAACCCTACCACCCGTGAGCTTTATATTGAGAGGAGTGTGAAGTTTGATGAGTCATCCTTGACTTTAACTTCCACTAAGGTCCTTTTTCCCATTGATTCAGAATCAGACTCTTTAGATGATGATGTTGTTGAGCGAGTTCCACCTCTCCCTGCTCCTCTCAATCCTCAAACTTTTAAGTCTTCTGATTCTGACAGTAGTGATGATGAGGACTATGTCCCTTCTCACTCAAGTGAAGAATCTTCCGACTCTGAGCCTGAGCCTTCGAGGACCTCTTTGGGCTAGGAAAACTTTATAGAGTGTTAGAGATTTAGTTGGAGATCCTTTTGATGAGAGACGTACTCACTCATACTTCACTGGACCTCACTCCTTCTTCACCTCTACTTCCAATCCACCCATCTTTCCAGGAAGCTTCTGGGATTCCTGAGTGGGATTCTGTCATGGATGAGGAGTATTTCTCACTCATAAAGAATGACACTTGGGATCTTACCCTTCTTCCGAAAGGAAGAAAAATCGTTCGGTGTAGGTGGGTATATCGAACAAAGTATGGAGCTGATGGAGAAGTTGAGAAGTATAAAGCGCGACTTGTAGCTAAGGGTTTCTCCTAGGTAGCTGGGGTTGATTACTCAAAAACCTTTGCTCCGGTTGTGAAGATGACTTCCATTCGACTGACTCTTGCCATCGCTGCCGCTAACAGATGGGAAGTCCACTAGATGGACGTTAAGAGTGCCTTCCTTCATGGGGACCTAGAGGAGGACATCTATATGGAACAACCTCCAGGTTATGTCCATGATCCATCCCTCGTTTGCAAATTAAAGAAGTCTCTCTACGGCCTTAAAAAATCCCCTCAGGCTTGGTATGCCAAGATGGACTCTTTTTTACTTGCATCAGGGTTCACTCGGTGTCACTCTGACCCAAATGTGTATATTCTGTGACAGGATGACTCCATGCTTATTCTTGTTCTCTATGTTGATGACTTGTTGATCACCGGTAGCTCTTCCTCTATCATTGATTCTGTGAAGATCTCCTTGGCCAACAAGTTCTCCATGTCTGGCTTAGGATTTCTTCATTACTTTCTTGGGATCCAAATTTCACAATCTGACTCAGGAATTATGATCTCGCAGCCTAAGTACTCTCTTGATTTGCTTGCTCGGTTTCACATGTCTGACTACAATTCCTCACCTACTCCTTTTCTTTCTGGGATTAAGTTAGTTTCTGATTGCTCTTCCCCCTTGGTTGATGGTACCCTTTATCGACAGTTGGTGGGAAGCTTGATCTACCGTACTCACACTTGGCCAGATCTATCGTATGCCGTCGGGATCGTGTCCAGATTTATGTAGGAGCCTCATGAGCTGCACTTAAAAGCAACAAAGCGGATCCTTCACTATGTTCGTGGCACTCACACAGATGGTATTCATTACTTAGGAGGGACTGAGATTGACTTGGTTGGATTTACAGACTCAGATTGGGCCAATGATCTAGATCATCGGAAGTCTACCTCAAGCTACAGTTTCACTCTTGGTTCTGGTCCTGTCAGTTGGTCCAGCAAGAAATAGAACACCATTGCCATATCATCGACAGAAGCAGAATACAGAGGAGTAGTTAACACTACCACAGAAGTTGTTTGGTTACAGGGTATTATGACAGAGTTTGGCATCCACTTTCGGTGGCCTACCATTATATACTGTGACAACATGAGCACTATCTCGATTTGTAGAAATCCAGTTCAGCATCAGCAGACGAAGCACATTGAGATTCATATGCACTTCATATGATGTGAATCCAACTGCAAGAGGTTGAAATACCTCCAAAAACACACATAAACAGCTTTGCAAATAAAACCAGGAGTTTCAAAATAGCTTACTTCTCATTCTGGAATTCACACTGATCTATTACATCATTACAATCCTCCTTTTATTTCAAGACTACTCTAAAACCCTAAAATGCCAAAAACCCTAAAATGCCAAAAAACCCTAAAATGCAAAACAACTCGGATTGACCCCAAAATTTGCGTGCCAAATATGCATTCATAAATTAGGGCTCACGCGAAATTTGGACTTATTCTGAACAAGCACAACAAAAGTTATTAAAGTTCTAAGACCTAGTCAAAAGCAGAAAAAACATTCGGAGCCAATTTTAGGCCACTAGATGAAGGAATCCGAGCCCGAAAACATGCCAAAATGGGCACAACCTTGCAAGAAAAGTTGACCCCAGCATAGTACTAATGTATATCTACCACCCTGTAAAATTTCAGGACGATCCAACGGTCGGATCAAAAGTTATGGTCTCTGCAAGTTATGCTCCCGCATCATTCTCCCCTGGTTGAAAAGAATTCAGCTCCTGCGAATTCTGTTGACGGAACTCATCTAATTTTGCACTGTCAATTTTCCTCAACTCCCACTCAGGAATCCAAGTATTTTCTTCTTGCTGCAAACCTTCCCACTGTACCAAATATCTGTTGTAGCTCCCATGTCTAGTAGTGATTGTCTTTTGGTCCAAGACACGCATTACCCTCTCCTTTTTCTTCTTCGGCATCTGTTGCTTCCAGTTTATTTCTTCCTCCTCTGCAACATTTTCATCATGACCTGGAAACTTATATAAGTCAGAAACATTAAAAACTGGTGAGATAGCAAAGTTTTCAGGTAGCTCCACCTTGTAGGCATTATCACTCATTTTCTTCAGAATCCTACATGGCCCAATCTTCTTATACTTGAGTTTATTATATGTCCCCTTTGGAAACCTCTCTTTTCTAAGATGAACCATCACCATATCTCCTTCTTCAAATACACTTACTCTCCTACTGGCATCTGCAGCTATTTTATATTGTGCATTACTCACTTTCAACTTTTCCCTCACTTCATCTTGTAGCTGTAGAATGTGTTCTGCAAATGCTTCTGCATCATCACTAGTTTCATCTTCACCTGGTAGAACAATTAGATCTAGGACCCCCTTTGGGATTCCTACCATATACAATCTGGAAAGGAGACCTCCCTGTTGACCTGTTTACTGAGCTATTATATGCAAACTCAGCTTGAGGTAAAGCTAAGTCCCATTGTTTTGGCTTTTCTCCAACTATACAACGTAGGAGATTTCCCAAGCTTCTGTTCACTACTTCCAGTCTGCCCATCAGTCTGGGGGTGATATGCACTACTGAACTGTAGTTGTGTCCCCAATTTCTTCCACAGAGTCCTCCAAAAGTGACTCAAAAACTTCGTGTCCCGATCTGAAGTGATCGTTCTTGGAATTCCATGCAATCTAACCACTTCTGAAAAAAACAAATCTGCAATTCTAGAAGCATCATTAGTTTTTTTACAAGAAATGAAATGTGCCATCTTAGAGAATCTATCAACCACAACAAAGATAGAATCATTCCCTCACTGTGTGTTAGGAAGCCCTAACACAAAATCCATACTCAGATCAACCCATGGCCCTGTAGGGATAGGCAATGGCATATACAACCCAGTATTCTGTGCATGGCCCTTAGCCATTTGACACACTCTACATCTTGCTACAACCCTACTTATGTCCCTCTTTACCTTTGGCCAATAATACTTTTCTACAACAAGAGAAATTGTCTTACTTATACCAAAGTGTCCAGCCAACCCCCCACTATGCAATTCTCTTATAATATTTTCTCTCATTGAACCAGCAGGGATGCACAATTGTTTCCCCCTAAACAAATAACCATCCTGTATCAAATAATCAAAAGAATCACTACCTACTGTAGGCTCCTTAAGTTTTCTGACAACATCACCAAAATCAGGATCACCTTCATACAATTCCTTAACTGCCTCAAACCCTAGTACTTTATTTTCCATTGTTGTCAAAAGGGCTACACGCCTACTCAAGGCATCAGCAACTTGATTCTGCTTACCAGACTTATGCTTTAAAACAAAAGTATATTCTTGCAAAAATGAAACCCATTTTGCATGCCTACTATTTAGTTTCTTCTGTGTGTTTACATACCTCAAGGCTTCATGGTCAGTGAAGAGTACAAATTCCTTTGCTACCAAGTAATGTCTCCAGTTCCTTAATGCCTGAACAATAGCATAAAATTCCACATCATAAGTAGAATATTTCCTCCTGACTTCATTTAGCTTTTCACTGAAGAATGCCACAGGTCGTCCTTCTTGACTCAACACAGCTCCAATCCCAACATGTGAGGCATCACAGTCAACCTCGAAGACCTTGCTAAAATCTGGCAATACCAAAACAGGTGCTTCTGACACTTTCTTCTTCAACAATTCAAAACTATCTGTTGTTGCCTTGGTCCATACAAACTCCCTCCCTTTTGTACACTCTGTTATGGGTGCAGCAATGCTACTGAAATTCCTGATGAACTTCCTATAAAAAGTTTCCAATCCATGAAAACTACGAACCTCTGTCACATTCCTTGGAATAGGCCATTCCAGAATTGCCTTTACTTTTTCCTCATCCATCCTCACTCCATCCTCTGATATGACAAATCCCAAAAAAACAAGACTCTTCTGAAGGAATCTACACTTCTTTAAGTTTGCATATAGACTCTCTTTACGTAACAAGTCTAGCACCAATTTCAGATGTAACAAGTGTTCTTCCACTGTCTTACTGAATATCAAAATATCATCAAAATAGACAACAACAAACTTACCATTGTATTCTCGGAGTACTCTGTTCATCAACCTCATGAATGTACTGGGTGCATTAGATAGCCCAAATGGCATCACCATCCACTCGTATAATCCATCTTTTGTTTTGAAAGCAGTTTTCCATTCATCCCCTTCACGGATTCGGATCTGGTAGTAACCACTCCGTAGGTCAATCTTGCTAAAATATCGGGCTCCCGCTAGCACATCCATCATATCATCCAATCGCGGAATTGGGAACCGATACTTAATTGTGATCTTGTTTATGGCTCTACTGTCTACACACATTCTCCAGTCTCCATCTTTTTTGGGAGTCAATAACGCTGGAGTTGCACATGGACTCATGCTTTCTCTCACTAACCCTTTCTGTATTAGATCTGTCACTTGTCTGTTCAACTCTTCACTCTGTGTCGGACTCATCCGATAGGCTGCCTGGTTTGGAAGGGCCGATCCTGGGATCAAATCAATATGGTGTTGAATATCTCACTTTGGAGGTAACCCATCTGGTAGCTCATCTGGTATGACATCTTTGTATTCTTTTAGTATCTTTTCTGCTGCAATAGGTATATTAAAGTCTTCTTTCTCCAGCTTCTTTGACATTAGTGCATAACAACATCCAGCTTCTTCCATTTCTGTAACAAACTCTTTTGTAGCCAATAAGCCCTCACTCTTCTCTTCTTCCTTGAAGGGTAATAAGACCACCTTTACACCATCCTTCCAAAAGGTATATGTATTTTTCCCTCCATCATGTGTAACCTTTCTATCGTATTGCCAAGGCCTACCCAGTAATATATGACATGCATCCATTGGGATAACATCACACCACACCTCATCCTTGTAGGTATTCCCAATTGAAAACTTTATAAGGCATCTTTTATCTATGGTTACTTCATTTCCTTTCTTGAACCATGATATACGATAGGGATATGGGTGCTTCTCACATTTCAGATTCAGTTTATCAACCATTACAGTTGAAACCATATTTTCACAACTACCACCATCAATAATAATTTTACATACCTTTCCTCCAGAGGTGCATCTTGTTCGAAATATATTTGTTCGAAGCCACGAATCAGCTCCAGCAACATCATGTTCTTTCTCCTTCCTTGGGACAATCATCGTCCTCCTTATCATGAGGGTTTCACCCAAGTCTGCAGCAACCTCCATTTCTTCTTCCTCTTCAGCCTCAACCAGATTTACTCGTGGTTTTTCTCCTTGCCATCTATCTTGTGTAGGATAGTGCGGACACTCAAAAGCTCTGTGCCCCTCTTCACCACATCTGTAACATGTATATTGCCTTTGGGGGCTATTCCAGCCCCGTCCTCCATTATAACCTCTTCCCCTCTGAAACCCCCTACCTCTTTGGTAGTTACCATGGCTTTGACCAGAATCTTCATGCCCTTCTGTATTAGAGGATTCACCTTTTATAGATTCAAATCTACCCCTGCCCCTCATTGGAGATGATGATGGACCTCTCTTCACACCTCTTCTAAAATTATTCCTCTTGTTCTTTTCCTCTGCCTTTAATGCAAGTTGATAAGCATCATCTAGGCTATGGATCCGGAGCATACTCAGCTCATCTTGTATGGTGTAACTCAACCCATTTATGTACCGTGTAGCCTTTTGTTCTTCAGACTCTCCCTGTTCCACCCTGATTGATAACTTATAAAATTCATTAGTATACTCCTCAATGCTGAGATCCTTCTGCCTTAGGTTTTGGAACCTTCGAAAGAGTGTCTGAGCATAATCTACAGGAAGAAACTTTTCTTTCAGCTTCTTTACCATTTTATTCCAGTTTCGGATCTTGCCCTTTCCATTCCTTTGTCTTTCATTTTGTAGGTGATCCCACCAGATCAATGCATGTCCAGCCAACTTAGTGCATGCAAACTTAACCTTATTCTCCTCTGAAAGGGTTTTCCACTCAAAGAATTTTTCCATGCGATTTAACCAGTCAATCAACTCCTCTGGTCGTAACCCTCCACCATAATCAGGAACATTAATCTTGATGTCGTCATTCTTTCCCTCTAAAGCCTTGATCAATCTCTCCTCAAATGGTCTCTCATTCAAGGTTTCTTCATCTCTCTCATTTTCTTCTTCATCTCCTCCTTCATTCATTAATGGAGGCTCTTCTTCAATATCACTATCTGGGTTTGCATCCCCATTTGCATGTCTCCTTCTAAGGCGGGTAACTTCTCCCGTGAGCTCAGCAACTTGTCTCTGTAGCTCCTGCATATGCCTATTCATTTGGGCATAACCTCCCCTCCCACGTCTAGCCATGGTTATATAAAATAGAGGTAAAAACTACACATAAAAATGTAATATGTTACCTTAACTATTTCCGCAAGATCAAAATCCTAGCTCTGATACCAATTGATGTGAATCCAGCTGCAAGAGGTTGAAATACCTCCAAAAACACACATAAACAGCTTTGCAAATAAAACCAGGAGTTTCAAAATAGCTTACTTCTCATTCTGGAATTCACACTGATCTATTACATCATTACAATCCTCCTTTTATTTCAAGACTACTCTAAAACCCTAAAATGCCAAAAACCCTAAAATGCCAAAAAACCCTAAAATGCAAAACAACTCAGGATTGACCCCAAAATTTGCGTGCCAAATATGCATTCATAAATTAGGGCTCACACAAAATTTGGACTTATTCTGACAAGCACAACAAAAGTTATTAAAGTTCTAAGACCTAGTCAAAAGCGGAAAAAACATTCGGAGCCAATTTTAGGCCACTAGATGAAGGAATCCGAGCCCGAAAACGTGCCAAAATGAGCACAACCTTGCAAGCAAAGTTGACCCCAGCATAGTACTAATGTATATCTACCACCCTGTAAAATTTCAGGACGATCCAACGGTCGGATCAAAAGTTATGGCCTCTGCAAGTTTTCTTAGTTGTCTAGGGGAGTCTTTTTTTTTTGTTCTGGCTTACCTTGACCTCTTCCTCGGCTTCGATGAAGGGGGGGTGTTGGTGTGTGTGACTATCCAGTCATCGTCCACATCATCTAGGTGAGTCATCTCGCCTTGCGAGAGTCATAGGTCTTAGGAAGTCAAATGACAAGTGTCAGATTCTATCATAGAATCTGACATTGTCATTTGCGTCAATGCGTCATAGGAGTTACATTTCTTATTTGGAATTGTAACTCCTCTTCTAATGGTGTCATATGCGTCATTCAACGTCATATGCGTCAGTGGCGTCATTGATTTCTTTCCATGTTTAGGCATGGGGGTTACACAGCACCCCTATTTGTACTTCCTATTTTTCGATCTATGAGTATGAGTAGACCCATTCTTCTTACTTGCAATCTTCTTTCCATTGTTTCGAATCTTGCATATTGCATTGGCTTGAGGTTACCATCAGAGTGCAACTTCATTGTGGTGCATCACTTTTCAACATCGGTTCTCGCGAATTTCTCTTTCAGTAACTATTTCAAAAAACTTGTACAATTTAAAGTTTTTTATTTTTCAGAAAAATGCATCCACTTAAGACCCCCTTTTGGCCCCCCAACTTGGTGCACTTGCCCATAATTTTAAATATGGTTGATAAATATAATAATTACAAACATTTCACATTATAGACTATTTTCACTAGACTGTAACTTACTGACACATTTCCCACGTGTGACCATAAAAATATGAACATATGATGCGATTACACTTTAAACTCTCTACCCCCTCTAGTTCATCTCCACGAGTGTAAGTTGGTTTTTCTTTTAATCGACTCATGTTTTTTGTTTGCAATTGTAGACAAAAACTCACGTACTTAGGTACATTTCTAGGTCCTAATCACATACTACTATTCATATGATTCCTAAGATTAACATCTATCTTTGGCCTCTTTTCTATCTTTCTGGTTTCATTTTTGGTCTTGCTCACCCCACAACTCAATCTAATCCTCATTGTTTTATCTTTATTGACTTTGGAGACCAGTGCTCGGCTAGGATGCCAGCGCCCAGGCACCCCCAACCTCTTTGTATCTTACTCACCTCTTTTAGGCCTTTTTTATCTTTTGGGTATCTTGTTTTCTTTTGGGTCGGCCTTTTTGTTTTTTATTTCGAAATTCAAATAATGGAATCATATAAATACAAAGCTATGTGACTATAATAAGGGACCAAGCTCTAAGAACCTATTATCACCACCTAAGGTTGCATCCAAAGGCATTCATCTAGCACTCGCTCAAGGGATAGAGGACTGTATTTTTGCATACACGTATAGGAGGGGAATTTCATTTTTCCATCCACGCATCTATTCACATTGATACATCTAGCTATCTCTCGCTATCAAATGCATCTTACACAAGAACTTTCTAGGGTCCGATTTATGCACACACTTCACAAGAACTACATTGAATCTAAGATGTACTGCAGTGCTCAGCCGTAAGTTCACTCTTTTGGGTGACTGTCAGGGTAATTCCAACTCCCCATTTGCATCTTTTTATTTTTAGAATTTGATTTGTTTTGGGGTTTTATATTTTATCTCTATCTTTACAGGTTACAAATGAATACAACGATCATCCAAAGATACATAGGAGACCAACAATAAAGGCTAGCGACCACCTTATGACACAGGAAAATTTATATTATGACCATTTTCACAGTCACGGGCACCCAACAGAGGTCTCCAGTGCATGTGTGCCCCTGACCCAGTCTACGTGCCCTAGTCCAGACTTGTTTGGCAGTTACAAGAATTTTTATGCTCAGTTGCAATAATTTCCTCCTCATGTTCATCAGTCTTCTAGTCCAGAACACTTCAAGATTTATTGGAAAATCATATAAGTATTTTATTCCCTCTCTTGCACTTAGGGTTTTAATTTTCATTAGTTTATTGCTTGGATTAAATATGTACTAAGAATTTATTTATTCAACGTTACTCTGCAATTAGGGTTTAAAATAATTCCATATTTTTTAAAACCATCTCATTCAAACTCTCTTGGGTCCTCATCTCATCACTTCTTTCATTTTACTAATATTATCTCATCATGGATATGTTCATTCATGATTTATTGCTAGCCAATCCATATTGTAGAGCTAAAATAATTTCTCTCTTGGTTAATACTCGAATTCCTTTTACTACTCATCCGGTCATAGTATATCAGTCATTCGTAGATGCATTTTCTCAACAGCTTACTTTTCCATCTAATATAGTTGAAAATATTTTTTTTCATGACAATGATCCTCCCCTATATATTTTGGCTTGCATCTATCACATGGGTAGTAAGTGGAAAATAATTGATAACGGATCTAAGCTTAATCTTTGTACTTTTTCACTCCTTTAGAATATCATCCTTTCCTCAGCTAATGTTATCACATCATCCATTTTTCTTCATGCATATGATTATTCTACGCATCCATGCATAGGACCTATTACTTTACCTATCACATTCGAGCCAAAAACTATTCTTATGGTATTCTTGGCTATTGATTTCCTAGTTCAGTACAATTTCTTACTTGGTAGGCCATGGCTTCATGCCATGTAGGAAGTGCCTTATACAGTTCACTGGTGTGTTAAATTATTACATGAAGGCTTTGAACATACCATAATCACTGATCGTGGCCCATTTATATATTTCAACCTAAACCCAACCATTGCATTACCTAATCCCACTTATGTTACTGCTATGCATCCCGTTGAAGATCAAGAATCCATGGATTATCATGTCAACTTGCCTCCACTTGAAGGAATTGTTTGTGAATTGGATATTGGATATTGGATATTAGATATTGGATGTATGACAATATGAAAATATTGGATATTGGATATTGGATGTATGTCAACTTGCCTCCACTCATCCTCTCCTTCTACTAATGTTATGGTACTTTTTTTGCGGTCTATACATACATTGGATGCCATTCCACCTTCCTCATCTTTTCATGAGCAGCCCGCATCTATGCTTCCTCTTTTCACATGCACTCTCTTCCTACATAATTATTATTGGCCAAATATTCTATTCGATCCTACTAGTTATGATATTATTTGCACATGTGATGGTTTAGCTCCGATGGGATTCATAATGAATGACCTCCTTCCTCCGCCTCATTCTCCTCATCTATATCACAGATATGTTCACATCATCATTTTCTATGGCCTCCGCATTTTCCATCTACCAGTATTTGTTGCACGCACTTATCTACTTACACTTGGGTAGTATTGGCTTGACTACATTGGTGGCACTTTTGATTCATATCATATTGATATCACATTCCCCATGCCCTTCGGTTGTGTTTTTATTTTTAATGATTCATTTCTTGGATATTCACAAAATCTTACTCATTGGGATGCACATGGCTGTCCAATACTACCTTTCAATGATGAATAATATGTAATTGGCGTGTATAATTTACACCATAATGGCTCCTTACATGATCAACTACATACTATTACTTACCAGGTCTCTAGAAATTCCCCGTTTGGCCTCGACTATGAAAATTATGATCTATTATACGATGTTACTTGATTCTTCTCATCATCATACAATTGGGGGGCATCATTCTTACTTCCCCCTCTTAGCATTGTCAGGTGTCTCACATTTCTACTATTACGATTTATGCTTCGCATATAGTCTTTCTCATGCATCTTACACAATAAGTGATACACACAACTTGTATTTTCATTACCCTATGACACACTCTCATGCTAAGGTTCATACCTAATTGTTGAGGTCATACTACATCCATGTACCTCACATCATACACACGATACATTTCACACTCTATGCATTCATAACACATATCTTTGGTATCACATTCTCACACATCACACTACCCTATGGCACACTCTAGTTCCACGGTTCATATTCAACTACTAAGGGTCTAAATCTAAAATGAAAATCAACTCACTCACACTCTTAACTCTCTACGCTTCATGTTCTATCTATTAAGAGAACATTTTAAAACCATTTCCTGATGATGCACTCTTATTCTATGGTTCATTCTTGATTGTTGAGGGGTATTTTATATAAATGAACCTCATCCCCTGCTCATGCTCATTCTCATTTACATCCACTCGGGGGGTACGTTACTACTATCACATTCACATCATACTGCATATCTTGGTTGCACATACTCTTGTTTACTTATACTAGTTACATGTACACTTTGTTTTCATGATAGACGGATACTTCGTATGTCATTATATTTTATATATACACATGTTTGTTCACTTGTTATCTAGTTTTGAATGTAGACTTTCTACATATCTCTATACACAAAAATGATGCTTGGCACTGTACCTCTTACCACTCCCACTGAGGATCTTGGGTGCATCTACATTTCTACTCTTATACATCACATGTGATATTTTTTTGTTTTATACTAATTAATATTCTTACTTGAAAACTACTTTCCATTAATCCTTACACATCTTGACACACTTTTTATCTTTCTAACATGTTAATCAGTGCTTCATGTGTAGGGAAAATTTTAGCGACGAATATTCGTAGTTTGGTGAATAGTATAATTCTAGGAATTTGATTTTGGTGAGTACTACAACAATGGCAGTACCCAAATCCCATAAAAAATAATCTATCCAATCTGAATCTCCAAGTAATTTCCAATCCCAGTGTATATTTTTATATTAAATTGCAGCGTGATTATCACTCCGGGATTTGGAAACATTACTGTTTCTCCTAGAAATCGACCAAAAAGTATTCGAAAACATTAATGTTTCACCAAGAAATTGACCAATAGGAATTTGAAAACATTAATGTTTCTCCAAGAAATTGATGCGCCAGGATTTGAAAACATTAATGTTTTGCCAATAAATCTATAGAACCTTATTTGGCCAAGAAAACATTCCAAAAATTTTCCCGGTATATACACAGAGGTGATGTTCTCCCATGATTTTCCAATTTTTCATATTTGTGAAGTAGCAGAAAGGGATTTAGCGAATCAGAATATTACAATTTTCTTATAAAATTTAAAATAAATCTAATTCTTTCCAGGGCCCAGCTAATGCGTTGTAGTTTACATCCTAGAATCACTAACTACATGTGAGTCCTTAGTCTATTTGAGACTTGTTTTATTTCATGTCACATTGTTTTATCTGTAATTCTACATTTTTAAGTAATTTCAAAGCCTGAACATCCTCATCTTGATAACCACTATGATTTTTTATGTCATCTAGAATAGTCCTCCACTTGCAGAAATTTGTAACCAGTTTTTCTATCTTAGATACATCTAGATTCTACGTAATATATATATAAATATATTGCAGAAGAGAGAACATTAACAAAAAGATTCAAAGAGGATACACTGATAAATCAAGGAATATATAGAGAAACAGCTCGTGGAGATGTATGGAGTGATTTAAATCACTCCATACATCTCCAGGAGCTGTTGCTCTATATATTCCTTGATTTATCAGTGTATCCTCTTTGAATCTTTTTTTTAATGTTCTCTCTTCTGTAGTATGTATATATATATATATATATATATATATATATATATATATATATATATATATATATATATATCCATATTGTGGTTTCTTATTCCATTTATTCCATGACCGTTTATCACTATGTACTGACACCACCTCGTCCCACAGAGGACCCGAAAGATATATAAATTGTGATACATTCCGCAGGTTTCCCGTTCACCAGGGGCATTTCCTTGGGAGACTGACGGAATGGAAATGTGTGACATAGACCTCATGGGAGCCAAGACACGCTCTAGACCTGAAAACATATCAATTGTGGCTCATTCCACGGGGTTTGTGTCCATTAGGAGGATTTGGTCAGGAATGGGATGTTAACAAAAATTGGAATGGTGACAAAAAATAATATACTAAATTAATAGAGACCATATAGAGATGTCCAATATGATAATTTAGATAGCTTCGACACATTGACATTTCATTGTCAAGCCAAAGAACCCTTCATACATTCTCAACCTTGAATTCATAGTCTCATACCATAACGAGTCATAGATGGAAGACCATATATTCTATCTCAACTCCTTTAAAATGATGAACACTCTTGGTAATTGGATTATGACATACCTCATACCTTTGATGAATCAATAATTTCTTCATGAGCAGATGCACAACTTATTTGGCTTGATGACAACATTTAGAACCTCTATACAATAGGATAAAACTCTGTACATTATGACAGAGCTCGATCATTGAGACTCCTTCATTAATCAAATAAAGACAAATCATACCTTGGATGAATCAATGAACTCGGAGTCCTTCACGAGTAGATACATACTATACTTTGATTTCAAACTGAGAAAAAACCCTAAGATCACCTATTTTATGCTTGATTAGATACAACACAAAATTATTATAACTAGAGTGTCTTATCATTAGAGTGACTTCAGCTGATAAAAAAATCATTTAAAATTTTAAATTTCTTGTTCTCTTCTCAAACCTTTGATACATCTTCACTTTGCTTGATGTATGCGCTAATTCTTATTATACTAATGTATCACTCTTGCAAAAATTACTACAAGTTAAGTGACACAACATTATTTTTCTTTATACAAATTTATCATGTTGAGATATCTGTGCACATATCAATATCATTTAGTCTAACATGTTGTAGCTTTTTTTATTTAAATTCTACAGGATTCACTAATTCAAAAAAATGGCACCTAAAAAGGGAAGCTTAGCATTAGGATAAAATGTTATTCCAACCCCTCCTGGTAGTGGTATTAGTATTTGAAAAATAACATCTTATTTTGAGAGACCATCTAAGGAAACTCATCCTTCTCTAGCAGGGCCTTCAAAATCAAGGGATAATTATTACATTCAAAATGAAACTCATAATGATAATGTGTTCATTTTTTATTTTCATGATGCTATCAATGACAACAATGAAATGCCTCCCCTTGAAGACATTCCATTGAATGATGTTAAGTTTGACATTGTACCACCTACCCAATTGAATGAAGATGACACTGCATCACCTTTCAGTGCCTAAGTGAATGTTGGAGCTGAAAATTCTAGTATTGGTAGTCAACGAAGTATAAATTCCACCAAGGCAAATACTTAGCGGACACCTATTTCTAGAAGAAAGAGAAAGGACAAAAAATGGGACTTGGGAAGGAGTTTCAGGTTAGAGTGGGTTTCTAAGTTTTCATTTATTGAACCTGTTGAAAATAATAATAAATTTTAACCTCCCAAAGAATGCAAATGTACAATCTATAGCTGGAGATTGGGTAGGGACAAGACAATGAAACTTAAGTTGGATATTATTGAGAATCATGTAGGAAAGATATATGAAAAGATAATTGTAGATGGCATTGAGAAGAATGTTTCTAGATGGAAATATGAAGATGATTGTTTGCATATTAGGTATGAAAAATAATTTTAATAGCACAATAGAAATGAAAAAATAGTTGCAGTGAATGGAGGGACAATTACCTCTCAATTCAACAAGATCGTTCAAAACAATTTTTTAGGTAGAACAATTCAGCTAGCTACTGTATTTCACATTTTGAAAAGAGGTCATCCTATAATAGATTTTCTTAAACAAAAGAATATGTTTTCTTTCCTTGGTGTCCCACACTTTCCTGATTCTCACTGGTCAGAAATTAGTGGTTGGGATTGGGAAAAATGCCTAGCTATGGTTGAAAAAGAAGACTTGAAAGAGAAACCGAAGTATGCGCGATACATATCTTTGTCTATTTATGAGGTTACAGTAGTAGATAATATTTCTTGGGTCTGTATGCATGTGTATACTATCGAAAATTATGTGATAAAACCTCACTTACTTTCCATTCACAAGATGAGAGATAAATACAATGCTGAAAACCATTATGAGTTGGTGATAAGAAATTTGAAGGAGATCAATGACATGGATGATGATGCAATTACATCAAAGTTGGTATGTGTTGGGGTAGATGGGGCATCTATATTCAAGGTCATCATAATGGCCTGTGTGTAAGACTCCAAACATCTCATTTCCCTTATATGATTTTCATTCATTGTATGGCTCATAGAATGAACCTAACTTACAGAATAGTTGGCAAATTGAAACCTATAGCAAAATTTGAAGACCTTGTTCGAAAGGTGCATGCTTATTTCTTCCGTATTCCTAAAAGGTTCATGGAATTCCAAATATTTGCAAAAGGACTAACAAATCCAAGCATTAACTGTTAAAATATGTTGACACTAGGTGGATCTCATTGTACCAACCGGGTCGTAGGGTGTATGAAGAGTATCAATCCTTATTAAGAGTGATGCAGTAGAATCACAAGGAAGTGGACAAGGCCCAGGATTTGATGCATCATTTGACTGATATATATTCATTGCTGATGTTTTGTGGTCTCCTTCCCATGTTGTAAGAAATGCATTGTTTAATTAAACAAACACAAGAAAGAACTATCTATATTGTTGATTTTTCTAGTTTGAGAAAATAAGTTTGTATGTCAATAGAATATTTGTATCTCAATGAAACTGGTTTGACAGGTCTAGCATTTGATGGCTGGAATATTTTGATAAAGATTGGAAATGCAAGTAGTTTTCTGAAGCTCAACTTGTTTAGGGAAGTATGTGCTTCTGTATGTGGATATGAGATACCGATGGACATATTTGAAGTAGCAGCCGGTAAGGTTAAGTAGGTAAAAAGTCATAGGGACGTTGTTTGATAACATTGTATCATCAACAAGGGTGAGGTTAAGAGAAATTTTAGTATCCCTACTAGAAGAAATAATGGAGCGATTTAAAAGGGATGCTTTACTTGAAGCAATGACTATAGTAAATCTGACCTTTTGGAATCCTATCCAAAATGAAAGACATATGCAAGAAGACTACTTCAAGAGTTTTGGTAAGTGAAACAAGTTGGGGGACCAAAAATTTGACATCAAATCCTTAATTTTACATTAAAAATTTAAAATAAACGTCAAATTTTCTCTTCCATGGACTTGAACCATGCCAAAAAATTAAAAACATGTCTTAAAATGGTATCATCACGTAGGGGATCCTGTTAGCTTTGTATAAATATTGATTTTAAAGTGAATAGAATATGATAAATATCATTTTATAATTTTTTACAAATAGTAGGTCCTTAAGACACTTTTTCCTGTGAATGTTCATGTCTATGTTTAAGACTGCAACTTTTTTTTCACTTATCAAAATGTGATAAAACCTATATAATCCCAACCATGGAAAAATTCTATACATGTTCAAATAAAAATTATTTGATTTCGATATTTTTTGATGAATTTATGTTGGGAAAACGGAAAGTGCTCCATTTTCTTTATGTTTTCATACCACTTTTACGGAAAAAATCATTAAAAAAAATATTGCTCAAAAAAATACAAAATAAAATATGTCCTAAGATAGACAACGACATCTAACTTTTCACTAAAGGAGAAAAGATATCAAGTTTTTGTCATCCAAATTGCGAGCAAACGAAATACAATCTTATAGGATTTTTCAAACAAAAATACCAAGTCATTAAATTTTGAGTGTTTAATATAGCTAAACTTGTCCGTTTTAAAAAAAAAAAGTAGTTTAGAAACTAGATTTCAGATGCTATGATTCATATTTATATTTTTTTTTCTAATTTTGAGTGCACACATTGCTAATAATCCCTATAAGTTGATATTTCACTATTATTTGCAATATGACATCCACTTATGACCCCTTTTTTTCCAACTTGTTGCACTTACCTGGTTGACTACATTGATTCAAAAAATTTGTAAGCATGTTGATATCAATAGAATGAATATTGCAATTATTTTAAGAAAGGGCAGTTTGAGTTCTCAATCTCATTAATTCACCACTACAATGATTCAACAATTCAAAGATTTGGATAATCCCTTACAATGTGGAACAATAACCCGGCTATGGAAACAAGTTGGGGTGAGTAATATTTTATAGAAAACCATGTCCGAGTTTTTCTCATCGGCTAATCTATATCAAACAATGATTTTTGGTTTAGTTGAAGATGAGATAATTTTTAGTTCCTTGGCCTTTATAAAGTCAAAATTGTGAAACAAGCTTGACAAAAATTTGGAAAATTGTTTGAAAATTTATACATCACAGTACGAAGTGGATAAATTTCCCTATAACAAGGATCTAGAAGTATGAAATTTGATTAAGGGGCTGAAAATAATGGCACAAATACAGCAGATGACCCTATTGCAGTAGTTGACAATCAAGAAAGAGAGAGTCAGTCTCAGAGATCTGGTGAATCAAATCATAGAGACAATCCAATTCTATCAAGTTGTAAGCTTCTATTGGTGGATGTCCCATGATATAGATGTTCATATAATAATTAACATATTCAAATATTCAATACATTATTCTGAATCTCAAACAAGGATTAACACTCACTCCAAACTTACATGTGCCTAAAGGTAATCATATTGATTCCATTTCCATTTTGATTGCAACAACATTACAAATTCATGCTTTAATGAGTATTTAATATATTTCAAATACAACTTTGTTGATATCTTTTATAGAAAGCATACATCGCGGTTGGTTGGCTATTAAATCATAATGCTTTTGCATTATTATATACTTTAGGCATATAAGAGTTGTGGCACTTAATTCTGAGATAGCATAAATGGCTTTTCTTGAATCATTACTGAAATAAAAATTTAAAAATAACACTATTCCTCATTCAACTTGCATGAGACATGCCTTGTCTGAAAAAATTGAAGATTATCATGACTCATTGCAACAAATGAAACAATTTTTAAAATGGATCTAAATACACTAAAGAGTAAATCCATGCACATATATATTTAACTCGTGCACCTCCTTGTAAAAATTTTCTTCAAACACAAGAAACCTAAATATCACATGTTTATTAATACAATAAACATAAATATAACTCTAGTCTATTAATAAGACAATTTACTATTTGTTATCCATGACCATGGTTTCCTCCCCAAATAATAGAAATAACAAAACCAAACCACCACTTCAACTTGGAATCAGGCACCATAACTTTAACAAATTATATCATTTTTTGTAACATGCTCCACTCTTCATCTGTTGGAATTACAATTTGTTTTAAATCAGAGTGACTAACATGTAACTTTGTTAGAAATTCATAATTGATAGTGGAGCTTTCCTTTACTGTTGAATGCAAACTTACCAACAATATTATCAATGGTTTAACAAAGTCAAAAAAAATTTTCTCATCCATCTTCTCAGGAATTCAGTCCTTCTCTTGAGTCATTTTTTCTTTCATCTTCTTCTGGAATGCATCTTTCTTAATGAATCGGCATGTATTGTCAAAAGGAATTAGCAAACCAAGATTTGTGAACTCTTGTACCTTTCCATGTAGCTCCTGTAACATTCTTTGACAATAATTCAACAATTTATGTGCTTCACCCAACATCACACACTTCTGAAGTGTAGTGCCCGCTTTCCTTGGACACTATTTAGATATTGATCCTGACACTATTGGTCACATTTTGGACATTATTATGTTTTGATTAGTATGATGGTTAGATGTTAGATCCTAGATTAATATTGATCTGGATTCAGATATTTTGCTTGAGGATCATTGAGACATTTTTATTATTATGTGGATGATGATATACTAGTTGACATAGACATGTTATTGATGTTAATTTTAGACATGTGACATTGATTATTATGAATAGATCTAGTATACAAATCTATTGGATGATGATATAGTTACAAATTGAATTTTAATGATAAATATTGAATCTTGATATTGTTGTGATTTGGATCTAATGTTTATATATCATTTGGATGTTCTGATATGGCCATGAGTTTGAAGAAGCTATTTTGCATTTTGCAGGTTAAAATCACAACAATGTCAGGGGACTGGAGACTAACCATATTGGAATTCAGTGTGAAATCAACAAGGTCACCATGGAAACTGTGTTTGAGTTGTATGTTGTGTTTTTTTAGGATTTCCCATGGGGGGATTTCCATTATTGTGACCATGGGGTATATGTGGGCTTTATCTGTTGTGTCCCTTTTTAAAATTATTGTTGTATGTATTTTATTTGTAATGTGCTCTTTAGTTTAATTATTTTAATGTGATAGTATAATGTGAATCTTATAGTTAAATTTCAATTAAATTAATTGCGATGTGGAATATAAATTAAAAGTTATTGTCTTGGTTGAAAATGAAAATTGACTTTTAATATATATATAATATATATATATATATATATATATATATATATAAAATAACCATATGATAGATAAATAAATCTTTATGTCAAAACATGTAATAAATAAATGTCATAAATATAAATGCATGTGTAAGAAATTGTAAGAGGATGTAAAAGTTGTGTAAGTAAAATGATAGATGGTGTAAGGCAGATTTTGGAGTGTAGAACACTCCATCCTCTTTGAAACTCGGATTTGGTCTTGGGAGCCTAAATTGGAGGCTTGTGGGACAAGTTAAACTTGTCCCACACCTCTCAAAAACCTCCACCAACCATGTTTATTAATTTGGAGTCAAAATCATATTATTTTATTGAATTTTGACTTAATTTATTGTAAGAAGTGATTACACTTGTCTTACAAATTTTTAAATGCATTCCCTTTTGGGGTATGGGCTATTGTGTGTGTAAGTGATTTTTTCATTTTTTTCATTAATGGTGATTTGTTGTTGATGTGGATTGCACTCTTGGGGAAGGAAGAAAAATGATGTGGCATCCCACTTGGAATCCACATCATCCTCTTCCACCCTCTCCTTTAAAATTTGATTTCCTCCTCATTTTGAGGTTGTTGAAGGTTGGAGATTTCACTCTTGGGTCAAATTTTTCTCTTGCCTTTGAAGCTTGCTTTGTGGAAGAGCTTGGATTGATTCACATGCTTGTACATTGTTGTTTTGGGACTGTGTTTTGAGCATCAAAGAACTGTTGTTTTGGAAACAAGTCTCCATTATGGAGAGGTAGGCTCTCACTCTTTTAAAATTGTTGTTTTTCCCTCTTTTAGCATGAATTTTTGAATGTGTTGTGTTTTCAATTCTTAGAGGGATGGGTAGAATGCTTAGGGCATGGTGTGGAGAGAAGACTATGAGGTTAATCAGAGGAGGGATAAGGGATTTTCCATTGGCACTTGTCTTGAGGAGGGAGTGTTGGTTGGAATCTACCTAGAAAAAGAATATGCATGCATCTCTTACTTTGGGGGAGGTATAAGGGATAAATTTGGAGGAGGGATAAGGAGGGGTTGAGGAGGGATAAGGTTTATGGGATGGTTATGTTCTTAGTGGTTATTGTAGGTGGATGTCCAACTTCAACATGGGAGGCATAAGGAGACCTCCATATTTCTTGCTCTTGTTTGGCTTGCTTACTCAAGCCTTTGTGATTGTATGACTGATTTCTAATGAAGTTGAAAACTTCTGCCTTGTTTTGATTTGTGTTTTCTTTTATTTTTGTGATACATGAGTGTTGCTTGCATGTGAAAGAAGCGCATGTTGCCATGAGTTGAATTATCATGCTCCATTTCAATATGGTTGGGGCTTGGGGGCCAATGGGGAAAGATGGCTTCTATTTTCCCATTGGATATCTTGGTTGGGTGGAGAGTGTTGCCTTTCTCCCTTCCTTTTTGTGATTCAAGTTGTAAGAATGAAGAAATCAGCAAGCTTTTGTTTGAAGAAAGAAGAATACAGTTTTACAGTCAACCTTTTTGAGCAAACTCTTGTAATCTGTTCCCACATCGCGTGGATGAGTTGTATAATTTTGTAATGTGAAGCCATTAAATGGTAAATGGAAGTCTGAAATTTAATTGAAATGTAAAGATGGAATATTCTATTCTCTGTATTGGAAAAGAATGTCATACAGTTGTAGATTTAACATTGAAATTCAAATGAAGAAATGATATGTTGATGTAATGTTGAAAATCAATGAAAGAAATATATTCCTTCCTCAATTGTAGTGTTGGATTTAGATTTAATTGTAATTTTTCTTTAAATTGGAGTTAATGTTTTGAAATGTTATCTCTGTGTGAAAAGAAAATGCATATGGAAGAGAAATACAACATTCTATTCCTAACATTCTCTTCCTTGCAATTATTAAAATTTGAAATACCAAACGTTGCCTTATTGTCTGAATGAAAAGATGGATAAATTATTTTTTTAGACAATATTTGATAAGTTTATCGTGTTTTGGAAGTAGCAAATAAATCATTACAGTTGTTAATAAATGAACCCGGTTCCTTTCCTTTTCTAAATCTAGCAATTAAAATTTTATCTAATAAATGTGCAGTTCAGATCTGCAACTTAAATTAAGTATGGAAACAATGCAATTTAGATGAAATATGTCATAAGGATTTCAATTTGACCTCAACACAAGAGAAAGACATTTTATAACTTTACAAAATCAATTTTTGAACTTGCTGGACCACTTTCTCGTCAAAGGATGTAAAATATATCACTTGCAACTCAATCCATAAATTGAACCTTAAAACTATTCTAAAATCCACCCAATAGCATTCCTCCATGTTCAATTACATGTTGAAGAGAAGAAATATCAAAATTGAATCAAATCTCCCAAGTAGGAAAAATTGCCAGTTTTTAAATTATAATCCCTGCAGGTCAATTTCTTAAAATTGACCCTTTAAACTTCACCAAATTCTAAAATTGATGATTTCTTTGCAAATAGGTCTCCGAGAGCTTTTCATAAAGTCCTTGTTTTCCTAAAATGGAGCTTGCTATCAAAAGTTATGGCCATTTGAAGTTTTACTTCAAAATGGCCATCCCAAACCAAAATTGAAATAATTCGACCTTAGAAAAATTTAAATTGTGAACTTTGGAAAAATTTCCTAAAAATTTATGTGTCCCTGCCAACCTCTCATCCTATTAGAAGTTGCCACGTGGCACCTTGGAGGAGCAGGCCCTTAATAAAAAAAACTTAACTTTTTGCCATTTTGGAAAACTTTCACTTTTTCCTCCGCAACCAATCGCTCGCCCGCACCAATCACATGATGACACGTGGCATTTGGGAAAATTTTCTCAATTTTCTCCCTAACCCCAATGACCTCTAAGGGAAAATTTTTCCCTAAAACTCCGCCTGGGTCATAACTTGAGTTTTACAAGGAGTTAGGAGGACTTATTTATATGGTTGGAAAGGTGAGAAAATTTCCTATCCACCTGAGCCTAGTTTAGGAAAGTTTTGATAAATCTAAGTGTGTGAAAAATCTAGTTGACGTTTAGGGCTTGATAGAGAGTAGGCCTGGCGATAAATTGCTCCCTGAACCTTAGTAAAACTTGTAACCTCCAAATTGGAGCCTTGTAAACTTGTTATAAGATAAAAATGGAAATCTTGTGTTTGGTTAATTAGAATTTGTTCTGGAACCTATTTAGTTTCAAACTAGTGTCTTGCAACTTGGTTGTAGACTCTTTCTATATAAGAAAATTTATTCCATAATTTTCCTAGTTTGTTTCTTGGTCTCAAGTGGTAGTTGAAGCAGGCATCACACTTGGTATCAGATCAGTGGTTCAAAATCTTGGACCATTGGGCACACTTGAAACAAAATAGACTTGAAGCCTAAAACTAGCAATTGATAATCTAGAAAATAAAACCATTTGAAAATTGTTCATGTTCGTAAACTTAGAAAACTGAAGGAAACTCAAGGTAATGAACTAACTCCCACTCTGGTCTGTGCAGGGAGCTCAGATGGAGCAGGAGGAATGTTCACAGAGGCTTAGAGTCAGCACCACCACTACCTCCACCACCGCCACCACCACCACCAGACCAATGTTTAGCAGCTATCCTACCACAGATTTTACAGAATCCTCCAAGATGTTAATGCCTCCTTACGCGGAGGATCAGTAGGAGGAAACTTAGGAAGACAAGATAAAAATAATTCCATTGAGGGAAATGCACCTCCTCCACATCAGTGAGGAAGATGGAGGAGAGAATTTTCATGGAGAGTCAGTCTAGAGCAGAGTCTCCACCTGAGGAGGACATGGTGACCGTATTTCAGGAGCATAGAGAGAGATCTCAGAGCCCTAGGCTCGGGGATGAGGTAGGATAGAGAGGCCCAGAGGCTATCAGACCACAGCTATGCAGATCACATTAGGGAGATCCTAAAGCTTAGGCCAGCACAGTATTCTGGTGACATAGGCGGATTCTAAGTAGAGGCATGACTGGTTAGCTTGAGCGGTTGCTTCAAGTTGTGTCCTTGTTCTAGCAACATGAAAGCTCGTGTTGTGATCCATCTACTGAAAAATGGAGCTGGAGTATGGTGGAGGACAGAGGAGCAGAAGATCCATATAGATTCGGAGACAGTCACTTGGGAGCTGTTTGACGAGAGATTCAGGAGTAGATACTTGCCTCGGAGATTCATACAGCAGAGGATCGATGAGTTCCATGACCTTCGACAAGCTTCCCTTATAGTGGCCGAGTATGAGAGTAGGTTCCTGGACCTACTTTAGTACGTTGAGTACATGTAGGATGAGTAGGTGTGGATCCACAGGTTCATCCAGGGCCTTAATATAGAAATTGGAGGTGTAGTTCGGATCCACTGCCCACAAACATTAGCAGAGGCCGTTAAGAAGGCCTACATTGTAGAGGAGACTTGGGGTAAAACCCAACAGGCTAGAGACCGGGTCAGGAGCCGTATTTAGCAGTTGCAGGACAGTAGATCGAGGGGGTCAAGCTCCTCCTCTTCATGGTGGTCAGCATTCTTCCCAGTCATCTTTTAGATTACAATAGTAGTAGCAGTAGTACCAGTCCCGCTCACCTTTTAGGCCTCCTCAGATAGTTAATGCACAAAGAGGTTGAAGCATGGGGCCTCCTAGGGGTCCCACCAGGACACAGGGTGGAGCTAGAGCTCAGTCAGCAGGAGCTCGAACATAGAGGCCACAACAGACTATGGTTAGATCATCAAGGTCCACAGCACCTACCTGTAGGGCACCTTCTGGCGGTGCCGTAGTTTGGAGGACTTCAGGTGGTTGCTTCAGGTGTGGAGTAGCGGGACACTTTTGGAGAGACTGCCCCTAGAACCCTAATAAGGGTAAGGCACCCATATCAGAGCCTACAGTTGGAGACATGGGACAGAGTCACAGGATCTATGCAATGGTTGAGAACCACCAGGCTGAGCACCAGAGCATGGTCATTAAGACTACAGGTAGTATTGGAGGTGTTCCTACTTCTATATTGTTTGATTTTGGTTATTCTGATTCGTTTATTACACCATCCTTGGTAGAGCGATGCAGGCTGGTGGCTGTTAGACAAGGTCATAGTTGGGATGTCAAGATGGCTTCAGGAGCCAAAGTATCTGTAGAATCCTTAGTAAAGGAGTGTGTTGTTAACTTGGGACCTTTCACCACCACTTCAGATCTCCGTGTACTTCCTTTGGGCTCGTATGGAGTCATTTTAGGCATGGATTGGTTATCTGCACATAGGGCCAGGATGGATTTCTATCATAAGACTATATCTTGTGTAGACGGTCTTGGAGTTGAGTCGGTGATTTCTGGGGTCAGGAGACATGTTTCTATTCACATTATCTCTGCTATACAACTCAAGCAATGTGTGCGACGGGCATGTCAGATGTATGTGGTCACAGTCAGTGACTGGATAGAGGATGGGTCTAGTGAGACATCACTAGATGACCATCCCATTTTGAAAGAGTATGCAGATGTTTTCCCAGGGGAGCTACCGGGGATGCCACCCCCATGTGAGATTGATTTCCATATTGATCTGGTTCTAGGAGTAGAGCCTATCTCACAAGCTCCTTATCAGATGACCACCCCAGAGCTCTGTGAGCTCAAGTTGCAGCATTGGAAGGCCTTTTAGAGAAAGGCCTCATCCATCCTAGTGTATCCCCTTGGGGTGCACCAGTTATATTTGTGAAGAAGAAGGATGGATCATTGCGGTTGTGCATCGACTACCACCAGCTGAATAAGGTAACGATCAAGAATCATTATCCGTTACCTTGCATTGATGGCTTGTTTTATCAAATGAAGGGAGCCACGGTGTTCTTTAAGATTGATCTCAAGTCTGGGTACCATCAGTTGAGGATTATAGGAGGAAGACATCCATAAGACTACTTTTCGTATAAGGTATGGGCATTATGAGTTCACAATGGCGCCCTTTGGTTTGACGAATGCCCTCGTAATGTTTATGAGTTTGATGAATGGGGTATTTAGGAACTTTTTAGATCACTTCGTGCTCATCTTTTCTTGATGAAATTTTGATTTACTCATGTACGTGTAAGGGGCACGAGGGGCACCTTCATCAGGTTCTTCAGTGTCTTTGTGAGCAACAAATTTACGGGAACTTAGAGAAGTGTGCTTTCTTTCAATCAGAGATTCAGTACTTGGGTCATATAATCTCAGGTGAAGGTATCGAAGTTCGATCCTTCCAAGATTAGAGCCATTATGGATTGGCCAGCACCCACTACAGTGACAGAGGTGCGCAACTTCATGGGGTTAGTAGGGTATTACTAGAGGAGATTTGTGCAGGACATTCTCTCGGATAGCACACCCCATCACTTCCCTTCAGCGGAAAGGGAAGAAATTTGTTTGGTCAAATAGGTGTGAGCAAGCCTTCAGGACACTGAAGGAATATCTCACTACAGCACCCATTCTTGCAGTGCCAAATCCACATGGTGAGTTCTTTATATGCACAGATGCTTCATTGGTAGGCCTTGGAGGTGTTCTTATGTAGGAGGGAAGAGTTATAGCTTTTAAGTCTCTCAAACTCAAGGATCATGAGCTTAATTATCCTACCCATGATCTTGAGCTTGCAGTGGTTGTGCATGTTTTGGTTCGATGGAGACACTTTCTTCTTGGTTGGAGATTCAAACTCAGGACAGATCATTTGAGTCTTCACCACTTTTTCATGCAGCCCAATCTAAACGCTCGTCAGAGATGTTGGATGGAGTTGCTTTGTGAGTATGACATGGAAATAGAGCATGTGAAATGGAAGGAGAATGTGGTTTCAGATGCTCTCAGCAGACAAAGGCATTTGAGCATGGCTACTTCAGTGAGCACAGATTTACGGAGCAGGATCCTTCAGCAGCTTCCTCTTGACAGTTTCTACATTGCAGCCTGAGCAGAGATTGAGTCCCAGAGACCCCTTGAGGGGAAATTTGATGGTTTCTCACTAGAGGCAAATGGTCTTCTCAGGCACAGAGGTCGGATTTATGTTCCTAGAGATGGAGGCTTGAGGCAGGACATCTTGACAGAGGCACATCGTGCACCCTATTCAACCCATCCTAGGGTGAAGAAGATGCACGCCACCTTGAGATAGTTATATCACTGGAGAGGACTTCACAGGGACGTGGCTCAGTTTGTGTCACGCTGTTTAGAGTGCTAGAAAGTGAAGGCCAAGCATCAGCATCCAGCTGGCCTTCTCTATCCTCATGCTATACTCAGAGTGGAAATGGGACACCATTTCCATGGATTTCATTGTTGGGTTACCGATGTCGAGATATCACCATGACGCCATCATGGTCACGGTTGATAAATTGACAAAAGTAGCTCACTTTTCTCTGGTAAAGACCACATATAAAGCTAGTGCAGTGGCATGTGTCTACTTGGATGAGATTTTAGGTTACACGGGATCCCACGGAAGATCATTTGTGACCGTGATCCTTTATACACTTCACATTTCTGGACTACCATGCAGTATGTTCTCGAGATGAAGATTAACTTCAGCACAACTTATCACCCTGAGATGGATGGACAGACTGAGAGGGTGAATCAGATATTGGAGGATATGCTCAGGATGTACATGATGGATCAGCAGTCTAAGTGGGAGGAGTATCTGTATCTTGTGGAATTTGCCTACAATAATAGTTTCCAGAGTTCTATAGGCATGGCTCCTTTTTAGGCCTTGTATGGTAGGGAGTGCAGGACACCCCTTAGCTAGGATAGATTGGAGGATAGGGTATCCTTAGGACCAGCTCTTTTGCAGGACATGGAGCAGCAGGTAGTGTTGATCAGGCAGAGATTGCAGGAGGCACAGGATAGGTAGAAGAAGTACGCTGATCAGCATAGAACCGAGCATAATTTTGATGTGGGCATGAAGGTTTTCCTTCGTGTTAGGCCACATAAGATCCCGATCCATTATGGAAAAGGTTCTAAGTTAGCTCCTCAATTCGTTGGACCTTTTGAGATCTTGGAGCGTATCGGCCCGTTGGCCTACCATCTAGCATTGCCACCCATCTTGTCTCGCATACATGATGTGTTTCATGTTTATGTTCTTAGGAGATATATCATAGATCCTTCTCATGTGCTGGATTGGACATCATTGCAGGTGTAGGATCAGGGGTAGTTGATGGTGGAGCCCATCCGTATCATAGATTGCAGGACCCTGGGCCTTCGAGGAAAAGAGATTGATCAGGTACGGGTGCAGTGGGATAGATATGATGAGACTGCAGCCACTTGGGAGGATGCTACTACTTTACAAGTACAGTTTCACATTTGTTCCAGTGACTTCCAGGAGGAAGTCGAGTCTAAGGGGAGGGGGATGTAGTGCCCACTTTCCTTGGACACTATTCAGATACTGATCCTGACACTATTGGTCACATTTTGGATATTATTATGTTTTGATGTAGTATGATGTATCAGGGATTATTATGACATTATTATGTTTTGATTAGTATGATGGTTAGATGTTAGATCCTGGATTAATATTGATTTGGATTCAGATATTTTGCTTGAGGATCATTGAGACATTTTTATTATTATGTGGATGATGATATACTAGTTGACATGGACAGGTTATTGATGTTAATTTTAGACATGTGACATTGATTATTATGAATAGCTCTAGTATACAAATCTATTGGATGATGATATAGTTACAAATTGAATTTTAATGATAAATATTGAATCTTGATATTGTTGTGATTTGGATCTAATGTTTATATATCATTTGGATGTTCTGATATGGCCACGAGGCCGAAGGAGGTATTTTGCATTTTGCAGGTTAAAATCACAACAATGTCAGGGGACTGGAGACTAACCATATTGGAATTCAGTGTGAAATCAACAAGGTCACCATGGCAACTGTGTTTGAGTTGTATGTTGTGTTTTGTTAGGATTTCCCATGGGGGGATTTCCATTATTGTGACCATGGGGTATATGTGTGCTTTATTTGTTGTGTCCCTTTTTAAAATTATTGTTGTATGTATTTTATTTGTAATGTGCTCTTTAGTTTAATTATTTTAATGTGATAGTATAATGTGAATCTTATAGTTAAATTTCAATTAAATTAATTGGGATGTGGAATATAAATTAAAAGTTATTGTCTTGGTTGAAAATGAAAATTGACTTATATATATATATATATATATGATAGATTAATAAATCTTTATGTCAAAACATGTAATAAATAAATGTCATAAATATAAATGCATGTGTAAGAAATTGTAAGAGGATGTAAAAGTTGTGTAAGTAAAATGATAGATTGTGTAAGGCAGATTTTGGAGTGTAGAACACTCCATCCTCTTTGAAACTCGGATTTGGTCTTGGGAGCCTAAATTGGAGGCTTGTGGGACAAGTTAAACTTGTCCCACACCTCTCAAAAACCTCCACCAACCATGTTTATTAATTTGGAGTCAAAATCAAATTATTTTATTGAATTTTGACTTGATTTATTGTAAGAAGTGATTACACTTGTCTTACAAATTTTAAATGCATTCCCTTTTGGGGTATGGGCTATTGTGTGTGTAAGTGATTTTGTCATTTTTTTTTTTTCATTAATGGTGATTTGTTGTTGATGTGGATTGCACTCTTGGGGAAGGAAGAAAAATGATGTGGCATCCCACTTGGAATCCACATCATCCTCTTCCACCCTCTCCTTTAAAATTTGATTTCCTCCTCATTTTGAGGTTGTTGAAGGTTGGAGATTTCACTCTTGGGTCAAATTTTTCTCTTGCATTTGGAGCTTGCTTTGTGGAAGAGCTTGGATTGATTCACATGCTTGTACATTGTTGTTTTGGGACTGTGTTTTGAGCATCAAAGAACTGCTGTTTTGGAAACAAGTCTCCATTATGGAGAGGTAGGCTCTCACTCTTTTAAAATTGTTGTTTTTCCCTCTTTTAGCATGAATTTTTGAATATGTTTTGTTTGCAATTCTTAGAGGGATGGGTAGAATGCTTAGGGCATGGTGTGGAGAGAAGACTATGAGGTTAATCAGAGGAGGGATAAGGGATTTTCCATTGGCACTTGTCTTGAGGAGGGAGTGTTGGTTGGAATCCACCTAGGAAAAGAATATGTGTGCATTTCTTACTTTGGGGGAGGTATAAGGGATAAATTTGGAGGAGGGATAAGGAGGGGTTGAGGAGGGATAAGGTTTATGGGATGGTTATGTTCTTGGTGGTTATTGTAGGTGGATGTCCAACTTCAACATGGGAGGCATAAGGAGACCTCCATAGTTCTTGCTCTTGTTTGGCTTGCTTGCTCAAGCCTTTGTGATTGTATGACTATTTCTAATGCAGTTGAGAACTTCTGCCTTGTTTTGATTTGTGTTTTCTTTTATTTTTGTGATACATGAGTGTTGCTTGCATGTGAAAGAAGTCCATGTTGCCATGAGTTGAATTATCATGCTCCATTTCAATATGGTTGGGGCTCGGGGGCCAATGGGGAAAGATGGCTTCTATTTTCCCATTGGGTATCTTGGTTGGGTGGAGAGTGTTGCCTTTCCCCCTTCCTTGTTGTGATTCAAGTTGCAAGAATGAAGAAATCAGCAAGTTGTTGTTTGGAGAAAGAAGAATATAGTTTGACAGTCATCCTTTTTGAGAAAACTCTTGTAATCCCTTCCCACATCACGTGGATGAGTTGTATAATTTTGTAATGTGAAGCCATTATATGGTAAATGGAAGTCTGAAATTTAATTGAAATGTAAAGATGGAATATTCTATTCTCTGTATTGGAAAATACTGTCATACAGTTGTAGATTTAACATTGAAATTCAAATGAAGAAATGATCTGTTGATGTAATGTTGAAAATCAATGAAAGAAATATATTCCTTCCTCAATTGCAGTGTTGGATTTAGATTTAATTGTAATTTTGCTTTAAATTGGAGTTACTGTTTTGAAATGTTATCTCTGTGTGAAAAGAAAATGTGTATGGAAGAGAAATACAACATTTTGTTCCTTGTAATTATTAAAATTTGAAATACCAAACGTTGCCTTATTGTCTGAATGAGAAGATGGATAAATTAATTGTTTAGACAAGATTTGATAAGTTTACCGTGTTTTGGAAGTGGCAAATAAATCATTACAGTTGTTAATAAATGAACTCTTGTTCCTTTCCTTTTCTAAATCTGGCAATTAAAATTTTATCTAATAAATGTGCAGTTCAGATCTGCAACTTAAATTAAGTATTGAAACAATGCAATTTAGATGAAATACGTCATAAGGAATTCAATTTGACCTCAACACAAGAGAAAGACATTTTAGAACTTTACAAAATCAATTTTTGAACTTGTTGGACCACTTTCCCGTCAAAGGATGTAAAATATATCAGTTGCAACTCAATCCATAAATTGAACCTTAAAACTAGTCTAAAATCCACCCAATAGCATTCCTCCATGTTCAATTACATGTTGAGAGAAGAAATATCAAAATTGAATCAAATCTCCCAAGTAGGAAAAATTGCCAGTTTTAAAATTATAATCCCTACAGGTCGATTTCTTAAAATTGACCCTCTAAAATTCACCAAATTCTAAAATTGATGATTACTATGCAAAGAGGACTTCTGAGAGCTTTCCGGAAAGTCCTTGTTTTCCTAAAATGGAGCTTCCTATCAAAAGTTATGGCCATTTGAAGTTTTACTTCAAAATGGCCATCCCAAACCAAAAATGAAATAATTCGACCTTAGAAAAATTTAAATTTTGAACTTTGGAAAAATTTCCTAAAAATTTCCGCAGCCCCGCCAACCTCTCATCCTATCAGAAGTTGCCATGTGGCACAATTGAGGGGCAAGCCCTTAATAAAAAAACTTAACTTTTTGCCCTTTTGGAAAAATTTCACTTTTTCCTCCGCGACCCCGCAGGCAATAGGATGTTTACACGTGTCACCAATGCAATTCGTGGGTGAAAAATGCCGGTCCGCGACAATCACAAAGCGCCATGTGGCATTTGAGCAAGTGTGGAGGCACGGAGGAAAAGTTTTTTGGAAAATTGAGACTTTGGTTTTGGGAAAAATTTCAATTTTCTCCCTAACCCCTAGTGGAATCACTGATGACAAGGCATTTGGGAAAATTTTCCAATTTTCTCCCTAACCCCAATCTCCAAGGGAAAATTATCCCCTAAAACTCTGCCCTGGCCATAACTTGAGTTTTACAAGGAGTTAGGAGGACTTCTTTATATGGTTGGAAAGGTGAGGAAATTTCCTATCCAATGAGCCTAGTTTAGGAAAGTTTTGATAAATCTAAGTGTGTGAAAAATCCAGTTGAAGTTTAGGGCTTGATAGAGAGCAGGCCTGGCGATAAATTTCTCCCTGAACCTTAGTAAAACTTGTAACCTCCAAATTGGAGCCTTGTAAACTTGTTATAAGATAAAAATGGAAATATTGTGTTTGGTTAATCAGAATTTGTTCTGGGACCTATTTAGTTTCAAACTAGTGTCTTGCAACTTGGTTGTAGACTCTTCCTATATAAAAAAAAATTATTCCATAATTTTCCTAGTTTGTTTCTTGGTCTCAAGTGGTAGTTGAAGCAGGCATCACATGAATAATAGATGATACCTTTATTGAAGCATCAAACCGGTTCTGAATTTCTCTCGATGCCAGTTCTGTGTCAGTAAATTTGTAGATAGATTCCAAAATTTTCTGTTCTGTATCCTCTCTTAAATTCATCACTTTTCTGCTACATGTTACGTATTCACGGAGCTTATCATATATTCTCTATAGAACAATCATGAATTCAAATAATCTAATCAAATCATCAATTTTTTGGTTTATTTTCCCCCAAACATTACCCGTCATATTAATCATTTCCTTTTTATGAAATCCAAATAGTTTGATGTTGGAAGATTGTATTTCCTTTTTTGCTTTCGCCAATTCCTTTTGCAATATTTCATTTTGTTTTTTATCATCATCTAGGCCATGTTCCCATTTTTTGACCTTTTCTTTCTCTTCCTTCACATCCTCTTTCAATTCTCGCAATTTTTTTTGCAATCTATCATTCTTACTCGTTGTTTCCTGTAAATTTTTCTTCACCTCTTCTAGTTATACATGTGCCTATTCATTCATAGCAACTACAGTCATTGAGGAAGATGATTTTATCTTCCTCTCCAACTCACTTGTCCAATTAACTACTACTTTTCCTTTTGCTTTCTCATTTTCCAAGTCTACCTCTAACTTTTGAATCTTATTATTCAGTTTATATTTCTCCCTCTCTACCTTAAGTAATGTTGTGTAAACCACATCATTGTTCCTTTTCGATATAGTAATTTTTTTAGAAGGTTTCATTTCCTTAATATCCATTTAAAGGGAGGTGATCTCGTAATCAATGGAAACCATTTCATTCTCTGGTTTTACAAATTTGGGCACAACATACATGTATTGCATGTTATATGTGTCTGGGTTATATGTAAGTAATAACCTAATTGTGGTTGGTTCTAACATTCCAGTAGCCTATAGAATTTTCTTGTTTATGTTATCTCTTTTTTATTTATCGTCAAACTCATCTAGGTAATCAATACGTAAGGTGTTTGTAGGATTGAAATGTTCCACCTTGAATAGAGAAGAAGTAATTATATTTTGGGGATATTTTCCTTGTGGAATGGCAGTTTGTTTAGGGGTGGCGGTGGCACCACCGCCTTCTATAAATATTTGTTTTGAGCCAAAAGTAATTGTACCTATTTCTTCCTCTATCTTTTGACTCTTCTCATTTGTTTGTTGGATAATAACCCTAACAAATTCAACTATCTCTATTTTCCTCTTTATATTTCTAATACTCTATTGGCTACTACCATCATCACTAGAACTACCAACATTAGAAATAGTAATAGATTCATGTCCAACTTCTCCTCTAGGATTTTCAAAGTGTGTAGCTGAACTGTTTGTTGAGGATTTGACTCTGGAGTAAATTACACTGGATTGGTAACTTCAACTATCCCTATTGTCCTCTTTTTATTTCCAATACTCTATTGACTACTACCATCATCACTACAACCACCAACATTAGCAATAGTAACAGATTCATGGCCAACTTCTCCTCTAGGGGTTTCAACATGTGGCTGAACTGTTTGCTGAGGATTTGATTCCAGAGAAAATTGTACTAGATTAACACTTATAGATGTTGAATTATGTAGTGGTCCTTTCTCTGAAATTAAATCTCCAAGGCCTGACCTGTCGAAAACGTTTCTAGGTTGTGCCTCTGGTGGAACCCAAATGCCTTGTCATGTTGAACCCTTTACACAATAACTGCTCCTATAGAATATATTTGTCTCAATCCTTCATTGAGACTTAGTTTATATGTTCCAGGTGGATTGTGTAATTCCTCAGAGTCAGTGTCAACATCACTAGTTTTCTCTCCAGGATGCGCTTCATTCCACTTCCTATTGAACGATTCATCTTCTGGAATAGAATCATACTCTGAATCAAATTTTGGATGGCCTAGGTCCTTCCTCATAGAGCAAAAGGAAATAATTTTTGACCTTGTCCAATCATTTTCTTGCAATTCATTTTTTAATTCCTTTGGCATTCTTTTAGAGGAATTTTTATCAGATTTTGCATACACTTTGTCAAATTGAAAATCCTCTGCTTGTTTTCTTGGAGGCTGAGGAAATCCAAAAATTTGTATTGACAACTCTTGAAAACTAATTCCTTTCTCAAAAACAATTTCATCCATTGTTATTTTTACTTCATCCCAAGAGTTCTTGTTTTTCAATTTTTCTAGCAAGGGTTTACTTCCATGTTGAATTTTAGTGGTAGAGTTCTTGTTAGCCACTACCCTTGCTTTAATAAGTTCACATGGGTCATACAACCAGTGAGATTCAACATCAAACTTAAAAATCTGTAAGATTTCATGTGCCACATAAAATACTTTTCTTTCAAATGTGAATCCTCCACATGAGAATGGTAAGGAAGGAAATATGCTCTTCTTTTACTAAGAAAAAAATTAGAGATTATCTTTACTTTCCATCTGTCATATATATTCCAAGGAAAAAAATCTCTCTGTCACATGTATTGGAAATTTGTAAGGTTCTAATCCTGATCCATAAAACCTTATCACAGTATAATCCTCCATGGAGTACTAGTCTACTAACTATATTTATGATCCCAGTTGAATAAAATATCTACATTTCACAGGAAATCTAGGCAATGTAATTTTTGTAATTGTAGTATAAAATAGAGCCCAAAAATGATCCAAAAACTGACTATAGTCCCTTTTATGATCATACATCCTTATCTTTAGGGTCCACTCAGTTAATGGATGCACAACTTTTGGCTCGACCTCAAAAAAATCGAGCTTAATTACAAGTTTGTTTTCTTCAAACCATCTAGAAAAATGCCATATAATTAAATAACACTAGTAGGTAGTGAACCTAAATGTATTAGTGTCAGAGTCTTCTTTGATTGTTAATAATTGTTTATGCATAGATTCTGTAATGTATCTGTTATCCAAATAACTCTCCTAGTTATCTGGATAACTTATATTTTCATTCTGACTCTGATGATTCAAATTTCAGATTGTGTGCACTCAAGATTGTTATTTTGACACCTTGGCATAGTTGCAGTTCTTCCACGTGCCCCGCACACCTTTCCTCCTTCATCCTTTTGCATCCTATCTCCTTTGCCTCGTCTTCCGCTTTCTTCATGTGCTTCCCCTTCCCTCGGCATTCTGCTATCCTTTTCCATTTTCTCTTGCACCTTTCTCCTGCACACCCACTTTCTTTCCTATCCTGTCACATACTCCTTACGCGCACTTCTGCAGACTTGCCTTCCAAAATGGCTAAGTCCCTGGTATTCCTCATACACACTTACATACACTAAAATATGTCACACGCCCCCTTTTCTATCTACCACCGTGCACCCTTCCTTAGTTTAATGCTTGCACCCCACTTGCATACTTGTCTACTTCTACAACTATACACCTTACTTTCACATGCACACTATTGCACACCCTTCTTCTGCACCTTCACGTGCCCACTTTTAGAATTCTTGCACCTCTTCCCTCCATGTCTCTTTCTTTAACACCTTACTTCTTCTCTGAAAATCACTATGCCAAGTCATCTTCTATCACACTTTAGTGTGATGCACGTAACCTATCAAAACACACCAATAGGGTGCCAAATTTGGACAAGCAACTGGTGTGTGAAATGTGGTAGAAAAAAAATCAACAGTTGGATAATTTCCTTAGTTAATCAACGCATGTCATGTGTTATTGTGTGTCAGAGCGACTTGTAGACTTATGAAAGCCATAACTTCTATTGTAATACTAAAATCGGCGCATGTGTGGGCTTGTCAAAGAGCTGCTCACACAAGCTACATGTTGGACTTTTCAAAATCAGATTTATGTGGGATTTGGTAGGCCGAAAATAGGGAAATGTCTTTCTGATCATCAATGCAAACATCTAATCGATCTCAACCACCATATTCAATAAGATCTTGCTTTCTTCCTTCTTCCACATGCCAACAGACATGGGGAAGCACATCTGACAACCTTACAGCTAGATTTGCAAGCATTTATTACTTTTTTTTGGTGGTTGCAGATTTGAATCCAATTTTTTGTCATTTTATACTTCCTTTCTCTCCTCCTATAAATAGAAGAGTTCTGCTTTGTAAAAAGGATCCCTCTCTATTGTAACAACACCATGCCAAAATGGTGGCTGACTTCCCATAGGTTTCAGACCTTGGCATGGTCTCTGTAATGTATTCTTGCCTCTTACCATGAATGTAAATGACTTTGCATCCCTTAAGCAATAAAATTGTGTTTTGTGGAACTCTTGTCTTCCCTTTCTCATTTTCATTGCATCTCACCTTTTTATTTGCATTTTCTGGCATGTTGTGTGTATTCTCACTTGTATTTAGCATGTTTATGTGGTGTACACACTGGAAGGCTGAGACTACATGTTTATTTGTGGTGCATTCCATTCACCCTCTTCTCTCATGCCCTATCTTTTTCCTTTGCAGATCATAGAGAGAGATCGACCCTTTCCTTGGTGCTATCACTTTCTTAGCTTAGGATTTCCCATTTCTTCACATCCTTCTATCCCTGTTCCCTTGGCATGTTTAGTCTAGGATTTTCTTTTAGCATTAAGAGTAGCAGTAGTGTTAGAAGTAGGTAGAGGAACCGACCTTCTCCGAAGATCCATCTCAAGCATGCAAGGTTCCACAACTTACAAACGGATCCATTGTTGTCTCAAAAGACTTAGTTCTCCTAGATCTGAGATGCAGGTGCACATTTGAATGACCAAAAGTTTTTGGTAGGCCTGGTGGGACAAGAGTGAAGATATTTACATCTTCATCTCAACAAGTTTGATGTTTTTTACTGGGATCTAACCTTTAGAGGCATATTTCAACACATCTAGTGACTCCACTGATCCAAACACACCCATTATTTCATTCGCAGACCAGTCTCCCCTCCTTATTTCATTCATTTCTCCCTTTTCCATTTTTCCACCTTCTTTTGAATTTGTGCAATCATGAATTCTTTCCCTTCATGGAATTCCTAGTTGTAGTACTAGATATATTTCCCCCCCATCACCACAATTTCAAAATCCTCCTCCAAGTCCGTTTTATAAGCCCCATTATCCTAAAAATGCATATAACCCACTTTTTCTAACCATGATGTTTATGACGAACAAGTTTATGTAGATGATGGTGGAAACTCCATGGCAGATAGTGATTTTGAGAGGGAGGTGTAAAAGATTGATATGGACATGATGCAGCTAAGGATAAAAATTTCATTGAATGTAGCTAGAGTTGGCTTCAAAGTCCCTTGTCCATAGGTCAGCCCTATACCAGACCGGTTTAACACCTAGCAGAAGCTACATTTTCTCATTGAGATGTTGCCCTAGATTAAAGAGTGGGTGAAGTTAATGGAGGCTTATAAAGCTAGCACACACGGAAACCCTGTGCTACCATCTTACAAATATTTCATTCCTTCACGTAAACTTCCTTCATCTCATCTCGGTGCACATGTTCCAAGCTTCTTGTATGTTTCCCCCATTGATAATTACCCTCCTCCATTCTCTCATCTCCACTTCTATGCCATCATCCCTCACGTATGTGCTTACACTCCTCTTGCGTGTGCACCTTCCATGCCCATCCTCCCATTTCCTTCCAAGTCACCTGTGTCTAACTGTACCATAAATGAATAGCTCCCTGTTAACGCACCTTTCCCAACCAATGTCATCATGTTTGATGACTATAGAACAATTGAAGAATGACATGATTCATGTGAATCTGAATTGGAAGAGTACTTCATACGAGAACCTGTTTCAAAAGAAAATTAGTTAGTTTTAGAGGGCATAGTCTTGAAGAAGATCGAGTTGCTTGAAGAGGTAGAACCTCATACGCCCTAGCTTATGAGCGCTCCGCTTCAAGTGGACATTTGACATGATAGTCACATCCATGGGATTAAAATTCAAAGCAATGGGAAAAACAAAATGATCGGGTCATGCCCGATACAATATTTGGCTAGTCTAGAGCCAAAGATAGAGTTTCCACTAGTCAGGTTTACTCAAGAACATGAGGTTGAGCTTTAGCGTGCCAAAGGTCAATAGTAGTGCCTCCTGGATCTAAGTGCAGAACAACTTCAGGAGGTATATATTATGTTTGTAGATACTTTGAGGAGGGTGAAAGACCATCTACAAGGTAATTTTTCACTCTTGTTTCCAACCATGTCCAGTGCCATATCAATTACATGGTCACAATTTATGAGGAAGGGAAACTACTTCTCCCTACCTGTTCCAAGATTTACTTGAGCGTCATTTTCCTCTGGTTATTTTAGGTTAAATAAGTTTGTTTTCAGTAACACAAATGCTTTTCCAAACTCTGCATGTTCTCTTTGGGACAAGTATGATTTTAATCTTCTATACATAAGGTTGTGTTTCTGTTTTAGCTCTCTCCCTCTGGCGCCTTTCCTTTCCTGTTGTGCCCACGTACCCCCTTTTGTTGCTTCCTAGGATGGCACTTCAATTTTCAGAGGAAGTTCCAACAGTCCATGCACATCTTTTTGATCTCATGAATCCAAGTCAGAACATTTTCACATGAGAGCAACAGTCCAGTTCAGGGCTCAGACAGTGTTGTAAGTGAATTTAGGGATGCTCTTCAAGTTGCAGATCAGATATTCAAGTTTAGCACTAGAATTCATGCCTAATGGAATTCTAAAGCTTACTAGTCTCTTCATCTAATATGTAGATGGCCCCCAAAAGTCACCAACACTGTTATCCAAATAACTCTCCTAGTTATCTGGATAACTTATATTTTCATTCTGACTCTGATGTTTCACATTTTAGGTTGTGTGCACTCAAGATTGTTCTTTTGACACCTTGACAAAGTTGTAGTTCTTCCACATGCCCTGCGCACCTTTCCTCCTTCATCCCTTTCTATCCATGTTCCTTTTCCTCATCTTTCACTTTCTTCGTGCACTTCCCCTTCCCTCTGCATTTTTCTATCCTTTTTCATTTTCTCTTACACATTTCTCCTGTGCACTCAATTTCTTTCCTATCCTGCCATGCACTCATTGTGCACACCTCTATGGAATTTCCTTCCAAAATGACTAAATCCCTGGTATACCTCATGTTCTCTTACATACAGTAAAATATGACGTGTGCCCCCTTTTCTATATGCTATCATATGCCATTCCTTAGTTGAATTCTCGTTCCCTTCTTGCATACTTGTCTACTTATAAAACTATGAACCTTGCCTCTGCGTGCGTACTCTTGTGTGCCCTTCTTCAGCATCTTCATGTGTTGCTTTTAGTAGTCTCACACCTCTTGCTTTCACACCTTTTTTCTTCTACGCCAATCACTATGCCATGTCATATTCTGTTAGACTTGAGTGTGATGCATGCAACCTATCAAAGCATGTCAAATCTGGATAACCAACCAGTGTGTGACACATGGCAGAAAATACAAAACAAATCAACAGTTGGCCAATTTCCTCAATCAATTAGTATGCGTCATGTGTCATTGCGTCTTAGAGCAACCTGTAGACTTCTGACAGCCATAAATTTCGTTGTAGTGCTTATATTGAAGGACACGTGGGCTTGTCAGAGAGTTGCTGACATAAGCTACACATTGGACTTTTCAAAATAATATTTAGGAAGGATTTGGTAGGCATAAAATAGGGAAACATATTTATGATCATCAATGCACACATCTAATCGACCTTAACCACCAGATTTCAATCAGATCTTGCTTTCTTCCTTCTTCCACACACCAAACAGACATGGGGAACTACATCTAATAGCCTTGCAACTAGATTTTCAAGCATTTATCACTTTCTATTGGTGGTTGCATATTTGAATCTGAGTTTCCCTCATTTTCTCCTCCTTTTCTCTCCTTCTTCTATAAATAGAAGATATATGTTTTGTAAAAAGGATCCCTCTTTTTTTTAATGACACCATGCCAAAATGGTGGCCAAATTCCCATGGGTTTCAGACCTTGGCATGGTATGTGTAATGTATTCTCACCTATTTCCTTGAATGTAAATTATTGTGCATCCCTTAAGTAATAAAATCGTGTTTTTTGGAACTTTTGTCTTCCCTTTCTCATTTTCATTGCATCTCACCTCTCTGTTTACATTTTCTAGCATGTTGTTTGTATTCCCACTTGCATTCCCTATGTTCATGTGTTATGCGCACTAGAAAGCTGATCTTGTGTGTTGATCTATGGCACGCACCATCTGCCCTCTTCTCATATTCTCTATATGTTTCCTTTTCAATTCATAGAGAGATATCAAACATTTCCCTAGAACTATCATCTTCCCTAGCTTAGGATTTCCCCTTTCTGCACATCCTTCTATCCTTGGTCCCTTGGCATGTTTATTCTAGTATTTTCTTTCACCATTAGGAGTAGCAGTAGCATTAGAGGTAGGTAGAAGAATCAGCCTTCTCTAGAGATCTATCTCAAGTGTGGAAGGTCCCACAACTTGGAGACGGTTCCATTGTTGTCTCAAATGACTCGGTTCTCCCAGATCTGAGATGCGGGTACATGTTTGAATGACCAACAATACCCAATTTTTTTATTTATAATGTTTATTAAAATAATGGATATTGTATACCATTTCTAGGAGGGTTTCATCCACTGTCTCATCGCTATCAAAGCCAAGGAAAAATACTAACATAGAAATGGTTTCCTTGACCCACGGTTTAAATATGTTAATTGCATACGGAGCCTTCCCTTTTGGTACCCTTGCATCAAAATTTAATTTTTGTAAAAAATCATCTCTTTCTTCTTGATTTGTGGCATGATAATCACTAGCATTTTTTTCTAGGTTTATGTGGATGATTCCTACATCTTTGCTTTCAAACCCCAATGCACTACCAAGATTTTCCTTCGTAATGTAAAAAAGTTCTTGTCTATTTCCCTTTGCAATAATTGATTTTGTTGTCTCATTGTAATTTTGGGCACATATATTGACAAATTTAGGGCAGGGGAAAACCTCGTGGAACATCATGTGTCCCAATCCAGATACCCATGTTATCCAACCTAAACCTTTAGGTTTACTTGATTGCTCTAAAATTCTACTTTTCCTCATCTTCATCTCAGATGTGTATTTAAGTTGTGAATCCCTTGTGTGAATTACAGGATCATAAATAACATGATATTCATTAGTAAAACTAGGGGTTTTATTTTTAAGTAGTTTGGCATATAGGATTTGGGTTTTAGTGTTACTTTGGGATCCTGTGGAAGTACACATGTTTGGAATTTTGGATTTTGTAAACCATCAAACCCTAATTTATCAGAACTTATATTGAAATATTTGAAAGCAAAGGCTTATATAGTGCTACTTATAAAGAAAGATAATATTTTAAGAATCAAGACTCAAATGCAGGATGATACTTACTCGGAAATATGAAAATTTTGATTCTTACGCAATCCATAAATTCTATGAATCTATTCCGCCTTATGTTGCAGTATGACTATGCCTTCCAGAAAGAGAATTTAAAATGTCAACATAACTATAAACGATTAGGTCGTTCAATGTACTTTGTGAACGTAAAATTTAGTATTTAATCAAATTCCATTCAATGGATGATAATTGTCACTTAGCTAGGCCTATTCTAGGAACTTCCATTTGAATGTGAGTATGTTAGGCCTTCGTCCCAGAATAGATCCTGTGTCATTGATCTTAATATATCGAATGATGAAATTTATTTATCACATTGCCATATGTCATGATTTCGGGCCTCCTCAAGGTAAAGGCATTCCTCAGGCTCTAATCCCACGGAATGAACCGATTAAATAATAAAGTTTCAGGTCCACTGTGATAGGTGTGGGCATTTAATGACCTAGCCATTGAAATTTTTAGGGGTCATTGAAACATTTTAAAAAATATACCCCCACTTTTTCCATGCCATGTGGAAGAATTCTGTGGATTTCTTTTTTTCATGCCACCATGGACGTGAATCTCCCAGATTTAGGTGGGATGAAATATAATTTTGGGTCCAGAATCTGGGATTAATTGTTCATTGTTGGTCACAAATATTGGAATTGGAATATATGATGGGCCCCAACATATTAAATATTTATATTTATTATTGTATAAATATATATTTATATTATTTACATTATTGATTTCTTAAATAAGATTCTTTCTTTCTTAAATTAATTTAATGTTTTCATTCACGAGTAATCATTCACTCAAATACTAATTCATTTTCCCTTTCTTGTAAACTTAATTTCTATATGTCAAATATCCTTTTCTGGATTGGAAAATTGGATAGCTGCAGTATTAATCATGTTTATAGGGAGGCCAACCGTCTTACCGATCACCTAGCTAAAGAGGAAAATTATGGTACGACTTGGAATATATTATCATTTATGATGGGTGGCACACACAAAGATTGAATAATTAATGGTGGCATGTGCCACACTTTGGAACTTTATTATTGTTGGCCGCTCGCATTACTCTCTCTCTATCTCTATTTGTTTGTGTTTTTGGGCTGGTGAGAGAATGGTTTTTTTTTTGGGTTTCCTTTCATTGCTCTTTGCAAGGAGAGAAGGGAAATGGCCTTTACTTTGACAATTTCCTACAGGTGGCTTCAAGAGGTGTTTTACTACAATTATGTGCTTGAGGCCAAGGCCATTGAGCATGTGATAGGAGTGTAGAAACCAAATTTGGGTCCCCTTTCAATCAATTAACATCATGTGCTTACCTAATCATGACCCCTTTACCTTGCATTCATATTAATTTAATTACTTTAATTAAGTTAATTCACACATCACCGAGACACCTCACCCTGGATCCATGCCAGGGGCATTTAACTCATAGTGACCAAGTCATCACTCTCAACATTGACTCATCACTCTCAATGCTGAGTCACCACTTAACCTAACTAACTGATACTTCTTCCAAAAACCTAACTAGAATTCTTTTATGACCTTCCCACCTTCTCTCATATGAAATATACTTCCCTAAAAGGACTCAATCAAGAACACACCAAAAATATTAAAGATCTACCTATTTTTGGTAGACCTAGGATTTCCCACCTTAACCGACATCGGTTATCCCTCAATCGACACCGATCACCTTAACCATCATCAGTTACCTTATATACCCTCTTACAACTCTTTACCCAGGTTGTTATTTTTTTATTTTAGAGAGTTCTATTGCATTCAAGCACAAATTAGAGACTTCTCAGTATCTATACAATGGGATATACTCAACCACATGCCCAAGAAATCACCTGATGCTCATCCCAAGGCATTAGAATATTCATGGGAACACTCTGGGAAGTATTTTCATGGCACTAACCAAAAATTTCTTCACGGATCAACCATTTCCTTCCTTCACCTACCATACCTGCAAATGTAAGTAAGTATATTTTATTTTCATCATTTTATATTTGCTTAAAGTGTAAGTTCATTATCTCTTGTTATTACATCTTATTCTTTCCTGCATTCTCCCATCCCCACCTTCTGACCAATCTACCCATTCAACTACCCATGACCTTATGTCTCTCCATACCTGACCTCTATGCATTCCCGAGTCTCCTTAGTATTATTACGAATCCAACCATCCTCCCTTCATCCTCTATGTAATCACATAGAAGTGTAAAACTACTTTTATTTAATTACCACCAAATTACCCCTACCAATGCCAGTCACCTTAACTATTTTCAGTCTCCCTCCTAATATGATATTGGTCACAATGATTTTTAAGCTTCCTTAGGCCCAATCAACCCTTATTCTACCCAAACTTACCCCATATCTCACCAGAACATCCTTAAAACCTCAAAAACCTCACACAAACCTAATACCCTACCTACAACCACACAACAGACCTTCCCAACTCTCTGTGCAGACACACAGAAAGCCTGGAAACCCACTGTTGACATTATTACATTTCCCATAGTAACTGATATTGGTCATCCTATACTACCATCGATCATACCTATACTGACATCGGTTACCCTGACCGGCGTAGGTCTCTGTGCCTGGTAAAACTACCTTAGACCAGCAAGCTTCCTAATCACCCAAAATCAACCCAAACTTCACCAAATCTTACCCAGACCCTGTCTATGACCCTTAGACCACCTACCTAACCTGTAACCTAACCCGAGACCTTCCCTAGTGTAGTTATCAAGCATTTAATTGGATTGACATGGATATTAGTTTGAGACACCTAAATTCGAACACTAGCATTATATTATTTTATTTTACATTTTTAGTTATTTTATATTAAGTTATATATAGTGGATTGACAACCATCGAGGAATTATCACACTTCCTAGATCTAGCTCACGCTAGGAAATCCACTAAATTTTGCTATTAAATGTATCTTGTGGTCTTGCTTTGTGTTACAGGTAGTTCCTCTTAGCCAAAAGGAAGCTCTTCACAGTGAGCCTGGATCGGAAATCATAAATGCTCGCACTCAACCTTCAACCAACGTAAGAACAAGTATTCCTCCATGACCTTTTTAATTTATCTATTTTATCGCACTACTATTCAGTGAAACATTTTGGCACCTCTGGTGGGACCCATTTTTGGGTTTCCTTTTCATTGTTCATTTAATAGGGTGTATTTTTAGTGTTTATTTCTTTCGAAAAAAATCACATTAAAATTTCTCCCTTAAAGTCTTCTCCTTCTTTCTATTGTCTAAAGAAATTGTGCTTTTGGTGCTCTAAAAAGAACATGTCTTCCTTTCTATTGTATTGTATTTAGTGAAAGCACATTCCTCTTCCTCTTCTCTATTTTCTACATCAAACTTAATTATGGATTTGGGCTCAAAACATTTGCATTTCATTTTGGTATGTCGCATTGTAGCTCACATTAAATTGAGGGAAACCTATATGCTAGAAGTCATGCCCATATGATGGTTGAATAATTCAATTATAGTTCACTTTTCACATTCTCTATATAGAACCAATTAAACAATTTACTTATTTTCTTAAACAACATCCTACCCAAACAAAGTTGTCAATGATCACATGATCAGAGGATTGATAGTGGGCACCAAACTGGTTTCTCTATCCAGTCATTATCTCAAAGAAAGTACCCCCTACTAAAACTTTACCTGAATATATCCTTAGTTCTTGGATTTGCGTAGGGCCCCTTTTATCAAACCAAAAACTCTGTTCTATTCACAAGTCATTCCTAAATGGCATAAGTTGGAACATAAAATTCACCACATATGATTTCGTGTTTGTTATTTTTTTCTTGATTTGTGTTTTGAGGTGAGAGGTCATATTCTTCATTCTATCTTCCTTTCACACTCCATAATCATAGTTAGTGTATTCCAACTATTTCTAAGTGTGTTTGGGTCAACCATTTCCATACTCAGGTTTCTTGGTTGGTCTTTTATTTGATCTATGTCATTAAATTCATTTTTATCCATCTTTTCAAATTTCATAGTGACAAGCGTCAGTCCAACAACCACCATCAATTTACCTGACCATTGTCAGTTTCCTGTTGTTTTGGTAATTTTAACCAAAGTAGCAATCATCACATTTATGTTCTTTTTAGGGTTCTTCAGATACTTCACCATACCTCTAGGTCTTTGAAATCATTGTCAAATCCATATTTTCTTCATTTTCATAAGTTATTGCCACATTTGAAAAACATTTAATTTTCCACAATAACCGGTATCGATCACTTTAACTATCATTGGTTACCCTCTTTCACCGAAATTGGTTAGCCAACTTCCATCGGTTCCTATGTTTTAATTTTTCAATTAAAACAACACTAGTTTTCACCTCCCGGAACTATCTTCTCCATTCCTTCTATGCCTTTGTGTCATCTATAGAGATTATATAACTAGGTCTATGCTAACTCACATGGTTTTGAATCATAGCCAAGCCAATTCTCTCGTATTCCATGCTATCCTTCAACCGTTATTGCCTAGCCCATCACCGACTTCCATCCTATCACATATGGATCCTAATCAACCTATTATCATCAGTACCAGTGACAAGGAGTTCGTAAGACTCCTTGACCAAAACCCTGTTGCTTTACAATATTATTTAGACCATTCATACACTCGGGATTCATCAAGGGAGCTGGTATATGGCATGCCTATGTCCATTCTTCCTACCGTCGCACCCACTTCTACATCAGCTGCTACTAGCTCAGCCTTACCCTCTTCCACCTTATCACCTGCGGTGTCCCAACTTGACCCTACATCAATGATATCCATTATATCCACTACATTTGTCACGTCTTTGAGGTTAGTTTCCCCTATGGTTTCAACCATTCCTTCATCGTCCGCCTTGAGTGTAGGCCTATCTACACTTGCCACCTCTTATATACCTATTGCATCTCAACCACCCATGGTGTCGGTAACCCATACTACCTTCTAAAACATTGTCCTCTCCATTACATAGTCCCTCCCTCTAATTATTGTGAGAGTTGTTACATCCACCCCACCTACCTGCACTTATCACCAACAACCCCATGTTTCATCTGTTACTTATTCAGGATACTTTCCACCTACATATATTACCCCCTTCCACCCTCATAATTATTGTACTCAGCACAACCATATACTAGTATGTCACCCTCATCAAACCTTCATTATCTACCCCCTTATACTGTAGAGGGTTCCCATTCATCATAACCTACTAATGATCTTATCAAAATGATGATGGACAAGATGTAGACATTAGAAGCATCAGTCTCTAGCTCACCTAACTCTTTGACATATGCCAAAAATTATAATGAGACCATTCACCCATCCATTCCCATTCGTCCATACCCTACACATTGGGAAATTACCAAATTCAACTGGTTCAAAAAAGAAGAAGACCTGCAGTAACACTTACAGTCTTTAAAACATGGGTGTTATCTGAACATTCCCAATGTCCTTGACATGACCTTAGTTGGATTGGTATAGTGTTCTACCTAGGTACTCTATTTACTCATTCAACTAAGTAACTCAAGCTTTCCAAGACCATTTTTTGATCAATATCGTCAAGAAGGTCACCATGACCAACTTGTACTCAACACGACAATATGAAGACGTATCTGTCACAAATTTTGTTACTCGTTGGCAAAGCCTAATCAACCGGCTAATGTTTCAACTGCCTCAAACCAAGTTAATAGATTTGTTCACTAGGGATTGTGCCAAGAACATCTCACCAACTCCCCAAGTTCAAACCTTCCACACGTTCGATGAGGTGTTCACCATGGCTTGAAAACTTGAAATTTGTGCCATTGAAGAGAGGAAGATACATTTATGTAACAAAAATGCCACATTTAAATCAAATGATACCTCTTCTTCTTCCAAACCCCAAAATAGTTATTGCAAAGAAAAAGGATCTGCCCATGTAGTAGTTTTGAAAGTTGGCTCATCTCACCCATCCAACCAATCAAATCCTTCTTCCAACCTTTCTCCTTTTCAGGCTTTTTAGTTCAAGCAGGAGCAATGAAAAATACACTACAATAGGAGAACCTTACTCTTCAGTTTTAGAAAACTTTCTAAAATCTGAAGTAGTCAATCTTCCACCCATCAAACCACACATTGGCTTTGACTCCTCTCGTCTTATGCCCACATGGTACAAAGAAAATAATTATTGCAACTATCATCACGTTAAAGGTCATAGTGACAGTAATTGTATAAATTTCAAAATCATTGTCCAAGAAATGTTAGATAGTGGAGATCTCATATTGGTTAACCCTAACACACTGGCTAATTAGAACCTTCATATCTTCAAGAAGCCGATCCAAAATCACACCCCATCATCTAACCAAACTGGTGAATCTTCAACTAATGATAGTAATGTTTGTGAGGTTCATGTTGTTTTTGACATCATACTAGCCCTTCCTCAGTTTCCTCCTGCTCCCTCTATCAAGGAGATTCTTGCACGAGTCCTTCATCCATGGAGGAACATGTTCCATCTTCTCCATTACCAATAGAGGAATCTCCCTTATCTCCTCTACACCCACAAAGGAGTCCATCATATTTTTCGATGCAGTCTCCCCACGTATTTCTAAACTCAATAAACAACCCATGGTATTAACTCTCCTACCCACGAGAGATTCATGCTTACTTTCCTCTTTGCCAAAAGAAGAACCTACCTCATCCTACTCATCATCCCCTACCCATAGGGGATCCATTAGAGGAACCCCTTCCTATTGGTGACAAATCTCCCTTGGCTTTCAAGGATCTTGTTGATTTTCTCTTGGCTCTTTTACCCACAGAGTCTTAAGCCAATCATTTCCCTGTCTCACAAAAATTATTTATAGGGATTACTACCAAATCAACATCATCTCTTCCTACAATGGTGCCATTTTCATGTCTAGCTAACCACTTGGATTATGTTGATAATTCCATGCTTTGGGGATGCCTTCAGCTACCTTTCTCAACTCAGATGTAAATGTTGTCTATTAATACTTCCATGATCTATCCAAAGGTGTTTCAGAAAATTAAACTAACCATGCCAATGCCCATTCCCGTTGTAGTGACCTCTTCTTCATCACCCTTTTCCACACCTAAACCTTTACCAAAAGCTGAAATTTTCCCTATTCCTAAAGCCTTACATGCACCTATACTTTCCTCCACATTTATACCCATTGCCACATTAGGAGTCATGCCGACATCAAGCCTAGTCCATCCCCCTATCAAAATAGATTTAACCATGTCCTCACAAGCCTAGATAAAGACTATTCCCCCACCTAATAGGAAGACTCAACCTTGTAGGCAAGATACATTGGTTTCTCCTACTACCCCTCTTTTACCTTCACCACTTCTATTTATCCTAGGACCTCACCCATCAACCTTAGCCGAAAAGCCTCCTACCCAAGGTAAAATAAAAAACACAACAACCCACCTCCTCACCATGGTCCTCTGCTACACCCAAATTACCTACATAATGTACACATTTTCTGTGACCTGCATCCTTTTTACCACATATACCCACACCACTTCAAGTAGCCTCATCATTACCTATGATATTTCCTTCTCTTCAACCAATACTTTCCCCCTTTCCTCTTCCAACAACCTTCACTGCACCTCTATTATTTCCTTGGCTAACTATCCCCTTCTGCCAGCTACCTTCCCTTCTACATCATGCACTCCTTCACCTCTACCTAGGAAGGTGCAACCAAAGTCCAAAAAACCCACTACTCTCTAAAGAGTTAGTTAAACCTACAATACCTTTAACCGCTAGTTCATCTGCTACACCAAGAAGGTACAATCCAAACCTAAAACCATACTACCTACTAAACAAGTGGTCAAACCAACTCAACTTCTAATTCCACCTCCCATGGTGCTTCTCCCCACCAATATTACTCACACTTCCATCTCAAGCCATAATTACTTCAAATTGTGATCCATTGGCATGGTCTTACGCCAACATTTTATCTAACCTTTTGGAGACCTCTGCCATCAAATTGCCACCACTTAGACCTTATGACCCAATTAGACCTTAACTAGAAGGGTTTGATGATATAAAAATTTACGCTTACCATCGTGTGTCAGGGAATGATGTGGAAAACTATAAGGCTCTTAAGACTGTTCTTCTCCAACTATGTCCTCCTGAAGAAAATTTTGATGATAATGATCTTTTAGATGAGGACCCTGTTCCACCTTCATCTAGCACCACTCATCCTCATTCCTTACTTATTCAGCGACCTCATCTCCACCTCCACCACCCTTTTTATCCTCCTCTAACCTTCCAGATCAATATGGTGCGCATAAGAGAGCTAGCAATACCTCCGCTAAAATTTCAATGCGATGCCTTATTTTCACAAAAACCAATATATTTCCCTCACCATATTGTTTCCCATCCTATCACTACACCTATCAAAACTCGCATTCTCCTTTATCCCATATTAATATGGTTAACATAGCCACACGTGCCCAGAAAGAAAAAGGAAAGGAGAAAATAACTAGCCCATCTGCCACCATTTAACTCAATATCTCATCTGTGCCTACACCAAAAATCACCATCCATGGACCACATACCCTATTTTCAATGGGATCACCCATCGTATAATGATTAAACATTTACACTAATCTCCTCTCAAAATTTCTTTGTACGGCCTTGCCCAAACCTATGAGTCTCATAGACATGCCCTCATGGAGGTTTTGCAATCCATTAAGGTTTTACCTAATGACCCTACTCTTGTGGCATCCATTACCACTCCTCACCATGTGGCCTCTCTCACCACTTCATCCCCTTCCTCTACATCTGTTACCCCTCATTAGGTAAACCACTCTCAGTTTCTCTAACGACAAGATTGTACCTCTCCAATCAGATGATAATGATCCTTCCCTATTCATTTCCATAAACATTGATAATATATGTGTTCAATGTGTTGTGATCGATGGTGGTGCCATTATCAACATCATTTCTTCCCATGCATACAACCAAATGCGTATCCTTGCTAATTGCATGCATAATAACCCAATTATGCTGCATTCATTCAATGATGCCCTCACTTCCACCCCTTGGCACCATCATTTTCCACATTCATGTGGGCCCCCATACCATTCCATAATTATTCTATGTCTTAGAGGGGGAGTTCCAATACAACCTAATGTTTGGCTAACCTTAGATCTGTGTCATGTGTTGTGTTCCTTCAACCTTACACCGAAGTTTAACATTTGAACATGAAGGACATAACCATACCATTCCAGCTGACCCTTCACCATTCAAGACCTATAACATGTTGTATTGACCTAATTATGTCCTTATACTAGTTAAGACATCTACCACCATTGCCACCTCTCCTTTACCCATGACCCAATCCACAAATGTTTTTTGCTACCTCTTCCACACCTAACTCCTCTATTCCCATTGCTTCTGCAACCTCTGCAGCTGACCCATCCACTAACCCATATACTTATAAAAAAACCAATGGTTCTTCTTCCCCACTGTCTAGAAATTCATCCATTCTGGATACCTACATATCAACTCTCAATCCCTTAGAAGGTGTTTTTCAACGTCTCAGTCTAGGGGAGTACCGCCTTTATAATATTGACACATTCCTTACTCCTCAAGAGTATTGTAAACTTCACCAATATCCCCTCTATGATCACTGCATAGGCAAGGTTTTCCCTTACGGTCCTCCCTACCTTCACACCAACTTAACATATGGGGGACTTGATGCTTCTACCTACTCACTCAAGCCACCTTCCCAAACTCGATCATTTTCCTCTGACCTCCAATCTCTCACCAATCGCGACTTAACCCACACCTTCCTCCATCACTATGCTTGGAATGGATTTGGATTTGGTTTCTATGAACAAGGTCACCATACTATCATCCCATGCACCACTCATAAACATAAAGAGCACAATAGTATTAGCTTTGCTAAACCATCACCCAAGAAGGTCTGAGTCGAACTCATTGAGGACAATAAACCTTCTACACCCCATTCACCACCTCACCACCTTCACCTACAGAGTCTATGGATCCATAATCCATTTCTCCCAACATTTTTTTTTCATGAACACCATTTCCTTGGGACCTCTAACTTATCAATGAGATGGTGAGGCTCCCTCTTCCCTTCCCTTCCTGTATCCTGACATGATCGATGAATATACACCTTCTATTAACGGCGTTCAATGTGTAGACACCAAATTCGTGTCTTACGACCCCTTCTGACCCGCATCCCATTTCGCAACCTAACCTCATTACCTAAACCTTACACAATTATTTATTAATTACCTTGTAATTGATAAATCCCCATTACCTCACCTGCCACCTCATTTTGCCACCTCATCATGACCTAGCCCTAATCCTAAACTAACCTAATTAAAACCTAAAACTTGGTCTACACCTACACCCATGACTAAGGACCCCTTTCTCGCACCTAAAACCGACCTTCTAGTCACTTGACCAAGCCCGCAACTAATCTCTCGGGAGAAAAGCAGGGAAGGTGGGCTGTTTTACTAAAAATAGCCTACTTTTTCCTTACCGATGCCGGTTCCTACTCGACCGCCGTCGGTTACGTAACCGCCATCGGTTCCCTGTAAATGGCCTCCCCAAACCAAAAACAAAGGATCGGAATTTCATTTTTGGATCAAGGTCGAAGGATTTTTGAATCAACAAAGATCATTTGGGAGTGATCAAGAGAGTCCTGATCTTTACTTGACTGAGCAGAGACAAGTGAAGAGACAAGGAGAGTTAGCAGCAAGGGAGAGCAAGCCCAGGACTGCAACTGGATACCAGAGCCCTGTGATACTCAGCTGATTTGATCTGCTGTGTGCCAGACCATCCTACCTCAGTTCTGCCTTTGCCATCAGAGCTCTTGGACTTGCATCTCCGCGAATAATCAGTAAGCTACTTCTTGCATGTACTCTTTAATAACATTTCTTCGACTTTTTGAATCATAAGTCCTCACAAATCCATTCTTGGATCCACTACCCAACGTGTCATTGCATCTAACTGTCATTCATCTAGATCTCATCACCCTATTTCCTAATATTACCTATATACAGCCCTACAAATAACACAACTACCAAATAACACCACCACCCCACAAAACAACTAACCTTCAGATCCTAGACTCTACGGTCATCAGATATCGGTCATCAGTAACCGCCATCGGTTATACTGACTATAACCAATAACCAGCCTTTCCCCTACCCAGTTCAACAAAGCAATTTAATTGATATTTTATAGTCTTTTGTGTTAATTCATATTAGCAAGGGAACTGACCACCTTCGAAAGGAAGTTTTATATTTCCTGGGCCCAAGGCAGTTTCCTCATTTATTGTCTAATTAAAATCTTGTGGTCTTGTGTTCTTATTTGCAGGTAGTCCTTCCAAGACAAAAAGGAGTTCTTCGCAGTCAGCCTGATCTTTCTCTACGGTACGCGCACATCATCTCGACATTCTACAGGTATTCCTCCTAGCCCCAACCCTTATCTGTTTCTAAAAGGAACGAAACATTCCGAGTGAAACATTTTGGCACGCCCGGTGGGACCCATTTTGGGTTTCTGTTTCTCTTGCTTATTTTCATTTTAGGAAGCATACTTGCTGTTGCTGCTTTTGTTATATATTTCGTAAAGAATTTGTCTTGCTTTCCTAGTTTTGCATTAGTGAAAGTCATCTCTCTTGCTTCATCGAACATAATTTTTGATTTGGGTTTAAAACACGTGCATTGCATTCCTGCTTGTTGTTTTTCAATTCTAGTGAACGTAGATTAAGTAACAGGTCGTACACGTGGGGGTGATATCCACGGTATTGACAGGAAATTAATCTTACATTCACTGCACAACACATACCGAATCACTTCACAATTAACACAACAGCTCAAACATCCCCCCTTTTTTCCGTGGTATTCCTCCGCCCGATTGAGGTAACCTTATAAGCCAAAACAACTTGACATTTCCCCTAAGTCTCTTGTTTAGGATTCTGACATCATTCTACGTCTAAAGGCATAAGCCCACGATAATTAAAATTAACCCTAGGGTTAATCTCTGGATTTGTGTGTGCATCTTGCTTGTTTTTAGTTCTGTTTTCTTTCTCATACTCTGTCTTCTGTGATCAATAATTGGACACGTATACTAAACGTTGTTAAAAATCAAATTAGCAGCCTTTTTATATCTTGTTAGCCCAGACTTCTTACACCGACATCGGTTACCTGACCGACGTCGGCTATAGTATAACCGACATCGGTTACTAGACCGATATCGGTTACTGTCTTTTCCAATTCCTGACAAACCAGCAACCTACCAATTTTACCAGTCTGAGTTTGTTTCTATTCCTGACAGATTGAAACCCTACTGTGAACTCCTGTCCATGGTTGTTATCACTCGAAAGCAAGCCTCCGCCATGGTTTCACATGCTTGCTCTGTTTCTTTTCCTGAATCACCCCCTTCACATTCTGTGGGGAATCCTACGGATACCAGCGAGGTTCCTAAAATTCCTGTGGGAGATAAGGACTTTGCCAAGTTTCTGGATGCTAATTCTAGCGCTGTACAATACTATTTGTCTCATACCCCTGACCGTACGCCTGATGGTCAGCTCCTTGTTGGTATGCCTATTAGTATAGCTGCTCATTTAGCTCCCACTCCGCCTGATAATACCGCCTTGCTTCCTGCATCTCTAGCCCCGTCTCCCAATCCGACGGCTTCAGAGGTTCATACGACTCAGATTGGCTTTCCGTTGGTTAACCTCGGACCCCACATATCATTACCGCCGACTGCCCCTACCTCATCTCTCTTGCAGACTGCTCCGTTCATGACTTGCTCTCTGCCACCTATCCACACGAGCTTTCCTTCTCAAGCTCCGCCTACCTTTTCATTCCCATACACGTATCCAGTAACCTCAACATCCTATATGGGACATCCCTATTCGGTTGCCTCAACATATTCATCCTCCACACCTTATCAACACTTAACCCCACCAGTGTCTAGCGGTGGTCCTTGGCCCAATTTGCCTCCATTTACCACAACCACACCATCATCTCATCCAACTACTGATCTAATTAAACAAATGATGGACAAAATGCAAAACCTGGAGGCTTCTGTTTCAGGAAGTCGTAGCGCCTTGACATACGAGCAAGTTTGTCGGGAGCCCATTCACCCTTCTGTCCCCCTTCATTCATATCCTCCTCAATGGGAGTTGCCGAAATTTACCCGTTTTAATAGTAAAGAGGACCCTCAACAACACTTGCGATCATTTAGACATGCTTGTTATTTGATTGCCCATGATGATGCCTTGTTACTCCGCACATTTCCCATGTCCTTATCTGGACCCGCCTTGGAGTGGTACAGTGCTTTAACCCAGCACTCAATCTTCTCTTTTAACCAACTAGCCCAATCTTTCTTGGATCACTTCTCCATTAACATTGCTAAGAAAGTATCCATCACCGACCTTTATGCCATTCGACAATTCGAAGACGAATCTATCGCAGATTTCGTCGGACGATGGCGCGGCCTTATCAACCAACTTACATATGCCTTGCCTCAGACTGAACTTATCGAACTTTTCACGCGGGCATGTGCTAAGCACATTTCTCCTACTCTTCAAATTCAAACTTTCCGTACATTCGATGAAGCCTTTACTATGGCTCGAAAACTAGAGATTCGAGCCTTAGAGGAAGAGAAATTGCGGTTGCGTAACAAAAACCCCAATTTCCGAACTCCTGATTCTACCAATAAACCAAATACCACCACTCCTCACGCGTCCACTTCTTCTAAATCAAAAGGAGCTGTCCACGCGGTGATGGTTAAATCTCAAACACCGTCTAATGCCCCACCAAAAACCACCTATAAGTACAAAGCAGAGCCCATCAATTACACTCCCTTGGGAGAAACTTATGGTGTCATCTTGGAAAAATTGCTCAAGGCCGGAGCTATCACCTTACCCCCTGTTAAACCTCACTCCGGGTTTGACTCCACTCGCGCTATACCTGCCTGGTACAAAGAAAATGACTTCTGTAACTTTCACCGTGTAAAAGGACATAGTCATGAAAACTGCAAGATGTTGAAAAACATAGTGCAGGAAATGGTTGACGCAGGGGATATAACCCTCGATAATCCTAATGCCCCTGCCAACCGAAATTTGAAAATCTTCAACAAACCATTCCCGAATCACTCTCCCAACAGTAACACAAACTAGGATATCTTAGCCGAGGAGAGTGTTCATGAGATCCATGCAGTCTTTGATACCCAGCCCAAAGCCTCTATCGAGAAAATTTTGAATCAAGCCTCTTCACTAACACAGGAGCCCGAACCTCCTTTACCACCATCGAACCAAAGCGAAATCATTCCTTTACCCATAAAGGAGTTAACTGCCCAGACTTCTCTTCCCATCGATGAGTCTTCTTATACCACATCCCTACAAGATTGCGAACGGATGTTATCTAACCTATCTATTTCCCAGATTTCCCCTTCTACCCCTCTTGCTGCACAAGAGGAAGGTACGCCACTCCTTTTGACATCCTTAGACGAGGAATCTCTTGCACCGACATCACCAAATTCTTTAACCATGACGGATCCTCTCGAACATGCCCTCTTACCTATTAGTTCTTCATCGCCTAAATCTTTTCAACGACCGGTTGACCTCTTGACATCTATTGATACAGTGCCTCGTTTACCCCCTGTATCACACCCACAGTGGACCGGAATCACAACCCACCTTTCTTCCGTACAAAAGTTCATATTCACACGTGAGGACTGTCATTCCACAGAAGATAGACAGGCCCTATGGGAACGTTTGAGTACGCCATATTCTACTCAAATGCAAATGACCGATCCTGAGGCCTCCACCATATACCCGAAGTGTTTACAGAAGCTTAAAATGCCCATGTTCTCACCTTCACCCCCCTCACCTTTACCAAATGCCCCGTCCACTTCTATTAACTTAACCAAATCTTCCCCTACGCTTGGGACCTCGCCAATACCCAGTCTAACACACCCGCCTAAGCGACTAGATTTGTCCAAGAATAAAGCCGCCCCGCCACTTAGGAGACACACTCAACCCGTGCCTCTATCACAATCAAAACCATCATCGTCATACCTACCTTCCATATTGGGACCTCATCCTTCCACCTTGCACCAATATATCATACCTCCTGCGTTTTCTTCAAAACGACCTACGCCTTCTGCACCCATACAGGGATCAAAGGGTATATCAACATTATCACTCCGCGTATCCTGTCCACCTATCAACCCTAAACAAATTCCATCATCAAAAGATTTGTTTTCGGTCACTCCTATTTCCCCGTGGTTGTTTTCTGATACCACACCATCTGTGGCCTCATCATCCAATATAGCTTCTGCGCCAAAGAAACCACGTTTAGTGAAAAACACGTATCAACACCCCTCGGCTAAACCACCACCCATACGAACTAACCACGCCCAAACATTACCAAAACCCGCGCAATCAATACCCTCATCCTCTTCTGATTTTGACCCACTCAAAGGATCTTACGCCAAAATCCTTGCTATGTTAGTAGAGAATGCGACCATTTCCCTACCCCCACTTAGACCTTATGACCCGTCTAAACCTCGACCTATAGGTTATGATGAGTCTAAGATCTGCGCTTATCACCGCACACCAGGACATGATGTGGAGGGATGCAAAGCTTTAAAAACCATCCTTCGTCAGTCACCTCTCCCAGATAGAAAGGTTAAGAAAGACAACTTACGAAGGGAGAGACCTTTAGTTTCCATTCCCTCTCCTATACCATCTGTCCCCGCCTCACCAAGATCTGTCATTATTACAACCCCACCTCTTGAAGACCATGATTTATCCCAATCATCTTCTTCATCTCCGGTCTACGAGATTAATATGATTAGTGTTGCTACTCGAGCGCAGAAAAACAATGAGAAAGCGAAAGAAAGCACACCTGCATCCTCTCCTTCTCCGTCCAACATCCCGATTGCACCACCACCCAAAGTGGTTATTCGTGGACCTGCTTACCCCGTCTCTAATGGAGCTGCCCATCGAGCCATGATTAAACAGCTTCACCAATCACCCGTAAAAATGACACTATATGATCTCATTCAGACTTCTGAATCTCATCGACAAGCTCTCGTTGAAATTCTTCAGGGGATCGAGGTCTTACCTAATGAAACCCTGCCCGTTGCCTCCATTCTAACACCCAATCATGTTGCCTCTCTCACCAAACAACCCACCGCCCCAACCACTTCTGTCTCTGTACCACAAGCTGCTGCAGTCAGTTTCTCTGAAGATGAAATTGTCGATTTTGGTACAGAAGATCCTGACCCTGCCCTGTTCATCTCAGCTTACGTCCGGGACATTCGTGTACGTCGTGTTATGATTGACGGGGGTGCTAGCCTAAACATCATCTCTTCAAAAGCTTTTCAACAAATGAATATCCCTTCTAGCTACATGTGTGCCAACCCCATCATGTTGCGGTCATTCAATGACGCTATTACCTCTACCTTAGGCACCGTGATCCTCAACATTCGGGTAGGACCACGTACTTTACCCGAACTCTTCTATGTCCTTGAGGGAGAGTTCCAATATAATATATTGCTGGGTCGTCCTTGGATCCGGGCCATGGGATGCGTTCCCTCAACATTACATAGATGCATAAAATTTGAGTACGAGGGGAAGTCCTACACCGTAAAAGCTGATCCTCCCCCCTTTAAAACCTGCAATATGTTATACCGCCCTAACGATGTGCTTATACCAATCAAGACACCCATACATTCAACCCAACCATCCTCTTCAAATGTACCTCAACCATCCACCTCAACCGCGCCTACGCCTTCAACTGATGAAACCACCGTCGCAAAAACCACTTCCCTTCCCGCAGCTAACATCCCAACCTCCGACCCCTTAGTAGATGTTTTTCAACGCCTTACGCTGGGGGAGTACCGCCTATATAACGTTAGTTCTTTCCCTACCCCGCAGGAGTACGGACAATTACATGCACATCCCACCTACGACCGTCGCGTGGGGGAGGTAATCTCTTACGGACCACCCCATTGCCGCACCAACCTAACGTATGGGGGTGTTGACGCATCCTCCATTACCCCTGAACCTCCTCTTGGTGTGGTTCCCTTCCAATCCGATTTTCAATACTTGACAAATCGTCGTTTCGCCCTCACCTTCTTGACTCGCTGTGCTTGGAAAGGCTTTGGTTTTGGTCTTTACGAACAAGGCCGACATACACTCATTCCCGTGACTACCCGCAAACACAATGATCGCAGTGGTCTCAGTTTTCCTGAAACACCTACACAGGAGACACCTCGTGTCAGCTGTATTCTGGAAGAAGACGACGTCACCCCTACCAAACCATCATCACCCACTTTGCCATCATCACCCACAGAATCTATAGACCCTGAATCTATCCCTCCTAACTTTTTTTTTTCATAAATGCTATCTTCATAGGTCCTCTCACTTATCAACGCGATAATGAGGACCCATCTTCTCTTCCCCTTCTGTATCCAGACATGATCGAAGAGGATTCACCTTTGATTAATGTTGTTGAGTGTCAGGATGACGACTCCATCCTCACTTACCTTGGCGCGGATGATTCTTATATTCAACGAGCCTTACCATCTGAAACCCAAACCATGCTGAACGAATCTACTATAGAAATCAACATCCACACGGAGGAGGATCCTCACATTGTGAAGATCGGACAATCCCTTAACACATCAGAACAAGTCGCCTTTACTACTTTCCTCCGTGCTCGCAACCAAGCTTTCGCGTGGTCTTACGCTGACATGCCAGGAATTGATCCTACCATTGCCGTCCATAACATCACTCTAAACCCCGATTCCAAACCAGTCAAACAAAAACTGAGAAAAATGCATCCACGCATTGCCCTCTTGGTCAAAGAAGAGCTTCAACGACTTCTTTCTGTTTCCTTCATCTTGCCTATTGACTATCCTCAATGGATTTCTAACATCGTACCTGTCACTAAAGCGACGGGGGGACTTCGGATATGCACGGATTTCTGGGATCTTAACCTCGCTTGCCCTAAGGATGACTTCCCCCTCCCAAGTATTGATCAACTTGTTGATCTCACTGCGGGTCATGAAATGCTTTCTCTCATGGATGGCTTTTCAGGATACAACCAAATTTTGGTTGCCCCTGCCGATCAACACAAAACTGCCTTCATAACTCCTTGGGGAACCTTCTGTTACCGTGTAATGCCATTTGGCCTTAAGAATGCTGGTGCGACCTATCAGCGGGCTATGACCTACATTTTTCATGACATTATGCACACTATCCTTGAAGATTACGTCGACGATCTTCTTGGCAAGTCTAAACATCGCAGTGAACATCTCGATGTTTTAACCATTATTTTTGATCGCCTGTTACAATATTCTGTCCGTCTTCAACCAAAGAAATGTGTCTTTGGTGTCCTTTCGGGAAAACTTCTTGGCTTTATCGTCTCTTTGCGTGGCATTGAGGTCGACCCATCTAAAGTCAAAGCTATTCTAGAAATGCCCCCACCTACTAATCTCAAACAATTGCGTAGTTTACAAGGTAAGCTCCAATCTATCCGACGTTTCATCTCCCAACTCTCGGATCGATGTCAACCTTTCCATCACCTCCTTAAAAAGGACATTGAATTTCAATGGAGTGAAGAGTGCCACCAAGCCTTTGAAGCTCTCAAAACTTATCTCTTGCAGCCACCCGTGCTTATCCCACCTCAAGACGACCGCCCTTTCTACCTTTACCTTTCCGCCACTGACCACGCTGTAGGGGCCATGCTTGCACATCGTGACTCTGAAAATCGAGAACAAGCCGTTTATTATATAAGTCGTACTTTGGTGGATTATGAGACTAGGTATACACATGTAGAAAAGTTGTGCCTAGCCCTATCATTCGTGGCTACCAAGCTCCGACACTACCTTCTGAATCACAAAACTTTCGTCATCACCAACACAGACCCCATCCATTACATGTATGCCAAACCTCATCTAAACCAACGCATCGCCCGATGGCTCATGCTCCTCGCCGACCTCGACCTTGAGTTCGTCCACCAGAAATCAATCAAAGGACAAACCATCGCAGACCAACTTGCGGAAGCCCCTTTACCTGGGGAACAATTTACCAATTTTATATTCCCCGACGAACTCATCGCCACTCTTTCACTCGGGGAAGAGTCGTATCAAATGACCCTCTTCTTCGATGGATCTAAATGCCAGCGCGGCGGAGGAGCCGGCATTGTTCTCATCCCTCTTGACGCTGAACCTATGCCTCTTTCATTCCAGCTTGATTTCCCCTGCACTAATAATACAGCGGAATACGAGGCCCTTGTTCTGGGTCTCCAAGTTGCGATACACTTAGGTATCAAATCTATCAATATTTTTGGCGACTCTCAATTGGTAGTCAATCAAGTTATGGGCATCTACCAATGTAAAAATGAGGAACTTCAAAAGTACAAATACTACGTGGACTCACTTCTAGCCTTATTTACTCACTATTCTATCCAAACCATTCCCCGCTCCACTAACAAATTTGCGGATACTATGGCTTGCTTAGCCTCGCAAATTCCAGCTTCATCAACTGACTCTGAATTATTCGTCGTGGTCCAACAACTTTTTGCCCCATCCTACTCAACCCCGGTAGTTTGTATGATAAATAATGTGTCTGCTAATTCACAGGATACTTGGTATCACCAATTTCACGACTACCTTACAACCTCTGTTCTCCCATCCGACCTTACTAGTACTGGTAAACACGCTTTTCTTAAACGTGTTTCTCGTTATGTAGTTATGGGGGGACTCCTCTATAAACGTGGCTTTGATGGTATCCTCCTTCGCTGTCTAACCGGCGCGGAGGTCACCTATACCATCCAACAAGTCCATGATGGGATTTGTGGTGGACATTTTAGTGGCCTTGCCGTGGCTAAACGAATCCTTCGCCTAGGTTATTATTGGCCTACTCTCAATAACGACTGCTACGAATATGTTAAGCGTTGTGTTATGTGTCAACAACATGCTAACCTTCAACATACTCCTAGCCATCCGCTGCAGGTCGCACGAGATCTTTGGCCTTTCTCACAATGGGGTTTAGACCTTATTGGTGAGATTCACCCGTCCTCTTCACAACGTCACCGATGGATAATCACAGCCACCGAATATTACACAAAATGGGTGGAGGCCATTCCACTCGTTTCGATCAAAAAGGAAAAAATTGTCGAATTCATTAACCATCACATTATCTGTCGTTTTGGTATTCCTCATCGCCTAATAACAGATAATGGTAAATCTTTTAAAAACAAGTTGTTACAAGACCTTTGTGACAACTTTGGTATCAAACTTAGTTTCTCATCGCCTTACTATCCGCAGGCCAATGGTCAGGCTGAATCTTCTAATAAAACCCTAACCAAAATCCTCATGAAAGTTGTCAATGAATCCGGAAGAAATTGGCACGATCACATTCCCTTTGCCCTTTGGGCTTATCGTACTAGCATTCGTACCTCTACTAATGCCACACCTTTTTCTTTGGTATACGGTACCGAGGCTGTTTTGCCTCTCGAAATACAAATACCCTCCCTTAGAATATCTCTTCAGGATATTCTCACCAACGATGATTTCCGCCAAGAGCGGTTAGCCCAATTGGAGCTCCTTGACGAACGTCGTCTTACAGCTCTTGATCACCTTCAAATCTATCAAAAACGCATCAAACGTGCTTATGATAAGCGACTTCATGAGCGTACCTTTAAGGTTGGTGATCTTGTCCTCAAAGAGAATCAACATGTCACCAAACTAGAAAAGAGCAAACGTGGAAAATTTGCTCCCAATTGGATTGGGCCTTATATAATCACTCACACCTATGGATCAGGCACTTATCGTTTAGCTTCGCTTAATGGTAAACCTGAGCCTGAACCCCTTAATGCCTTGCATCTTCGACCATTCTACTGTTGAATTTAGTGTTATATCACTTCTTATCTACCTGCCGCTCGTCCCTTGAGCTCACATACCACCACATGCACTTCGTTTCCTACACCTCATAATAAAAATCAAGCTCACATAGTTTGATTCTCACCTCACCTAAACGATGCCTTCCCCTTTTTAGTCTAGTCCATGACTTCAAAGTATTAAAATAAGCCGTATTCTTATGGGATTTTCTTGAGTCAAACTTCCTACCAAACTAGATGCTTCACGCCAAAAGAACATCTAGCTATCTAAATTATATATAGACTGTTCCCTCGAAGGACAGCTATATGCCAAATTATTGCTGCTATTCTATATAGACTGCTCCCCCGAAGGACAGCTATGCACTAAAATCATATCTGCTACTATAAATAGACTGCTCCCTCGAAGGACAGCTATACACAGTCAGCCTTTATCAGAAGCTTCTCGCATTGATCAGCTTCGTGAAGACCTCAAGAATAGCACAATCAATATCCCTTGTAGACTTCCCGCATCGATCAGTCTATATTCAGTAAAATAAAAGCCTCATTCAAAAAGAACTTTTTGGGTCATGGACTTGTCTATTTAGGGTAGGTTCTCTTTCGTCAGAACACTCACTTTGTAATAAGTTCTCTGTACCTCAGCTATATCATCCACCTCACCTCACCATTTGTTTCAACTCAAGGGACGTAACGTACACCCGATATATTGTGATCATACAACTCTTTTCACCTATGGACTTCTCGTCTATGCACGGTACCTAGGGCTTCAAGCTCGTTCTACGTTGTGTGGTTTGTTTAGCTCTTTTCACCTACGGAGCACTCTTTCCGCTTTGCCTCGCATCTAGGATTGTGTGTTGATCTTAATCAGGACATGGTTCCCTTCTACTTGGGTAGGCTAACTTTCACTTCCCTTATACCTTTTACAACATCACCAATTCATTACCGACACCAACAACCTTACCTTACCAATATTAATATCAATATTCTTACCAACCAACCAATTGCCTAAACCGTACCAAATTGCCTGAATTCGCCTCTCCCTGATCCTAAGGGAGAACTACATCGGTCTGAGGCCCCTCCTTGCTTTGTGCAAAGGGCTATGTAGGCAGCACTTCGGAGACATGGGGTCTCCCAAGGTTAGCTCGACCATCCCCTACCATAACCTATCATGTGTGGTAAATATAAATATTTTTGTGTATTTCTATTTAATCACATTCCTCTTTATCCTTTTTCAAAACACCGAAAGTCAAAACGAAAACATTCTTATTATTATAACTCAAATCAACATACATATCTCGTTTTATTTAGATGTTAAACAAATACATCTTCTCTATCATCGACACGCAGGTCGGTACTCTTATTTATTCTTATACCTTGCTAACATTTATTTAGACCCTCACGCCTCATCCCGAACTAGGTGATGATCGTGATCGTCGACCCCTCTCGCCAGGCCTCTCTGTCCTCAAAGGTACCACGGCTATTGGTACCGCCCACTGATCTGCCAATCTCTCCTGTAACATATGAATACGCCCTCTCGCATGGAGGACTCCAGCCTCTAGTCTCTCCGCCCGTGACTCCGCAACCACTAACAATCCTCTTGTCTCATTCACCTGCGTTTGGAGCTGCTGAACCAAACGCTGCAGACGATCCCTCTCTGCTGTAATCACCGCTATGTCAGGACGATCACGTACACCTCGCAGTTCTGCTACCCACCATAATCTATAGGCCTCTGTCGTTCCTGCATCCATTACCCTGCGATCGGCTGCTACCTCTTCAGGCCCTTCTGGGGGTGTTGGCTGGGGAGGTGAGAATACTGCCTCTGCATCGATCCTCATATAGGGTCTATAAGCCTGGGGTATATCCTGCACAAATCCAAATTGTCGCCGCACGCGATCTATAGGAATCCTCTCATATTCACCTGGCCTGTGCCCCGCGATCCATCTCAATCGCTCTACACCCCTCAATTCCTCAGCTATGTTCTCTGTTACCATATAATTCCCGTAAGGCCTCCAACAGATATCCGCAATCGTCACTCTCTCCCATACCTGCCTATAATACTCAAAGTCATCCGTCACGGCCTGGGATCTTGCCTCCTGTTCTGTCTGGACCCATCGTCTGAATCCCAACCTCTGTACTCCGGTTTCTCCTGACTGGATGGATCGGCCTACTGGTCGCACACAAACAATGTGCTCATAGGCCCAACAGTGTAATAAGTATGAACAATCCAGTGTCGTCCTGTGATTTCACCTACAAGCCCATAAACCCCTGTATAACTCCGCCAAATATGCAGGTGCCCATGCAAAAGTCACGTTCCTTTCTATCATCTCCCAAATAACACACATCAATGCCTTTGGAAATCTTCCCCCATCCGCCCTCGGTAACGCGTAATACCCTACCGCTATCATTAATATCACTGCTAACCTTGTCTCCTCAGGGTGTGCTGCATACATTATCCCATACGTAAATGACAAACCTCGCTGTGTTAAATCTCGTGCGTATGGACCAAATACTGCTGTTATCGCTCCCCGTGCCGCGCTAGGTAATGCCTGATATACTGGTTTTCCTGTAATTGGGAGTCTCAAAATACGGAACACATCTTCCAATGTTACTGTCATTTCCCCTGTTGGCAGATAGAAGGTATTTGTCTCAGGATTCCATCTCTCAATCAACGCCTGTAACATAGCATGGTTACGTGCGATTCGTGAATAATAGCGGATTCCACTTAACCCCAAACGATTTATCAATGTCCATTCAGCTGGCGTTACATCCGCTCGGATTCGTGACAACAGCGCTGGTACACTATCATTCATCCTCAACCCTGCCTCTGCCTGCATACATCCAAATAACAAAAAACCATTCAATTCCTCCAATCCCCCCGGGTTTTTTCTCAAATTCTGGAAATTCCTACAGCAACCGGTATCGTTTACAGCTAACCGGTACCGGTTGAGTAACCGATACCGGTTATCCCTAACCGATATCGGTCCCTGTTACTTTCATACACCTTGCCTAAAACAACCACCTACGACAATAAATTGCTCGTTTATTCCTCTCTGTATACACAGACATACCTGAAACCCTTGATTACCTACCATGTAACACTCACCCCATTTATAACCCTTGTTATCATCTTTTCTTTCTCATATCTACCCACATACTCTCCCCCATCTTATTCACAAAACATGCAGTAGTCAAATCACAAACAAAACGTTACCTCTTGGGTTGCAGTAGCTTGAGGTGGCCCTTGTCTTCCCTCTTGTCCCTGCCTGCTGGATGTTTCTCCTCGTCCTGCCATTATTACCACCTTTTTCAAACCTGCCTTTCTGTCTTCTGAATCTCAGATCACATTCACTTTCCCTGTCTCTTTTCTCCTTATCACTCAAATTTCTCATGCAATTACCTGTCTCAGTCGTCAAAAAGCGTCGCGTTCGCGTATTTAACTTCTTGCATGGCTCTCAAAATTAGAACTTAAGTTGCCACCCTAGCTTTTTTATTTTTAGAAAAGCTCATACCTAAATAACCGGTATCGGTCATGTAACCGATATCGGTCTACTAACTACCGGCGTCGGTTATTTAACCGATATCGGTTACACCCGCCCTTTTGAAACATGGTCTTTTCTTCATTTTTTTACCTAATTTTTGTCGCGCCCGCCTCTTTTCCTGCATCACAACACCATTATCCATATATGTCCATCCACCACACATATCATTACAATTTCATTAACATCATCTATTTTACAAAAACAAACCAGCCATCAGCTAAGGATACCAAACCAAAACAAAACAAAACAAAAAACTATCTATCTATACCTCATTTGAATCCAACTCATCAGATACATATATAACAATGTCACAAAACCAGCCCAAAACATGCAACATTTCATCATATAACACATCATCCATATATCAACATGTCAATTAAACTCATCATATATTCTATACCACAAACCATTGACGAAATACTTAAAAACATTTTCAACACTGCATATGAATCAAAACATCATCTATATATATATATATATATATATATATATATATATATACAAGTTTTCAAATATACACTGTGCCCTACATCGGGGCCTCTGTGATCTCATAATCCAACAAAGCCGGCACGCAGGCCGCAATAACTATCAATACTCTCGACTCGGCTCGCAGGCCGGTCCCTCATATCAAAAATATACTCGGCTCGCAGGCCGGTACCAACTGTACAACCCGTACTCGGCTCGCAGGCCGGTATACAATAAATGAATGAATGAATAAATGAGTAATATGTAGGCACGCAGGCCTCTATAAACATAACCGGTTCGCAGACCGGTGCCCATATCCAATATACAAATACAAAAACAATGCAGGGATCCCTCAGCTCTCCCCACCGCCCTCGGCACCTCTCCCTGCTGGTCCCTGTGGCGCCTCTCGCCTCCTGCCTGTAACAGACACGCCGGCTGTGGCTGCACCTCCCTGCGATCTCTGACTACGCGAGGTCTCCGCTCGGTGTGCCGCATATGGCTGATACTCAGCTCCGGTACTATCAAGAACATCCTGATAGTACCGGGCCTCCGCTCTCGCCTCCATGTATCTATCCCGTGCCACCGTCGGTACTGGGGCTGGTCCCCGGACTCCTACTGCCAGTACCCCCTGTGCCTGTGCTGGTGGTGCCTGTGGCTGTGCCGCTGCTGGCAGTGGTATCTGTACCTGTGCCTGGGGCTGTGGCTGTGCTGCTGCTGGTACTGCTGCCTGTACCTGTACCTGCACCTGTGGCTGTGCTGCTGGTGGTGGTGCTGCCTGTGCCTGTACCTGAGCCTGGGCTAGCTGCCCCTGTAAGACCCCTATCTGTGCCTGCAGCAGCAAGCTGCCCCTGTAAGAGCTGCACCTGACCCCTGAGCTGATCTCTCTCTGCCGTCACAGCTGCCAAGTCTGGCTGTGCGGGCTGTGCTACCCTCGCCGCTCTCTGACCAGCCCACCACACCATGTATGCTCCTGTACAACCAGCATCATCTACTGTGTCATCTGCTGGCCTCTCAGCAACCCAATCTGGATCCAAGGGCTGTGGTGCAGGCAGTGGGGCCTCTACATCATCCCTCCTGTACTGAGGGAAGGGAGGTGGCTCGTCCTGTCGCAGCCCCATCTGCCTGCGTACCCTCTCTAGGGGTATCCTCTCGTACTCTCCCGGCCTCCGTCCTGCTATCCAGAAAGTGTACTGGATCCAGCGTAACTGTACTCGGCCTCCTCTGTGCGGGTGATGACCTCTGTAAGGTCTCCATACGATATCTACCGCTGTCAGGCCCTCTAACAAATGCCTGTAGTAGGCAACGTCTCTCCCCGCAAGCACTGCTCGTGGCTGCCCCACGACTCCCAACCACCTCTGAAAGCCGTATCTGTATATAACCTGTGGCCCTGGCTGCTGGGGTAACCCTACTGGTCTGATGCATATGATGTGCTCATATGCCCAACAGTGAAGTAAAAAAGTCGAACAAATACCAAATCGCCGCATCCGGCGATAACCCCAGAGCTCTCTGTATAGCTGCACCAGATACACTGGTGCCCACGCATAGCAAGTATGCTCCTCCACCATCTCAAGCAGCACCCCCATCAATGCCCGTGGAAAACGGCCTCCCTCTGAGTCCGGGAGGGCGAAGCAGGTGATCCCAATCATCATCAGCACGGCCAGTCGTGTCTCGTGTCGGTGCGCACGGTACATGTCACCATACCCGATACTCGCGCTGTGATAGGTAAGTAGCGCGGCTGCATCTCCAAAAACCTGCAGGATGCTGTCCATCGCCGTCTCCGAATCTACCTGGAACACTGCCTCTCCCTCGATCGGCAGTCGAAGGATGCGATACACATCCTCCAATGTGATGGTCATCTCTCCGGTCGGGAGATGGAACACATTGGTCGCCGGATCCCATCTCTCGATGAGGGCGACCATCAGGCTGTGATCTCTATCAATAGCTCGGTATCGCTGGACTCCGCCGAGTCCCACCTCGCGCATGATCACCCAATGAGCCGCAGATACGTGTGGCCGCATCCGCACCAACAGCGGGGGCATCCTATCCCGCATCGTCAACTGCTGACGTGCCTGCAAAACCAACCCACAACCTTAGACCAACTCTCTATCACATCATCTACTTTACCCTCTATACTCCCTTTTTTAACCCATACCAACCCAACCCCAAACCCAACAACCCACCCCCCAAACCCATACCAACCCAAACCCAAACCAACCCAACCCAAAACCAAAATCTACCCAACCCAACCCAAACCAAACCCCACCCACACCCAAAACCCAAAATCTACCCAAAACAAACCAACCCAAAAACAAACCCCACCCACACCCCAAAACACACCAACACAAAACAAGCCCAAGCCCAAACCCAAACCCACCCAACCCAAAACAAAACAAACCCACACAAACCCCCAATAAACCCACACAAGCCACAGCCAAAAACCCAAAAACAAAACAAACCCACACAAACCCCCCATAAACCCCGGACCGGTACCGGTCCCAAACAACCGACCACGGCCCTCTTCCCACCGACGCCGGTCAACCACCGACCGACGCCGGTCACCCACACAGAGCCCAGCCCCTAAAATTTTGTGACCGATGCCGGTCGCTTAGCGACCGACATCGGTCACTGTCATTTCCCGGAGCCGAACCCCCGCGCGGCCCCCCCACCCACATTTTTGCATTTTTCTACTTATCTACCCACCCAAACACCCTAAAAACCTACCCACCTAGCCGCCTTGCCCTATTTTACCCATCTATCCTCTTCGTTTTTCAAATTACGTCCATTTACTCATTATTTCCTAAAACATGTAAATTCCTACCCAAACCCCCAATTTAGCTTAATACCATTCAAATGCACAAAATAAAGAATTTCGAACCTACCCGAACGACGACACGTCGTCGTGGTGGGATGGGTGGTGGTGGTCCAGCTGGTCCAGCCCCTCCTGCTCCTCCTGCCTGTGCCATAGCTCCAATTCTGATCTGCTGGGTCCCCGGCCAATCAACTGCTGCCTCCTCCTCACTCGGGCCCGCAAACAACTCACTCCTCCAGTAAAAAAGCTCCACCTCACTCAATAAAACCTCCAATCTCAACTCCCCACGTCAGACAAATCAATTTGGTTTTCAAATAACACAAGTGACAATGACAAGCCGTATTTTTCTTTTTATAGGTTTTTCGCCCTTAACCGATATCGGTTTCATTTTGCCCTAATGAACCGCTATCGGTCCCTTAACCGATATCGGTCATGTAGAATCGACATCGGTTTTTCTGCCAACTTTCCACCAATTTTTTGCCCTTATTTACCATTTGCCCCTTTTTAACCACATATCGCCTATATCCACTTTTGCTGAACACCATTTGTTTACCTATTCGGCCCGACCCAAGGCCTCGCCCTACCCATTCGGCCCGACCCAAGGCCTCAACCTACCTATTTGGCCCGACCCAAGGCCTCAACCTACCCATTTGGCCCAACCCAAGGCCTCGCCCTACCCATTTGGCCCGACCCAAGGCCTCAACCTACCCATTTGGCCCGACCCAAGGCCTCAACCTACCTATTCGGCCCGACCCAAGGCCTCAACCTACCTATTCGGCCCGACCCAAGGCCTCACCTATTTGGCCTCAGCCCTACCCATTTGGCCTGACCCAAGCCCGACCCAAGGCCTCAACCTACCTATTCGGCTCACCCAAGGCTCCAACCTACCTATTCGGCCCGACCCAAGGCCTCAACCTACCCATTTGGCCCGACCCAAGGCCTCAACCTACCCATTTGGCCCGACCCAAGGCCTCAACCTACCCATTTGGCCCGACCCAAGGCCTCAACCCTACCCATCCGACCCAAGGCCTCACCCAATCCGACCCGACCCAAAGCCACCCAACAACTTGGCCCGACCCAAGGCCTCACCCTAACCATCCGGCCCGACCCAAGGCTGTAACCTAACAACTTGGCCCGACCCACGGCCGTATCACTTCAACACCATACCCACAATCAATGTTTTATTTTATCCATCCATCCTGTACCTTTTGTTCAATCGAGCTCACCTGTTCGTGTTTTAGCATGATTAGGGTCCTTGACTTGATCTGTCGACCAACTTTGCCTAGACCTAGACCGTGACGTTTATCTCAACCAAACCAACCATTTGGTACTGCCGAACACGCCTAAACGTTCCTGTACCTTACCTGTTATATACCCTGGAGCTACTTCCTATGCCTTGGATACCAGGATTATATCACCCTTGTTTGGATAAACTATCGACCTTTGCCTATACATTGCTGGTTTGCTAGTCAAATCATGTACCCTAGTCGTACGATTGCATTTCAACATGCGTCTGCTTCCTTGGACCTACCCCACCACCTTACCATCCCCTCTACAACATTCACCCTTTATCAACCCTATCCCTGATTTCCCGTTCGCTCAATCTGTGCTAGATTTGAGGGGGATTACCTATATCCTTAACAGGAGAAACCACTTCATATTATTGTCCGCGCAGCTTTACAACACAAGCTACACGACAATAAGGGGCTAATGTAGACACCAAATTCGTGTCTTACGACCCCTTGTGACCCGCATCCCATTTCGCAACCTAACCTCATTACCTAAACCTTACACAATTATTTATTAATTACCTTGTAATTGATAAATCCCCATCACCTCACCTACCACCTCATTTTGCCACCTCATCATGACCTAGCCCTAATCCTAAACTAACCTAATTAAAACCTAAAACTTGGTCTACACCTACACCCATGACTAAGGACCCCTTTCTCGCACCTAAAACCGACCTTCTAGTCACTTGACCAAGCCCGCAACTAATCTCTCGGGAGAAAAGCAGGGAAGGTGGGCTGTTTTACTAAAAATAGCCTACTTTTTCCTTACCGATGCCGGTTCCTACTCGACCGCCGTCGGTTACGTAACCGCCATCGGTTCCCTGTAAATGGCCTCCCCAAACCAAAAACAAAGGATCGGAATTTCATTTTTGGATCAGAGAAAAGGATTCTTTGAATCAAGAAAGAGCATCAGGAGCGATCGAGAAAACCCTGATCTTTACTTGACTGAGCAGAGACAAGTGAAGAGACAAGGAGAGTTAGCAGCAAGGGAGAGCAAGCCCAGGACTGCAACTGGATACCAGAGCCCTGTGATACTCAGCTGATTTGATCTGCTGTGTGCCAGACCATCCTACCTCAGTTCTGCCTTTGCCATCAGAACTCTTGGACTTGCATCTCCGCGAATAATCAGTAAGCTACTTCTTGCATGTACTCTTTAATAACATTTCTTCGACTTTTTGAATCATAAGTCCTCACAAATCCATTCTTGGATCCACTACCCAACGTGTCATTGCATCTAACTGTCATTCATCTAGATCTCATCACCCTATTTCCTAATATTACCTATATACAGCCCTACAAATAACACAACTACCAAATAACACCACCACCCCACAAAACAACTAACCTTCAGATCCTAGACTCTACCGATATCGGTCATCAGTAACCGCCATCGGTTATCAGTAACCGCCATCGGTTATACTGACTATAACCAATAACCAGCCTTTCCCCTACCCAGTTCAACAAAGCAATTTAATTGATATCTTATAGTCTTTTGTGTTAATTCATATTAGCAAGGGAACTGACCACCTTCGAAAGGAAGTTTTATATTTCCTGGGCCCAAGGCAGTTTCCTCATTTATTGTCTAATTAAAATCTTGTGGTCTTGTGTTCTTATTTGCAGGTAGTCCTTCCAAGACAAAAAGGAGTTCTTCGCAGTCAGCCTGATCTTTCTCTACGGTACGCGCACATCATCTCGACATTCTACAGGTATTCCTCCTAGCCCCAACCCTTATCTGTTTCTAAAAGGAACGAAACATTCCGAGTAAACTCGTGAAACAGAAGCTACGAAAAAATGCATCCTCTCATTTCCCTTCTTGTTAAAAAATTCCAACGTCTTCTTTCGGTTTCCTTCATCCTACCCATTAATTACCCTCAATGGATCTCTAACATTTTTCCTATCATAAAAGTGACAGAGGGACTCCGTATTTACACGGATTTCTATGAACTTAACTTAGCTTGCCCCAAAGATGAATTTCCTCTACCTAGTATTGACTAACTAGTTGATCTCACTATCGGCCATGAGATGTTATCACTCATAGACAATTTCTTAGGTTATAACCAAATATTAATTTCCTTGAAAGATCAACACAAGACCACCTTCATCACTCCTTGGGGGACCTTATGCTATCGTGTCATGCCCTTTGGCCTTAAAAATGATGGTGCTACATATCATCGGGCTATGACTTATATCTTTCATGACATAATGCATTGCATATTAGAATATTATGTTGACAATCTTCTTACCAAATCAAAACATCGAGTCGAACACCTTATAGTCCTTAAGGTCATCTTAAACCATCTCATCAAGTACTGTGTTTACCTTTAACCTAAGAAGTGTGTCTTCGTTGTTTTCTCTGGAAAGCTCCTTGGTTTTATTGTTTCTTTTTGGGGCATTGAAGTTAATCCCTCTAAAATCATGGATATTCTCGAAATGCCTCCACCCACTAACCTTCGTCACCTTCATAGTTTGTAAGGTAAGTTGCAATCTATTCATCGTTTTATTTCATAGCTTTCTGATTGTTGCCATATATTTCATCATCTCCTTAAAAAGGATTTCTCCTTCAAATGGGATGATGAATGCAACAAAGCCTTTGACTCCTTAAAAAATACTTCATCCAACCACCTGTGGTCATTCCCCCTAAAGATGACCAACCATATTACCTTTACATTTCTACTACTGATCATTCCCTGGGTTTCATGCTCACTCATCGTGAAGAGAAACACAAGGAGCAAGTTGTTTATTATATAAGTCATACACTTTTAGACTACGAAACTGGATATACTCATGCTTAACTCTACTTAGCCTTAGTTTTTTTTCGCCACTAAAATTCAACATTACCTACTCAACCACAAAACCTTTTTTGTCACCAATAGTGACCCCTTACAGTACATGTATGCTTAGCCTTACCAACATCAATGTGTTGCACATTGGCTCATGCTTCTTACAGACCTAGACCTTGAATTCATCCATCAAAAATATATCAAAGGACAAACCATCACTGACCAACTCATAGACACACCTCTCTCTGGAAATCAATCCTCTAACTTTGATTTCTCGGATGAATCCATCACTACCCTCTCTTTGGATGATACCATTTACCAGATGACCTTATTCTTTGATGGTCCAAATTTCATCACGAGGGTGGTTCTGAATTTATCGTCATTCCTCTTCACAGTGAGCCTATGCCATTATCTTTCAAACTATATTTTTATTGTACTAACAATATCACCAAATATGTATCACTAGTGTTAGGCCTTCAAATAATTATTTCCTTTGAAGTTAAATCAATTAATATCTTTAGCAACTCTCAACTCATTGAAAACCAAGTTAATGGTATATACCAGTGTCATAACGAGATACTTCATAACTATAAGCATCATGTTGACATACTTTTGACTACCTTTGACCGATATGAACTTCAAACCACCCCACATTCCACTAATAAATTTGTAGAAACCATGGCCTGTCTTAGTTCTCAAATCCCCACTTTACCCTCCAAATTGAAAATCTTTGTCACCGTATAAAGGTTGCAATCACCTTATTATTTATTTTGAGATGTCAACCTAGTTGGAACCATTTAAAATGACCCATGTGACCTTTGGTATAATCATTTTACTGACTACCTTTCTCTTTCCATTCTTCCTCCAAATTTTACTTGCAGTGGACAACAATCTTTCCTTAAAAGTGTCTCTCGCTATGTTGTTATGGGTGGTCTTCTCTATAAATGGTGATTTGACGGTATTCTCTTTTGATTCCTTACAAGTTCTGAAATCCCGTACACCATCAAGGAAGTTCATGACAAAATTTTTGGGGGTCACTTCAATGGTTTAGTTGTCGCTAAACACATTCTTCACCTGGGCTATTACTGGCCAACCATAAACCATGATTTTTGTGCCTATGTAAAGCATTGTGTGAAGTTTCAGAAAATGCTAACCTATCAAACCCCTATTCATGCCTTACAGTTTACACGAAACCTTTGGCCTTTATCTTAATGGGGTTTGGATCTTGTTAGAGAGATTAATCCTCATTCTTCCCAACGTCATCAATGGATTATACCTGCTACCAAATATTACACTAAATGGGTGGAAGCCATGCTTCTCATTTCTAAAAAAGATGATAAAATATGTGAATTCATCAACCATCACATCATTTATCAATTTTTTATCCCTCACCTCCTCATCACTAATAACGACAAATAATTTAAAAAAAAAACCCTACTAAAACTCTGTGATGCCTTCGACATTCAACTCAATTTTTTTTCACATTATTATCTTTAAACAAATGGCCAAATGGAATCAACCAACAATAACTTAAACAAAATTCTTATGAAAGTAGTTGACGATACTAGAAAGGATTGGCATACGCATATTCCTTTTTCCTTATGGGCTTATCACACTAGTATTCATACATCAACTACCACCATGCATTTCTCTCTAGTCTACGGTACAGAGGATGTTTTGCCTCTCGAAGTTTAGATACCATCTCTTCGTATCTCACTCAAAGATATGCTCAATGATGATAATTTTTTCCAGGACTGTTTGGCACAACTCAAGTTATTAGAAAAATGTCATCTCAATGCTCTTGACCACCTCCAAATCTACCAAAAACATATCAAACGTGCCTACAATAAATGTGTCCAAGAAAAAATCTTTTAGGTTGGTGACCTCGTCCTAAAGGAAAATCAACATGTTACAAAAGTGGGCAAAAGTAAACGGGGAAATTTTTCTCCTAATTGGCTTGGAACCTATACCGTTACTCATACCTATAGATCAAGTGTTAATCATTTGTCTTCACTCAAAGGTAAACCCGAACCTAAGCCCCTCAATTCCTTGCATCTTCAACCATTCTATTGTTGAATCAAGTCCAAGATCATCTTGTGTCTATTAAACATTTTTCTCTTGAGCACCATTCACATTCCACTTACCTATTTTAAGGATCAATGTCTAAACAAAGATCATGTGATTACCCATTAATTTTTAGCCTTATCTTCAATATGAGTATCACGGCTCTACTCATGGAATAATACTCATGGCATTATTCTCATGGATACCTTTTGTCTTTTTTTCAAGATGGAATCCTATGGTCATTCATTCCTTAAATCATCTCTTTCATAAGATAACCTCTGTGTGTTATGTTTTTTTTTCATAAAATAAGTCTATACTTCTCTATAGTCTTGTCCATGACCTAAAAGTCCAAAAAAACAATTCAAAATTAATGTACGTGAGTTTCAAATTTAAACTCATTGAGTCAAACTTCTCACAAAAATATAACTCCCTCAAAAATGAAATCTAATCTTTCTATCTTGTTGCTATAAATAGACTACTCCCTCGAAGGACAGCTATGCAAAGCTAGCCATATTGTATATAGTCTAATACAAAAATAATACTATTCATGCAAAAAATAAAATAAAAATATTCCGAAGCTTCTTGCATCGATCAGTCTATCAAAACAAAAGCAAAAATAAAAGATAAATTTTTCATCATGGACTTTCCTATTTTGATCTCAGATCTCTTGCCAAAAAGGCATGCTGTCTCACACCAAGTTATGCTAAACCAACCTTCTTTCACCTCACCATATTTTTTCTCTAATCTTCTACATCCTCAAGGTAATTGTCATAAATTCAACATTTTATGATCATGTGACTTTCTTCACCCTTAGAAAAACCAATTATGTAATATCTTTTAGGGTTTTATGTTCATAATACCAATCTTGGGTATGCTCGAGTTGTCAATGTTCTTATCAATTAGACGACACTTTTGTCTCCTCTTACCATTCACATTTTTCTTACTTATTGATTCTCCTATACATGACCAAACCATTGGCACCTAAATTTTAAGAATTTCTCTTTTCACCTAAAATCACCCATACCTAGTTAACCTCAAAATCACCCATGCCTAAATGACCTAGACTCAACCATGCCTAAATGATCTAAAATCAACCATACCTAACTAACCTAGACTGAACCATGCCTAAAAGACCTAAAATAAACCATGCCTAACTGACCTAGACTCAATCTTACCTACCACAAACCTAACCCATCCCTCTACGTCGTCATATTCTTCCCTAGCTTATGGGAGAACTACATCGGCCTGAGTCCCCTTTTCTCCAGGGCTATGTAGGTAGAAACTATGAGGGCATGGTGACCTTGGAGGTTAGCTCAGCCACTCTTTCCCCTAACCAATTTTCCCCTTTATATTCACATTCTACCTTAGTTTCCATTTTACACAAAACTATGAAACTAAAACAATCAAAGACATATATACTTGCCATTTTCTCACATCACCATATCATACATCAATCATTTCACATTTCCCTAATATCAAATATTTGGAAATTCACACCAACACATACATATACATCATCATTTATTTATTTTCCATACTACCAATAACATGGAAATTAAATCAAACCCAAAGCAAAAACATGACCAAATCATGCCTAACTCTCAGGTAGACTCCACCATGCCTATACCTGACTCCATCATGCCTATATGACCCTAACTCCATCATGCCTAAATGTACCTCAGCTCCGTCATGCCTATATGACCTCGAATCCATCATGTCTAAATCACCTAAACTCCACCATGCCTAATTGACCTAAAACCCTCAAGTCATGAGTACATGGAGACTTCAACTCTTGTATATGCTCTAATTGAGACTAGAAACTTTCTCACGTACACATTTGATATGGAATTTCCAACCAAATTGAGTAGCTAAAGCAAAGATCCATCTAGATAACATTTTTATCTATAGCTAAATGGGAGCAAATTTGTATCAATACATAGTATATGCACAGATAAAAATCCTTACAAGTATCTCATACCATCTCATGCTACCATTCTCACGTCTTCATCACTTGTTTATGGTCTGCTATCTATTTCAAAAATCACTTTTTTTTTATAATATCACATATAGCAACTAATGGGTTTCTTCACCTGGTGGATCCTCTTGTCCAATCTCACCTATCTCCTCCTCCCTACTTAACACCCACCCTATAATATCATCTCCTCCTAATCTCCTCCTGGCCATCACCCAGGCCTGGCCTCTGAGAACTCGTAACCTCTCAATGTCCCTATCCATGGGCTTGACAGGACCCTATGCTCCCTGAACTATGAGTCTTAGATCTTGTCTTCTCACTACCTACCTTTTGGGCTATGTACTCGGCATATGAGGGAACATCTATACCAGCAGTTGTCAGTTGATCCTGATAATAGCAAGCCTCATTTAGTGCATACCTAAACCTCACCGTCGACATATGTTGTATTAGTGGTGCCTATGGGGTATCACTGGTCACCTGTCTGAAATTCATCACTACTAATATTGGCATTAGCCCCTTTCTTGAGGCATTCACTCCTTCCTGTATCAATGGGAACATCAGATTCTAGTGTAAGTGCCTATAACATGGTGAAATATCTACATCATGTGCATGCTTGGAGGAGGTACTCAACTTCCTATGCTGAAATCTGGGCATGTAAGAACTCAACCTATGCTCTGTGTGGTGGCCAATTTTTCTGGTCTATCAGATCCAGTCAATTATGTACCTAAAGAGTGGCTCAACAATCCTAGCCAATGAAGATCTCCAGTTTTTGAGGGCACCTTTCCCTATCCGACTTAGGCCTGTATGTTTTTCACTTGGGTACTGTGCATGTTGGATACCTATACACTCTGAATACTGTGTGTTAGGTCCCTGCAACGGATGGTTTTCGATGCCTGACCATGCTGTCATGTGGATTTACTCCTATCAAGTATCAAATGTGGGCACTTTGTTAATGGCTAAATATAGCTGTCTTATCCTTCATTGCTGTCTACCCAAAGCTGTGCTTCCCACTAGTACCTAGAATCCATCAGTGATACATGTAACATTACCGTCTTCTATGATAGTACCTATCTCTTCTAATCCTCTCAACAACACTCATTATGTTGCGGTGACATGTGAAAGGAGGAGGCACATCCTGTCGATGAATCCGATGATCTTTCAAGTAGGACTTTGAACTCATAGGTAATCATGGTGATGTTCCCCGTCTTGCGATCCTTGTAGCAAAGAGATCTGAGTAGCTGAAGCTCCAATCTTATTCCTCATAAATGCCACTTTGAATTTTTTGATAGTTCTCAAATATGCTTTCCACTTAATATCTTACGATAGACAAGGCCCTCCAATCATTTTCCTGTATGACATAATCATCATGTGTCCCTAGCCACCCTTGAAGTATTCCATCGACTAGTACCCATCATCTAAAACCAACTCATGTTAAAGTCGACTCCTGAACGTCAATCATGTCATGGACAACCAATTTTGGATACAGAGAATCCTCTTGTTCTTCCTCCATGACATCATCTTATAGGGTAATACCTAAGTAGCAACACAATTCTAAATCTCCTCAATCTCTCTTTTACTCACATAGACATCTAACCTATACAGTTCTACTAGGGAAATTCGGTTCCTCTTGAAAAGTCATCTACTCGGAATGTTTCGTTCCTTTTAGAAACAGATAAGGTTAGGGGCTAGGAGGAATACCTGTAGAATGTCGAGATGGTGTGCGCGTACCGTAGAGAAAGATCAGGCTGATTGCGAAGAACTCCTTTTTGTCTTGGAAGGACTACCTGCAAATAAGAACACAAGACCACAAGATTTTGATTAGACAATAAATGAGGAAACTGCCTTGGGCCCAGGAAATATGAAACTTCCTTTCGAAGGTGGTCAGTTTCCCTGCTAATATGAATTAACACAAAAGACTGTAAAATATCAATTAAGTTGCTTCGTTGAACTGGGTAGGGGAAAGGCTGGTTTTCTGGTTTTGATCAGAGGAACCGATGCCGGTTACTGATAACCGATGCCGGTTACTGATAACCGATACCGGTGGGTTCTAGGATCTGTAGGTTAGTTGCTTTGTGGGGTAGTTGTGTTGTTTGTAAGGCTGTATATAGGTGGTATTAGGAAATAAGGTGATGAGAGGTAGATGAATGATAGTTAGAGGTAATATGCATGCTGGGTAGTGGATTCAGGGATGGATTTATGAGGACTGTAATTCAAAAGGCATAAGAAATGTTATAACAGAGGACATGCAAGATGTGACTTACTGGTTTTGACGAAGATGCAAGCTGATCTCCTTTGCTGCAAACACTTCTGGTTTCTTCCACTCGTCTCTGCTCGGTCAAGTGAAGGTCTGGACTCTCTCGATCACTCCCAATGATGCTCTTTCTTGATTCAAAAAATCCTTTTCTCTGATCCAAAAATGAAATTCCGATCCTTTGTTTTTGGTTTGGGGAGCCCATTTACAGGGAACCGATGGCGGTTACGTAACCGACGGCGGTCGAGTAGGAACCGGCATCGGTAAGGAAAAAGTAGGCTATTTTTAGTAAAATAGCCCACCTTCCCTGCTTTTCTCCCGAGAGATCAGTTGCGGGCTTGGTCAAGTGGCTAGAAGGTCGGTTTTGGGTGCGAGTAAGGAGGCATTAGTTATGGATGTGAGTCTAGACCAAGTCATAGGTCTTAATTAGGTTAGTTTAGGGTTAGGGCTAGGTCATGATGAGGTGGCAAAATGAGGTGGCAGGTAAGGTGATGTGGATTTATCAATTACAAGGTAATTAATAAATAATTGTGTAAGGTTTAGGTGATGAGGTTAAGTTGCGAGATGAGATGCGGGTCACAAGGGGTCGTAAGACACAAATTTGGTGTCTACATTAGCCCCTTATTGTCGTGTAGCTTGTTTTGTAAAGCTGCGCGGACAATAATATGAAGTGGTTTCTCCTGTTAAGGGTATAGGTAATCCCCCTCAAATCTAGCACAGATTGAGCGAACGGGAAATCAGGGATAGGGTTGATAAAGGGTAAATGGGGTAGAGGGGATGGTAAGGTGGTGGGGTAGGTCCAAGGAAGCAGACGCATGTTGAAATGCAATAGTACGACTAGGGTACATGATTTGACGAGCAAACCAGCAGTGCATAGGCAAAGGTCGATAGTTTATCCAAACAAGGGTGATATAATCCTGGTATCCAAGGCATAGGAAGTAGCTCCAGGGTATATAACAGGTAAGGTACAGGAACGTTTAGGCGTGTTCGGCAGTACCAAATGGTTGGTTTGGTTGAGATAAACGTCACGGTCTAGGTCTAGGAAAAGTTGGTCGACAGATCAAGTCAAGGACCCTAATCATGCTAAAACACGAACAGGTGAGCTCGATTGAACAAAAGGTACAGGATGGATGGATAAAATAAAACGTTGATTGTGGGTATGGTATTGAAGTGATACGGCCGTGGGTCGGGCCAAGTTGCCTTGGGTCGGGCCAAATGGGTACAGCCTTGGGTCGGGCCGGATGGTTAGGGTGAGGCCTTGGGTCGGGCCAAATAGGTAGGTTGAGGCCTTGGGTCGGGCCAAATAGGTAGGTTGAGGCCTTGGGTCAGGCCGGATGGGTAGGGTGAGGCCTTGGGTCGGGCCAAATAGGGTAGGGGGTCGAGGCCTTGGGTCGGGCCAAATGGGTAGGTTGAGGCCTTGGGTCGGGCCGAATAGGTAGGGCCTTGGGTCAGGCCGAATGGGTAGGTTGAGGCCTTGGGTCGGGCCAAATGGTAGGGCGAGGCCTTGGGTCGGGCCGAGGTAGGGCGAGGCCTTGGGTCGGGCCAAATAGGTAGGTTGAGGCCTTGGGTCGGGCCAAATAGGTGGGGTGAGGCCTTGGGTCGGGCCGAATGGGTAGGTTGAGGCCTTGGGTCGGGCCGAATAGGTAAACAAATGGTGTTCAGCAAAGGTGGATATAGGTGATATGTGGTTAAAAAGGGGCAAATGGTAAATAAGGGCAAAAAAAAAAAATAAAAATTGGGGGAAAGTTGGCAGAAAAACCGATGTCGATTCTACATGACCGATATCGGTTAAGGGACCGATACCGGTTCATTAGGGCAAAATGAAACCGATATCGGTTAAGGGCGAAAAACCTATAAAAAGAAAAATACGGCTTGTCATTGTCACTTTGTTATTTGAAAACCAAATTGACTTGTCTGACGTGGAGAGTTGAGATTGGAGGTTTTATTGAGTGAGGTGGAGCTATTTTGCTGGAGGAGTGAGTTGTTTGCGGGCCCGAGTGAGGAGGAGGCAGCAGTTGATTGGCCGGGGACCCAGCAGATCAGAATTGGAGCCATGGCACAGGCAGGAGGAGCAGGAGGGGCTGGACCAGCTGGACCACCACCACCCATCCCACCACGACGACGTGTCGTCGTACGGGTAGGCTCGGAACTCTTTATTTTGTGCATTTGAATGGTATTAAGCGAAATTGGGGGTTTGGGTAGGAATTTACATGTTTTAGGAAATAATGAATAAATTGACGTAATTTGAAAAACGAAGAGGATAGATGGGTAAAATAGGGCAAGTCGGCTGGGTGGGTAGGTTTTTATGGTGTTTGGGTGGGTAGATAAGTATAAAAATGCAAAAATATGGGCGGGGGGCCGCGCGGGGGTTCGGCTCCCGGTAATTACAGCGACCGATGTCGGTTGCTAAGCGACCGGCATCGGTCGCAAATTGTGTGGACAGGGTGTGTTGGGCTGGACCGGCGTCGGTCGTATGTCAGGCCGGCGTCAGTTTGGGTTTGTATGGGTATGGGTTGGGTTGGGTTTTGGGTGAGGGTGTTGGGTGGGTTTGGGTTGGGTTGGGCGTGTTGTTTGGGTTGGGTTGGGTTTGGGTTTGGGTTTGTGATGGGACTGTGGGTTTGGGTGGGTGTTGGGTGGGGTGGGTTGGGTTTGGGTTTGGTTGTTTTGGGGTTTTTGTGGGGTAGATTTTGGGCTTTGGGTCGGGTAGGGGTTTGGGTGGGGTGGGTTTGGGTTGGGTTGGGTGGGTTTGGGTTGGGTGGGTGGGGTTGGGTTTGGGGTTTGGGTGGGGTGGGTTTGGTTTTTAGGTGGGTGGGTTTGGGTTTTGGGTGGGGTGGTAGAGAGTCGGGGTGTGGTCGGGGGGATAAAAGGGGGTTTAGAGGATAAAGTAGATGTTGTGATAAAAAGTAGGTCTAAGGATGTGGGTTGGTTTTGCAGGCACGTCAGCAGTTGACGATGCGGGATAGGATGCCCCCGCTGTTGGTGCGGATGAGACCACATGTGTCCGCAGCTCACTGGGTGATCATGCGCGAGGTGGGACTCGGTGGAGTCCAGAGGTACAGAGTGATAGAGAGAGATCACAGCCTGATGGTCGCCCTCATCGAGAGATGGGATCCGGCGACCAATGTGTTCCATCTCCCGACTGGGGAGATGACTATCACGTTGGAGGATGTGTATCGCATCCTTCGACTACCTATCGAGGGAGAGGCGGTCTTCCAGGTAGATTCAGAGACTGCCATGGACAGCATATTACAGGTTTTTGGAGATGCAGCCGCGCTACTTACCTATCACAGCGCGAGCATTGGGTATGGTGACATGTACCGTGCGCATCGACACGAGACACGGCTGGCTGTGCTGATGATGATTGGGATCACCTGCTTCGCCCTCCCGGACTCAGAGGGAGGCCGCTTTCCACGGGCGTTGATGGGGGTGTTGCTTGAGATGATTGAGGAGCATACTTGCTATGCGTGGGCACCAGTGTATCTGGTGCAGCTATACAGAGAGCTCTGGGGTTATCGCCGGATGAGGTGATTCGGTATCTGTTCGACATTTTTGCTGCATTGTTGGGCATATGAGCACATCATATGCATCAGGCCAGTAGGGTTACCCCAGCAGCCAGGGCCACAGGTCATATACAGATATGGCTTTCAGAGGTGGTTGGGGGTCGTGGGGCAGCCACGAGCAGTTCTTGCAGGGCGAGATGTGGCGTATTATAGACATTTATTAGAGGGCCTGACAGCGGTAGACATCGTATGGAGACCTTACAGAGGTCATCACCCGCACAGAGGAGGCCGAGTACAGTTACGCTGGATCCAGTACACTTTCTGGATAGCAGGACGGAGGCCGGGAGAGTACGAGAGGATACCCCTAGAGAGGGTACGCAGGCAGATGGGGCTGCGACAGGACGAGCCACCTCCCTTCCCTCAGTACAGGAGGGATGATGTAGAGGCCCCACTGCCTGCACCACAGCCCTTGGATCCAGATTGGGTTGCAGAGAGGCCAGCAGATGATGGCGTAGATGATGTTGGGTGCACGGGAGCATACAGGGTTTGGTGGGCTGGTCAGAGAGCGGCGAGGGTAGCACAGCCCGCACAGCCAGACTTGGCAGCGGTGACGGCAGAGAGAGATCAGCTCAGGGGCCAGGTGCAGTTATTACAGGGGCAGCTTGCTGCTGCGCAGGCACAGATAGGGGTCTTACAGGGGCAGCTAGCCCAGGCTCAGGTACAGGCACAGGCAGCACCACCACCAGCAGCACAGCCACAGGTGCAGGTACAGGTACAGGCAGCAGTACCAGCAGCAGCACAGCCACAGCCCCAGGCACAGGTACAGATACCACTGCCAGCAGCGGCACAGCCACAGGCACCACCAGCACAGGCACAGGGGGTACTGGCAGTAGGAGTCCGGGGACCAGCCCCAGTACCGACGGTGGCACGGGATAGATACATGGAGGCGAGAGTGGAGGCCCGGTACTATCAGGATGTTCTTGATAGTACCGGAGCTGAGTATCAGCCATATGCGGCACACCGAGCGGAGACCTCGCGTAGTCAGAGATCGCAGGGAGGTGCAGCCACAGCCGGCGTGTCTGTTACAGGTAGGAGGCGAGAGGCACCGCAGGGACCAGCAGGGAGAGGTGCTGAGGGTGGTGGGGAGAGCTGAGGGATCCCCACATAGTTTTTGTATAGGGACATGGGCACCGGTCTGCGAACCGGTTGTGTTGATAGAGGCCTGCGTGCCGTCATTTATTCATGTATGGATTCATTTATTCATTATATACCGGCCTGCGAGTCGAGTACGGGTTGTATATTTGATACCGGCCTGCGAGCCGAGTATATTTTTGATATGAGGGACCGGCCTGCGAGCCGAGTCGAGATTTTGGATAGTTATTGCGGCCTGCGTGCCGGCTTAGTTGTATGATGAGATCACAGAGGCCCCGATGCAGGGCACATTGTATATTTGAAAATTTGTATATATATATAGAGATGATGTTTTGATCCACATGCAGTGTTCAAAAATGTGTTTAAGTATTTTGTCGATGGTTTGTGATATAGAATGTAGGATGAGTTTAGTTGACATGTTGATATATTGATGATGTTGATGTTTTTGTTTTTGCATATATATGGATGACATGTTATATGATGAAATGTTGCATGTTGTGGGCTGGTTTTGTGACATTGTTATATATGTATCTGATGAGTTGGATCCAAATGATGAGTTTTTGGTTTTGTGTAGATGTGACTTAGTTGATGGTTTGTTTGTTTTTGTAAAATAGATGATGTTATGGACATTGTAATGATATGTGTGGTGGATGGAGAAATATGGATAATGGTGTTGTTATGCAGGAAAAAGGGCGGGCGCGACAAAAAATTAGGTAGAAAATGAAGAAAAAGAACCATGTTGTAAAAAGATAGGTCTATAACCGATATCGGTTAGCGTAACCGACGTCGGTAGACAGTAGACCGATATCGGTTACATAACCGATACCGGTTATTTAGGTATGAGCTTTTCTAAAAATAAAAAAGCTAGGGTGGCAACTTAAGTTCTAATTTTGAGAGCCATGCAAGAAGTTAAATACGCGAACGCGACGCTTTTTGACGACTGAGACAGGTATTTGCATGAGAGATTTGAGTGATTAGGAGTAAAGAGACAGGGAAAGTGATTGTGATCTGAGATTCAGAAGACAGAAAGGCAGGTTTGAAAAAGGTGGTGATAATGGCAGGACGAGGAGAAACATCCAGCAGGCAGGGACAAGAGGGAAGACAAGGGCCACCTCAAGCTACTGCAACCCAAGAGGTAACGTTTTGTTTGTGATTTGACTACTGCATGTTTTGTGAATAAGATGGGGGAGAGTATGTGGGTAGATATGAGAAAGAAAAGATGATAACAAGGGTTATAAATGGGGTGAGTGTTACATGGTAGGTAATCAAGGGTTTCAAGTATGTCTGTGTATACAGAGAGGAATAAACGAGCAATTTATTGTCGTAGGTGGTTGTTTTAGGCAAGGTGTATGAAAGTAACAGGGACCGATATCGGTTAGGGATAACCGGTATCGGTTACTCAACCGGTACCGGTTAGCTGTAAACGATACCGGTTGCTGTAGGAATTTCCAGAATTTGAGAAAAAAACCCGGGGGGATTGGAGGAATTGAATGGTTTTTTGTTATTTGGATGTATGCAGGCAGAGGCAGGGTTGAGGATGAATGATAGTGTACCAGCGCTGTTGTCACGAATCCGAGCGGATGTAACGCCAGCTGAATGGACATTGATAAATCATTTGGGGTTAAGTGGAATCCGCTATTATTCACGAATCGCACGTAACCATGCTATGTTACAGGCGTTGATTGAGAGATGGAATCCTGAGACAAATACCTTCTATCTGCCAACAGGGGAAATGACAGTAACATTGGAAGATGTGTTCCGTATTTTGAGACTCCCAATTACAGGAAAACCAGTATATCAGGCATTACCTAGCGCGGCACGGGGAGCGATAACAGCAGTATTTGGTCCATACGCACGAGATTTAACACAGCGAGGTTTGTCATTTACGTATGGGATAATGTATGCAGCACATCCTGAGGAGACAAGGTTAGCAGTAATATTAATGATAGCGGTAGGGTATTATGCATTACCGAGGGCAGAAGGGGGAAGATTTCCAAAGGCATTGATGTGTGTTATTTGGGAGATGATAGAAAGGAACGTGACTTTTGCATGGGCACCTGCATATTTGGCGGAGCTATACAGGGGTTTATGGGCTTGTAGGTGAAATCACAGAACGACACTGGATTGTTCATACTTATTACACTGTTGGGCCTATGAGCACATTGTTTGTGTGCGACCAATAGGCCGACCCATCCAGTCAGGAGAGACCGGAGTACAGAGGTTGGGATTCAGACGATGGGTCCAAATAGAACAAGAGGCAAGATCCCAGGCTATGACGGGTGACATTGAGTATTATAGGCAGGTATGGGAGAGGGTGACGATTGCGGATATCTGTTGGCGGCCTTACGGGAACTATATGGTAACAGAGAATATAGCTGAGGAGTTGAGGGGTGTAGAGCGATTGAGGTGGATCGCAGGGCACAGGCCAGGTGAGTATGAGAGGATTCCTATAGATCACGTGCGGTGACAATTTGGATTCGTGCAGGATATACCACAGGCTTATAGACCATATATGAGGATCGACGCAGAGGCAGTATTCTCACCTCCCCAGCCAACACCTCCAGAAGGTCCTGAAGAAGTAGCAGCCGATCGCAGGGTAATGGACGCAGGAACGACAGAGGCCTATAGATTATGGTGGGTAGCAGAGCTGCAAGGTGTACGTGATCGTCCTGACATAGCGGTGATTACAGCAGAGAGGGATCGTCTGCAGCGTTTGGTTCAGCAGCTCCAAACGCAGGTGAATGAGACAAGAGGATTGTTAGTGGTTGCGGAGTCACGGGCAGAGAGACTAGAGGCTGGAGTCCTCCATGCGAGAGGGCATATTCATATGTTACAGGAGAGATTGGCAGATCAGTGGGCGGTACCAATAGCCGTGGTACCATTGAGGACAGAGAGGCCTGGCGAGAGGGGTCGACGATCACGATCATCACCTAGTTCGGGATGAGGCGTGAGGGTCTAAATAAATGTTAGCAAGGTATAAGAATAAATAAGAGTACCGACCTGCGTGTCGATGATAGAGAAGATGTATTTGTTTAACATCTAAATAAAACGAGATATGTATGTTGATTTGAGTTATAATAATAAGAATGTTTTCGTTTTGACTTTCGGTGTTTTGAAAAAGGATAAAGAGGAATGTGATTAAATAGAAATACACAAAAAATATTTATATTTACCACACATGATAGGTTATGGTAGGGGATGGTCGAGCTAACCTTGGGAGACCCCATGTCTCCGAAGTGCTGCCTACATAGCCCATTGCACAAAGCAAGGAGGGGCCTCAGACCGATGTAGTTCTCCCTTAGGATCAGGGAGAGGCGAATTCAGGCAATTTGGTACGGTTTAGGCAATTGGTTGATTGGTAAGAATATTGATATTAATATTGGTAAGGTAAGGTTGTTGGTGTCGGAAATGAATTGGTGATGTTGTAAAAGGTATAAGGGAAGCGAAAGTTAGCCTACCCAAGTGGTAGGGAACCATGTCCTGATCAAGATCAACACACAATCCTAGATGCGAGGCAAAGCGGAAAGAGTGCTCCGTAGGTGAAAAGAGCTAAACAAACCACCAAACGTAGAACGAGCTTGAAGCCCTAGGTACCGTGCATAGACGAGAAGTCCATAGGTGAAAAGAGTTGTATGATCACAATATATCGGGTGAACGTTACGTCCCTTGAGTTGAAACAAATGGTGAGGTGAGGTGGATGATATAGCTGAGGTACAGAGAATTTATTACAAAGTGAGTGTTCTGACGAAAGAGAACCTACCCTAAATAGACAAGTCCATGACCCAAAAAGTTCTTTTGAATGAGGCCTTTATTTTACTGAATATAGACTGATCGATGCGGGAAGTCTACAAGGGATATTGATTGTGCTATTCTTGAGGTCTTCACGAAGCTGATCAATGCGAGAAGCTTCTGATAAAGGCTGACTGTGTATAGCTGTCCTTCGAGGGAGTAGTCTATTTATAGTAGCAAATATGATTTTAGTGCATAGCTATCCTTCGGGGGAGCAGTCTATATAGAATAGCAGCATAATTTGGCATATAGCTGTCCTTCGAGGGAACAATCTATATATAATTTAGATAGCTAGATGTTCTTTTGGCGTGAAGCATCTAGCTTGGTAGGAAGTTTGACTTAAGAAAATCCCATAAGAATACGGCTTATTTAATACTTGAAGTCATGGACTAGACTAAAAAGGGAAGGCATCGTTTAAGTGAGGTGAGAATCAAACTATGTGAGCTTGATTTTTATTATGAGGTGTAGGAAACGAAGTGCAGTGTGGTGGTATGTGAGCTCAAGGGACGAGCGGCAGGTAGATAAGAAGTGATATAACACTAAATTCAACAGTAGAATGGTCGAAGATGCAAGGCATTAAGGGGTTCAGGCTCAGGCTTACCATTAAGCGAAGCTAAACGATAAGTGCCTGATCCATAGGTGTGAGTGACTATATAAGGCCCAATCCAATTGGGAGCAAATTTTCCACGTTTGCTCTTTTCTAGTTTGGTGACATGTTGATTCTCTTTGAGGACAAGATCACCAACCTTAAAGGTACGCTCATGAAGTCGCTTATCATAAGCACGTTGATGCGTTTTTGATAGATTTGAAGGTGATCAGAGCTGTAAGATGACGTTCGTCAAGAAGCTCCAATTGGGCTAACCGCTCTTGGTGGAAATCATCGTTGGTGAGAATATCCTGAAGAGATATTCTAAGGGAGGGTATTTGTATTTCGAGAGGCAAAACAGCCTCGGTACCATATACCAAAGAAAAAGGTGTGGCATTAGTAGATAGATTTGATAGTAAGTAAGCCCAACTGGAGACCCAGAACAAGGGGATGTCGTATTCCGTGTATCAATTAGTGCAAGGGAAATCATTGAGTCTTTCAAAGAGGCATACGCTCAGCGTTTAGGAGAGAGAACAATGCCAGCTTCCACTGCGTGGCATTTGGATCCATTGAAGAGAGAGTCATTGATACGACTCCTCCTGAGTGAAAGAGTGGCGATGAGTTCGTCGGGGAATGTAAAATTGGTTAATTATTTTCTCCAGGTAAAGAGGCTTCAAAACAAGTTGGTTTGCGATGGTTTTTCCTTTGATTGATTTCTGGTGGACGAACTCAAGGTCGAGGTCAGCGAGGAGCATGAGCCATCGGGCGATGCGTTGGTTTAGATGAGGTTTGAACATTGTAATGGATGGGGTCTGTGTTGGTGGTGATGATGAAAGTTTTGTGATTCAAAAGGTAGTGTTGGAGCTGGTAGCCACGAATGATGATAGGGCTAGGCACAATTTTCTACATGTGTATACCTAGTCTCATAGTCCACCAAAAGTACGACTTATATAATAACGTACGGCTTGTTCTCGATTCTCAGAGTCTCAGCCGGCATCTTTCTCTACGGTATGAGCACATCATCTCAACATTCTACAGGTATTCCTCCTAGCCCCAACCCTTATCTGTTTCTAAAAGGAACGAACATTCCGAGTGAAACACAATGTCAGGACGATGAGTCAATTCTCACCTACATTGGTGAAAAATATTCTTATATTCACCAGTCATTACCTTCTGATACACAAACCATGTTAAATGAATCAACCATCAAAATCAATATTCACACTCAAGATGACCCGCACATTCTAAAAATTGGCTAATCTTTAGATGTTGTTGAATGGGAATATTTACTTATTTCCTTTAGGATCATAGCAACGATTTTGCTTAGTCATATGCTAATATTCCCAGTATTGACCCAAACATTGTGGTCCATAATATCGTCACTATTTCTGAAGCCAAACTCGTGAAACAGAAGCTACGAAAAAATGCATCCTCTCATTTCCCTTCTTGTTAAAAAATTCCAACGTCTTCTTTCGGTTTCCTTCATCCTACCCATTAATTACCCTCAATGGATCTCTAACATTTTTCCTATCATAAAAGTGACAGAGGGACTCCGTATTTACACGGATTTCTATGAACTTAACTTAGCTTGCCCCAAAGATGAATTTCCTCTACCTAGTATTGACCAACTAGTTGATCTCACTATCGGCCATGAGATGTTATCACTCATAGACAATTTCTTAGGTTATAACCAAATATTAATTTCCTTGAAAGATCAACACAAGACCACCTTCATCACTCCTTGGGGGACCTTATGCTATCATTTCATGCCCTTTGGCCTTAAAAATGATGGTGCTACATATCATCGGGCTATGACTTATATCTTTCATGACATAATGCATTACATATTAGAATATTATGTTGACAATCTTCTTACCAAATCAAAACATCGAGTCGAACACCTTACAGTCCTTAAGGTCATCTTAAACCATCTCATCAAGTACTGTGTTTACCTTTAACCTAAGAAGTGTGTCTTCATTGTTTTCTCTGGAAAGCTCCTTGGTTTATTGTTTCTTTTTGGGGCATTGAAGTTAATCCCTCTAAAATCATGGATATTCTCGAAATGCCTCCACCCACTAACCTTCATCACCTTCATAGTTTGTAAGGTAAGTTGCAATCTATTCATCGTTTTATTGCATAGCTTTCTGATCGTTGCCATATATTTCATCATCTCCTTAAAAAGGATTTCTCCTTCAAATGGGATGATGAATGCAACAAAGCCTTTGACTCCTTAAAAAATACTTCATCCAACCACCTGTGGTCATTCCCCCTAAAGATGACCAACCATATTACCTTTACATTTCTACTACTGATCATTCCCTGGGTTTCATGCTCACTCATCGTGAAGAGAAACACAAGGAGCAAGTTGTTTATTATATAAGTCATACACTTTTAGACTACGAAACTGGATATACTCATGCTTAACTCTACTTAGCCTTAGTTTTTTTCGCCACTAAAATTCAACATTACCTACTCAACCACAAAACCTTTTTTGTCACCAATAGTGACCCCTTACATTACATGTATGCTTAGCCTTACCAACATCAATGTGTTGCACATTGGCTGATGCTTCTTACAGACCTAGACCTTGAATTCATCCATCAAAAATATATCAAAGGACAAACCATCACTGACCAACTCATAGACACACCTCTCTCTGGAAATCAATCCTCTAACTTTGATTTCTCGGATGAATCCATCATACCCTCTCTTTGGATGATACCATTTACCAGATGACCTTATTCTTTGATGGTCCAAATTTCATCACGAGGGTGGTTCTGAATTTATCGTCATTCCTCTTCACAGTGAGCCTATGCCATTATCTTTCAAACTATATTTTTTATTGTACTAACAATATCACCAAATATGTATCACTAGTGTTAGGCCTTCAAACAATTATTTCCTTTGAAGTTAAATCAATTAATATCTTTAGCAACTCTCAACTCATTGAAAACCAAGTTAATGGTATATACCAGTGTCATAACGAGATACTTCATAACTATAAGCATCATGTTGACATACTTTTGACTACCTTTGACCGATATGAACTTCAAACCACCCCACATTCCACTAATAAATTTGTAGAAACCATGGCCTGTCTTAGTTCTCAAATCCCCACTTTACCCTCCAAATTGAAAATCTTTGTCACCGTATAAAGGTTGCAATCACCTTATTATTTATTTTGAGATGTCAACCTAGTTGGAACCATTTAAAATGACCCACGTGACCTTTGGTATAATCATTTTACTGACTACCTTTCTCTTTCCATTCTTCCTCCAAATTTTACTTGCAGTGGACAACAATCTTTCCTTAAAAGTGTCTCTCGCTATGTTGTTATGGGTGGTCTTCTCTATAAATGGTGATTTGACGGTATTCTCTTTTGATTCCTTACAAGTTCTGAAATCCCGTACACCATCAAGGAAGTTCATGAAAAAATTTGTGGGGGTCACTTCAATGGTTTAGTTGTCGCTAAACACATTCTTCACCTGGGCTATTACTGGCCAACCATAAACCATGATTTTTGTGCCTATGTAAAGCATTGTGTGAAGTTTCAGAAAATGCTAACCTATCAAACCCCTATTCATGCCTTACAGTTTACACGAAACCTTTGGCCTTTATCTTAATGGGGTTTGGATCTTGTTAGAGAGATTAATCCTCATTCTTCCCAACGTCATCAATGGATTATACCTGCTACCAAATATTACACTAAATGGGTGGAAGCCATGCTTCTCATTTCTAAAAAAGATGATAAAATATGTGAATTCATCAACCATCACATCATTTATCAATTTTTTATCCCTCACCTCCTCATCACTAATAACGACAAATAATTAAAAAAAAAAACCCTACTAAAACTCTGTGATGCCTTCGACATTCAACTCAATTTTTTTTCACATTATTATCTTTAAACAAATGGCCAAATGGAATCAACCAACAATACCTTAAACAAAATTCTTATGAAAGTAGTTGACGATACTAGAAAGGATTGGCATACGCATATTCCTTTTTCCTTATGGGCTTATCACACTAGTATTCATACATCAACTACCACCATGCATTTCTCTCTAGTCTACGGTACAGAGGATGTTTTTCCTCTCGAAGTTTAGATACCATCTCTTCGTATCTCACTCAAAGATATGCTCAATGATGATAATTTTTTCCAGGACTGTTTGGCACAACTCAAGTTATTAGAAAAATGTCATCTCAATGCTCTTGACCACCTCCAAATCTACCAAAAACATATCAAACGTGCCTACAATAAATGTGTCCAAGAAAAAATCTTTTAGGTTGGTGACCTCGTCCTAAAGGAAAATCAACATGTTACAAAAGTGGGCAAAAGTAAACGGGGAAATTTTTCTCCTAATTGGCTTGGAACCTATACCGTTACTCATACCTATAGATCAAGTGTTAATCATTTGTCTTCACTCAAAGGTAAACCCGAACCTAAGCCCCTCAATTCCTTGCATCTTCAACCATTCTATTGTTGAATCAAGTCCAAGATCATCTTGTGTCTATTAAACATTTTTCTCTTGAGCACCATTCACATTCCACTTACCTATTTTAAGGATCAATGTCTAAACAAAGATCATGTGATTACCCATTAATTTTTAGCCTTATCTTCAATATGAGTATCACGGCTCTACTCATGGAATAATACTCATGGCATTATTCTCATGGATACCTTTTGTCTTTTTTTCAAGATGGAATCCTATGGTCATTCATTCCTTAAATCATCTCTTTCATAAGATAACCTCTGTGTGTTATGTTTTTTTTTCATAAAATAAGTCTATACTTCTCTATAGTCTTGTCGATGACCTAAAAGTCCAAAAAAAACAATTCAAAATTAATGTACGTGAGTTTCAAATTTAAACTCATTGAGTCAAACTTCTCACAAAATATAACTCCCTCAAAAATGAAATCTAATCTTTCTATCTTGTTGCTATAAATAGACTACTCCCTCGAAGGACAGCTATGCAAAGCTAGCCATATTGTATATAGTCTAATACAAAAATAATACTATTCATGCAAAAAATAAAATAAAAATATTCCGAAGCTTCTTGCATCGATCAGTCTATCAAAACAAAAGCAAAAATAAAAGATAAATTTTTCATCATGGACTTGCCTATTTTGATCTCAGATCTCTTGCCAAAAAGGCATGCTATCTCACACCAAGTTATGCTAAACCAACCTTCTTTCACCTCACCATATTTTTCTCTAATCTTCTACATCCTCAAGGTAATTGTCATAAATTCAACATTTTATGATCATGTGACTTTCTTCACCCTTAGAAAACCAATTATGTAATGCCTTTTAGGGTTTTATGTTCATAATACCAATCTTGGGTATGCTCGAGTTGTCAATGTTCTTATCAATTAGACGACACTTTTGTCTCCTCTTACCATTCACATTTTTCTTACTTATTGATTCTCCTATACATGATCAAACCATTGGCACCTAAATTTTAAGAATTTCTCTTTTCACCTAAAATCACCCATGCCTAAATGACCTAGACTCAACCATGCCTAAATGATCTAAAATAAACCATACCTAACTAACCTAGACTGAACCATGCCTAAAAGACCTAAAATAAACCATGCCTAACTGACCTAGACTCAATCTTACCTACCACAAACTAACCCATCCCTCTACGTCGTCATATTCTTCCCTAGCTTATGGGAGAACTACATCGGCCTGAGTCCCCTTTTCTCCAGGGCTATGTAGGTAGAACTATGAGGGCATGGTGACCTTGGAGGTTAGCTCAGCCACTCTTTCCCCTAACCAATTTTCCCCTTTATATTCACATTCTACCTTAGTTTCCATTTTACACAAAACTATGAAACTAAAACAATCAAAGACATATATACTTGCCATTTTCTCACATCACCATATCATACATCAATCATTTCACATTTCCGTAATATCAAATATTTGGAAATTCACACCAACACATACATATACATCATCATTTATTTATTTTCCATACTACCAATAACATGGAAATTAAATCAAACCCAAAGCAAAAACATGACCAAATCATGCCTAACTCTCCTAGACTCCACCATGCCTATACCTGACTCCATCATGCCTATATGACCCTAACTCCATCATGCCTAAATCACCTCAGCTCCGTCATGCCTATATGACCTCGAATCCATCATGTCTAAATCACCTAAACTCCACCATGCCTAATTGACCTAAACTCAATCATGCCTACATGACCTCAACTCCATAATGCCTAATTCAACTAGTTTCTAACATACACAATAAAAATGGAAATTAAAGATGAGTACATCATCCATCCAGTTAACATCATAATCTATATAAATTGGAGCATCTTTGTATCAATACACATATACACAGATAAAAATACATACAAGTATCTCAAAAAATCTCATATACAATCTCACGTCTTCATCACGTAGTCTGGTATATATATCAAAAATCACAGTGATCATATAATGTCACATATAGTGACTAATCCTCACCCCACCTGATATCCTCTTGTCCAATCTCACCTATCTCCTCCTCCCTACTTAACACCCACCCTATAATATCATCTCCTCCTAATCTCCTCCTGGCCATCACCCAGGCCTGGCCTCCGAGAACTCGTAACCTCTCAATGTCCCTATCCATGGGCTTGACAGGACCCTATGCTCCCTGAACTATGAGTCTTGGATCTTGTCTTCTCACTACCTACCTTTTGGGCTATGTACTCGGCATATGAGGGAACATCTATACCAGCAGTTGTCAGTTGATCCTGATAATAGCAAGCCTCATTTAGTGCATCCCTAAACCTCACCGTCGACATATTCTACAGTGGTGCCATGGGTATCACTATAACCTGTGAAATTCTCCCTACTAATATTGGCCTTAGCCCCTTTCCTGAGGCCTTCCCTCCTTCCTGTACCATGGGACTTTGTCCTAGTGTAAGTTCCTATAATATGGGACATTGTCCCTAGGCATGTGGGGGTACTTATACCTATGCTGAAATCTGGGCATGTAAGGCCACAACCTATGCCTGTGTAGTGGCCAATTGACCCTATAAACTAGTCACTTATGCCTAAAGGGTGGCTACCTATCCTCCATCCCGATCTCCACCCTGTGCGGGCACCTTTCCCTATACTACCTAGGCCTGTAGGGATATCACCTGAGCCTGTAAAGTGGCTACCTATACCTCTGACCCTGTGTGTTATCCCTGCAACCCTGTAATCTATGCCTGAAGGGTGTCTGAATGACCCTATAAAGTATCCCTCTGCACTATGAGAATGGCTAAATCTAGCTATCTTATCCTTATTGGTGTCACCCGTAGCTGTGCCACCCACCAATACCTATATCCATCAGTGATACCTGCATCATTAATTCTTCTATCTACCACCTTCTCCTATAATCCTGTCAAGACACTCGGATGTGGTGGAGACATGGGAAAGGTGGGGGCACATCCTTCCATAATCCAAACTTCCGTCTGACCTTGTCCATAGGTATCATCTCATGTTCCCCGTCTTGCCATCCTTGTATCCATCTTAGTAGCTGAAGCTCCTCTAAATCCTCATCCATGCCTTTGTAGGATGGATAGTCCACATATGGTTTCCACATAATATCCACTGTAGAAAGGCCCTCCAATCATTACCTGTATGACAAATATTATGTGTCCCTCGCCACCCTTGGGTTTCCATCGACTAGTACCCATCATCTAAAACCAACTATGAGAAAGCCACCCCTGAACCAATCATGTCATGGAAAACCAACTGGGTGCAGAGAAATGATGTGCTCATATGCCCAATAGTGTAATAAATAAGTACAACACATACCAAATCTCCTCAATCTCTCATATGCCCATAGCTCCCTATACAGTTGTACTAGGAAAGTCGGTTCCCAAGAAAAGCATATCCACTCCTCGATCATATCCTATAGCACCCCCATTAGTGCTCACAGAAACCTACCACCCTTAGAATATGGAAATGAAAAACATCCAACTGCCACCATCATCAACAAAGATAGCCTAGTCTCTTGCAGATAGGATGCATACATATCTCCATAAGTGAGGATCACGCTGTGATACCTCATCTCGCCCATCACCTCACCAAATATAGACATTATCAGCTCCACCAATGCCTCAGATGAAATGGAATATACTAGATCCCTAACAATAGGAATTTGTGGGATCCTATATACATCGTCCAAGGTGATTGTCATCTCACCCATCAGTAGGTGAAAGGTATTGGTCATGGAATCTTGTCTATTGATGAGAGCAACCATCAAACTATGATCCTAAGCTATACATCTATGACATCAGATTGCACTAAGTGTTTCACTCGGAATGTTTCGTTCCTTTTAGAAATAGATAAGGTTAGGGGCTAGGAGGAATACCTGTAGAATGTCGAGATGGTGTGCGCGTACCGTAGAGAAAGATCAGGCTGATTGCGAAGAACTCCTTTTTGTCTTGGAAGGACTACCTGCAAATAAGAACACAAGACCACAAGATTTTGATTAGACAATAAATGAGGAAACTGCCTTGGGCCCAGGAAATATAAAACTTCCTTTTGAAGGTGGTCAGTTTCCCTGCTAATATGAATTAACACAAAAGACTGTAAAATATCAATTAAGTTGCTTCGTTGAACTGGGTAGGGGAAAGGCTGGTTTTCTGGTTTTGATCAGAGGAACCGATGCCGGTTACTGATAACCGATACCGGTGGGTTCTAGGATCTGTAGGTTAGTTGCTTTGTGGGGTAGTTGTGTTGTTTGTAAGGCTGTATATAGGTGGTATTAGGAAATAAGGTGATGAGAGGTAGATGAATGATAGTTAGAGGTAATATGCATGCTGGGTAGTGGATTCAGAATGGATTTAGGAGGACTGTGATTCAAAGAGCATAAGAAATGTTATAACAGAGGACATGCAAGATGTGACTTACTGGTTTTGACAAAGATGCAAGTTGATCTCCTTTGCTGCAAACACTTCTGGTTTCTTCACTCGTCTCTGCTCGGTCAAGTGAAGGTCTGGACTCTCTCGATCGCTCCTGATGCTCTTTCTTGATTCAAAGAATCCTTTTCTCTGATCCAAAAATGAAATTCCGATCCTTTGTTTTTGGTTTGGGGAGCCCATTTACAGGGAACCGATGGCGGTTGCGTAACCGACGGCGGTCGAGTAGGAACCGGCATCGGTAAGGAAAAAGTAGGCTATTTTTAGTAAAATAGCCCACCTTCCCTGCTTTTCTCCTGAGAGATCAGTTGCGGGCTTGGTCAAGTGGCTAGAAGGTCAGTTTTGGGTGCGAGTAAGGAGGCATTAGTTATGGATGTGAGTCTAGACCAAGTCATAGGTCTTAATTAGGTTAGTTTAGGGTTAGGGCTAGGTCATGATGAGGTGGCAAAATGAGGGTGGCAGGTAAGGTGATGTGGATTTATCAATTACAAGGTAATTAATAAATAATTGTGTAAGGTTTAGGTGATGAGGTTAAGTTGCGAGATGAGATGCGGGTCACAAGGGGTCGTAAGACACAAATTTGGTGTCTACATTAGCCCCTTATTGTCGTGTAGCTTGTTTTGTAAAGCTGCGTGGACAATAATATGAAGTGGTTTCTCCTGTTAAGGATATAGGTAATCCCCCTCAAATCTAGCACAGATTGAGTGAACGGGAAATCAGGGATAGGGTTGATAAAGGGTAAATGGGGTAGAGGGGATGGTAAGATGGTGGGGTAGGTCCAAGGAAGCAGACGCATGGTAAAATGTAATAGTACGACTAGGGTACATGATTTGACGAGCAAACCAGCAGTGCATAGGCAAAGGTCGATAGTTTATCCAAACAAGGGTGATATAATCCTGGTATCCAAGGCATAGGAAGTAGCTCCAGGGTATATAACAGGTAAGGTACAGGAACGTTTAGGCGTGTTCGGCAGTACCAAATGGTTGGTTTGGTTGAGATAAACGTCACGGTCTAGGTCTAGGCAAAGTTGGTCGACAGATCAAGTCAAGGACCCTAATCATGCTAAAACACGAACAGGTGAGCTCGATTGAACAAAAGGTACAGGATGGATGGATAAAATAAGACATTGATTGTGGGTATGGTATTGAAGTGATACGGCCATGGGTCGGGCCAAGTTGTTAGGTTACAGCCTTGGGTCGGGCCGGATGGTTAGGGTGAGGCCTTGGCCTTATTGGGTGGCGGGCCAAATAGGTCAGGTCGGATGGGTAGGGTGAGGCCTTGGGTCGGGCCAAATGGGTAGGTTGAGGCCTTGGGTCAGGCCAAATGGGTAGGTCGAGGCCTTGGGTCAGGCCGAATAGGTAGGTTGAGGCCTTGGGTCGGGCCAAATGGGTAGGTTGAGGCCTTGGGTCGGGCCAAATGGGTAGGTTGAGGCCTTGGGTCGGGCCGAATAGGTAGGTTGAGGCCTTGGGTCGGGCTAAATGGGTAGGGCGGGGCCTTGGGTCGGGCCAAATAGGTAGGTTGAGGCCTTGGGTCGGGCCAAATGGGTAGGTTGAGGCCTTGGGTCGGGCCGAATGGTAGGTTGTGGCCTTGGGTCGGGCCAAATGGTAGGTTGAGGCCTTGGGTCGGGCCGAATGGGTAGGTTGAGGCCTTGAGTCGTCAGGCCGAATAGGTAGGGTGAGGCCTTGGGTCGGGCCGAATAGGTAGGTTGAGGCCTTGGGTCGGGCCGAATAGGTAAACAAATGGTGTTCAGCAAAGGTGGATATAGGTGATATGTGGTTAAAAAAGGGGCAAATGGTAAATAAGGGCAAAAAATTGGGGGAAAGTTGGCAGAAAAACCGATGTCGATTCTACATGACCGATATCGGTTAAGGGACCGATACCGGTTCATTAGGGCAAAATGAAACCGATATCGGTTAAGGGCGAAAAACCTATAAAAAGAAAAATACGGCTTGTCATTGTCACTTTGTTATTTTTGAAAACCAAATTGACTTGTCTGACGTGGAGAGTTGAGATTGGAGGTTTATTGAGTGAGGTGGAGCTATTTTGCTGGAGGAGTGAGTTGTTTGCGGGCCCGAGTGAGGAGGAGGCAGCAGTTGATTGGCCGGGGACCCAGCAGATCAGAATTGGAGCCATGGCACAGGCAGGAGGAGCAGGAGGGGCTGGACCAGCTGGACCACCACCACCCATCCCACCACGATGACGTGTCGTCGTACGGGTAGGCTCGGAACTCTTTATTTTGTGCATTTGAATGGTATTAAGCGAAATTGGGGGTTTGGGTAGGAATTTACATGTTTTAGGAAATAATGAATAAATTGACGTAATTTGAAAAACGAAGAGGATAGATGGGTAAAATAGGGCAAGTCGGCTGGGTGGGTAGGTTTTTATGGTGTTTGGGTGGGTAGATAAGTATAAAAATGGAAAAATATGGGCAGGGGGCCGCGCGGGGGTTCGGCTCCCGGCAATTACAGCGACCGATGTCGGTTGCTAAGCGACCGACATCGGTCGCAAATTGCTTGGACACGGTGTGTTGGGCTGGACCGGCGTCGGTCGTATGTCAGCCGGTGTCGGTTTGGGTTTGTATGGGTATGGGTTGGGTTGGGTTTAGTGTGGGTTTGGGTTGGGTTGGGCGTGTTTGTGTTGTGTGTTTTGGGTTGGGTGGGTTTGGGTGTTGGGTGGGGTGGGTTGGGTGGGTTTGGTGGGGTGGGTTGGGTTGGGTTTGTTTTGTTTTGGGGTTGGGTGGGTTTGGATTTGGGTAGATTTTGGGCTTTGGGTCGGGTAGGGGTTTGGGTGGGGTGGGTGTGTTTGGGTTAGGTTGGGTTGGTTGTGGGTTGGGTTTGGGTTTGGGTAGGTTTGGATTTGGGTAGATTTTGGGCGTTGGGTCAGGTAGGGGTTTGGGTGGGGTGGGTGTGTTTTGGTTTTTAGGTGGAGTGAGTTTGGTTTGTAGGTGGGGTGTGAGTTTGGGTTTTGGGTGGGGTGGTAGAGAGTCGGGGTGTGGTCGGGGGGATAAAAGGGGGTTTAGAGGATAAAGTAGATGTTGTGATAAAAAGTAGGTCTAAGGATGTGGGTTGGTTTTGCAGGCACGTCAGCAGTTGACGATGCGGGATAGGATGCCCCCGCTGTTGGTGCGGATGAGACCACATGTGTCCGCAGCTCACTGGGCGATCATGCGCGAGGTGGGACTCGGTGGAGTCCAGAGGTACAGAGCGATAGAGAGAGATCACAGCCTGATGGTCGCCCTCATCGAGAGATGGGATCCGGCGACCAATGTGTTCCATCTCCCGACTGGGGAGATGACTATCACGTTGGAGGATGTGTATCGCATCCTTCGACTACCTATCGAGGGAGAGGCAGTCTTCCAGGTAGATTCAGAGACTGCCATGGACAGCATATTACAGGTTTTTGGAGATGCAGCCGCGCTACTTACCTATCACAGCGCGAGCATTGGGTATGGTGACATGTACCATGCGCATCGACACGAGACACGGCTGGCTGTGCTGATGATGATTGGGATCACCTGCTTCGCCCTCCCGGACTCAGAGGGAGGCTGCTTTCCACGGGCATTGATGGGGGTGTTGCTTGAGATGATTGAGGAGCATACTTGCTATGCGTGGGCACCAGTGTATCTGGTGCAGCTATACAGAGAGCTCTGGGGTTATCGCCGGATGAGGTGATTCGGTATCTGTTCGACATTTTTGCTACATTGTTGGGCATATGAGCACATCATATGCATCAGGCCAGTAGGGTTACCCCAGCAGCCAGGGCCATAGGTCATATACAGATATGGCTTTCAGAGGTGGTTGGGGGTCGTGGGGTAGCCACGAGCAGTTCTTGCAGGGTGAGATGTGGCGTATTATAGACATTTATTAGAGGGCCTGACAGCGGTAGACATCGTATGGAGACCTTACAGAGGTCATCACCCACACAGAGGAGGCTGAGTACAGTTACGCTGGATCCAGTACACTTTCTGGATAGCAGGACGGAGGCCGGGAGAGTACGAGAGGATACCCCTAGAGAGGGTACGCAGGCAGATGGGGCTGCGACAGGACGAGCCACCTCCCTTCCCTCAGTACAGGAGGGATGATGTAGAGGCCCCACTGCCTGCACCACAGCCCTTGGATCCAGATTGGGTTGCAGAGAGGCCAGCAGATGATGGCGTAGATGATGCTGGGTGCACGGGAGCATACAGGGTTTGGTGGGCTGGTCAGAGAGTGGCGAGGGTAGCACAGCCCGCACAGCCAGACTTGGCAGCGGTGACGGCAGAGAGAGATCAGCTCAGGGGCCAGGTGTAGTTATTACAGGGGCAGCTTGCTGCTGCGCAGGCACAGATAGGGGTCTTACAGGGGCAGCTAGCCCAGGCTCAGGCACAGGCACAGGCAGCACCACCACTAGCAGCACAGCCACAGGTGCAGGTACAGGTATAGGCAGTAGTACCAGTAGCAGCACAGCCATAGCCCCAGGCACAGGCACAGATACCACCACGGCCAGCAGGCACCAGCCAGCAGGCACCATCAGCACAGGCACAGGGGGTACTGGTAGTAGGAGTCCGGGGACCAGCCCCAGTACCGACGGTGGCACGGGATAGATACATGGAGGTGAGAGCGGAGGCCTGGTACTATCAGGATGTTCTTGATAGTACCGGAGCTGAGTATCAGCCATATGCGGCACACCGAGCGGAGACCTCGCGTAGTCAGAGATCGCAGGGAGGTGCAGCCACAGCCGGCGTGTCTGTTACAGGCAGGAGGCGAGAGGCACCGCAGGGACCAGCAGGGAGAGGTGCTGAGGGTGGTGGGGAGAGCTGAGGGATCCCCACATAGTTTTTGTATAGGGACATGGGCACCGGTCTGTGAACCGGTTGTGTTGATAGAGGCCTACGTGCCGTCATTTATTCATGTATGGATTCATTTATTCATTATATACCGGCCTGCGAGTCGAGTACGGGTTGTATATTTGATACCGGCCTGCGAGCCGAGTATATTTTTGATATGAGGGACCGGCCTGCGAGCCGAGTCGAGATTTTGGATAGTTATTGCGGCCTGCGTGCCGGCTTAGTTGTATGATGAGATCACAGAGGCCCCGATGCAGGGCACATTGTATATTTGAAAATTTGTATATATATATATAGAGATGATGTTTTGATCCACATGCAGTGTTGAAAAATGTGTTTAAGTATTTCGTCAATGGTTTGTGGTATAGAATATATGATGAGTTTATTTGACATGTTGATATATGGATGATGTGTTATATATATGATGAAATGTTGCATGTTTTGGGCTAGTTTTGTGACATTGTTATATATGTATCTGATGAGTTGGATCCAAATGATGAGTTTTTGGTTTTTTGTAGATGTGACTTAGTTGATGGTTTGTTTGTTTTTGTAAAATAGATGATGTTTTGGACATTGTAATGATATGTGTGGTGGATGGAGAAATATGGATAATGGTGTTGTTATGCAGGAAAAAGGGGGGGATGTGACAAAAAATTAGGTAGAAAATGAAGAAAAAGAACCATGTTGTAAAAAGATAGGTCTATAACCAATATCGGTTAGGTAACTGACGTCGGTAGACAGTAGACCGATATCGGTTACATAACCGATACCGGTTATTTAGGTATGAGCTTTTCTAAAAATAAAAAAGCTAGGGTGGTAACTTAAGTTCTAATTTTGAGAGCCATGCAAGAAGTTAAATACGCGAACGCGATGCTTTTTGATGACTGAGACATGTAATTGCATGAGATATTTGAGTGATTATGAGTAAAGAGACAGGGAAAGTGATTGTGATCTAAGATTCAGAAGACAGAAAGGCAGGTTTGAAAAAGGTGGTGATAATGGCAGGACGAGGAGAAACATCTAGCAGGTAGGGACAAGAGGGAAGACAAGGGCCACCTCAAGCTACTGCAACCCAAGAGGTAACGTTTTGTTTGTAATTTGACTACTGCATGTTTTGGGAATAATCTGGGGGAGAGTATGTGGGGTAGATATGAGAAAGAAAAGATGATAACAAGGGTTATAAATGGGGTGAGTGTTACATGGTAGGTAATCAAAGGTTTCAAGTATGTCTGTGTATACAGAAAGGAATAAACGAGCAATTTATTGTCGTAGGTGATTGTTTTAGGCAAGGTGTATGAAAGTAACAGGGACCGATATTGGTTAGGGATAACCGGTATCGGTTACTCAACCGGTACCGGTTAGCTGTAAACGATACCGGTTGCTGTAGAAATTTCCAGAATTTGAGAAAAAACCCGAGGGGGATTGGAGGAATTGAATGGTTTTTTGTTATTTGGATGTATGCAGGCAGAGGCAGGGTTGAGGATGAATGATAGTGTACCAGCGCTGTTGTCACGAATCCGAGCGGATGTAACGCCAGCTGAATGGACATTGATAAATCGTTTGGGGTTAAGTGGAATCCGCTATTATTCACGAATCGCACGTAACCATGCTATGTTACAGGCGTTGATTGAGAGATGGAATCCTGAGACAAATACCTTCTATCTGCCAACAGGGGAAATGACAGTAACATTGGAAGATGTGTTCCGTATTTTGAGACTCCCAATTACAGGAAAACCAGTATATCAGGCATTACCTAGCGCGGCACGGGGAGCGATGACAACAGTATTTGGTCCATACGCACGAGATTTAACACAGCGAGGTTTGTCATTTACGTATGGGATAATGTATGCAGCACATCCTGAGGAGACAAGGTTAGCAGTAATATTAATGATAGTGGTAGGGTATTATGCATTACCGAGGGCAGAAGGGGGAAGATTTCCAAAGGCATTGATGTGTGTTATTTGGGAGATGATAGAAAGGAACGTGACGTTTGCATGGGCACCTGCATATTTGGCGGAGCTATACAGGGGTTTATGGGCTTGTAGGTGAAATCATAGAATGACACTGGATTGTTCATACTTATTACACTGTTGGGCCTATGAGCACATTGTTTGTGTGTGACCAATAGGCCGACCCATCCAGTCAGGAGAGACCGGAGTACAGAGGTTGGGATTCAGACGATGGGTCCAGATAGAACAAGAGGCAAGATCCCAGGCTGTGACGGGTGACATTGAGTATTATAGGCAGGTATGGGAGAGGGTGACGATTGCTGGATATCTGTTGGCGGCCTTACGGGAACTATATGGTAATAGAGAATATAGTTGAGGAATTGAGGGGTGTAGAGCGATTGAGGTGGATCGCAGGGCACAGGCCAGGTGAATATGAGAGGATTCCTCTAGATCGCGTGCGGCAACAATTTAGATTTGTGCAGGATATACCTCAGGCTTATAGACCCTATATGAGGATCGATGCAGAGGCAGTATTCTCACCTCCCTAGCCAACACCTCCAAAAGGGCCTGAAGAGGTAGCAACCGATCGCAGCGTAATGGATGCAGGAATGACAGAGGCCTATAGATTATAGTGGGTAGTAGAACTACGAGGTGTACATGATCGTCCTGACATAGTGGTGATTACAGCAGAGAGGGATAATTTGCAGCGTTTGGTTCAGCAGCTCCAAACGCAGGTGAATGAGACAAGAGGATTGTTAGTGGTTACGGAGTCAAGGGCGGAGAGACTAGAGGCTGGAGTCCTCCATGCGAGAGGGCGTATTCATATGTTACAGGAGAGATTGGCAGATCAGTGGGTGGTACCAATAGCCGTGGTACCTTTGAGGACAGAGAGGCCTGGCGAGAGGGGTCGACGATCACGATCATCACCTAGTTCGGGATGAGGCGTGAGGGTCTAAATAAATGCTAGCAAGGTATAAGAATAAATAAGAGTACCAACCTGCGTGTCGATGATAGAGAAGATGTATTTGTTTAAACATCTAAATAAAACGAGATATGTATGTTGATTTGAGTTATAATAATAAGAATGTTATCGTTTTGACTTTCGGTGTTTTGAAAAAGGATAGAGAGGAATGTGATTAAATAGAAATACACAAAAATATTTATATTTACCACACATGATAGGTTATGGTAGGGGATGGTCGAGCTAACCTTGGGAGACCCCATGTCTCCGAAGTGCTGCCTACATAGCCCTTTGCACAAAGCAAGGAGGGGCCTCAGACCGATGTAGTTCTCCCTTAGGATCAAGGAGAGGCAAATTCAGGCAATTTGGTACGATTTAGGCAATTGGTTGATTGGTAGGAATATTGATATTAATATTGGTAAGGTAAGGTTGTTGGTGTCCGAAATGAATTGGTGATGTTGTAAAAGGTATAAGGGAAGCGAAAGTTAGCCTACCCAAATGGTAGGGAACCATGTCCTGATTAAGATCAACACACAACCCTAGATGCGAGGCAAAGCGGAAAGAGTGCTCCGTAGGTGAAAAGAGCTAAACAAACCACCAAACGTAGAACGAGCTTGAAGCCCTAGGTACCGTGCATAGACGAGAAGTCCATAGGTGAAAAGAGTTGTATGATCACAATATATCGAGTGAACGTTATGTCCCTTGAGTTGAAACAAATGGTGAGGTGAGGTGGATGATATAGCTGAGGTACAGAGAATTTATTACAAAGTGAGTGTTCTGACGAAAGAGAACCTACCCTAAATAGACAAGTCCATGACCCAAAAATTTCTTTTGAATGAGGCCTTTATTTTACTGAATATAGACTGATCGATACAGGAAGTCTACAAGGGATATTGATTGTGCTATTCTTGAGGTCTTCACGAAGCTGATCAATGCGAGAAGCTTCTGATAAAGGCTAACTGTGTATAGCTGTCCTTCGAGGGAGCAGTCTATTTATAGTAGCAGATATGATTTTAGTGCATAGCTGTCCTTCGGGGGAGCAGTCTATATAGAATAGCAGCAATAATTTGGCATATAGCTGTCCTTCGAGGGAATAGTCTATATATAATTTGGATAGCTAGATGTTCTTTTGGCGTGAAGCATCTAGTTTGGTAGGAAGTTTGACTCAAGAAAATCCCATAAGAATACGGCTTATTTTAATACTTTGAAGTCATGGACTAGACTAAAAAAGGGGAAGGCATCGTTTAGGTGAGGTGAGAATCAAACTATGTGAGCTTGATTTTTATTATGAGGTGTAGGAAACGAAGTGCATGTGGTGGTATGTGAGCTCAAGGGACGAGCGGCAGGTAGATAAGAAGTGATATAACACTAAATTCAACAGTAGAATGGTCGAAGATGCAAGGCATTAAGGGGTTCAGGCTCAGGCTTACCATTAAGTGAAGCTAAACGATAAGTGCCTGATCCATAGGTGTGAGTGACTATATAAGGCCCAATCCAATTGGGAGCAAATTTTCCACGTTTGCTCTTTTCTAGTTTGGTGACATGTTGATTCTCTTTGAGGACAAGATCACCAACCTTAAAGGTACGCTCATGAAGTCGCTTATCATAAGCACGTTTGATGCGTTTTTGATAGATTTGAAGGTGATCAAGAGCTGTAAGATGACGTTCATCAAGAAGCTCCAATTGGGCTAACCGCTCTTGGTGGAAATCATCGTTGGTGAGAATATCCTGAAGAGATATTCTAAGGGAGGGTATTTGTATTTCGAGAGGCAAAACAGCCTCGGTACCATATACCAAAGAAAAAGGTGTGGCATTTGATAGATTTGATACCTAAGTGCAGCGCAACCTGGAGACCCAGAACAAGGGCCTCGTATTCCACTGTATCATTAGTGCAAGGGAAATCGAGTCGGAATGAAAGAGGCATACGCTCAGCGTTAAGAGGAACGAGAACAATGCCAGCTCCTCCACTGCGTTGGCATTTGGATCCATTGAAGAAGAGAGTCATTGGATACGACTCCTCCTTGAGTGAAAGAGTGGCGATGAGTTCGTCGGGGAATGTAAAATTGGTAAATTGTTCTCCAGGTAAAGAGGCTTCCGCAAGTTGGTTTGCGATGGTTTTTCCTTTGATTGATTTCTGGTGGACGAACTCAAGGTCGAGGTCAGCGAGGAGCATGAGCCATCGGGCGATGCGTTGGTTTAGATGAGGTTTGGCATACATGTAATGGATGGGGTCTGTGTTGGTGATGATGAAAGTTTTGTGATTCAAAAGGTAGTGTTGGAGCTTGGTAGCCACGAATGATAGGGCTAGGCACAACTTTTCTACATGTGTATACCTAGTCTCATAGTCCACCAAAGTACGACTTATATAATAAACGGCTTGTTCTCGATTCTCAGAGTCACGATGTGCAAGCATGGCCCCTATAGCGTGGTCAGTGGCGGAAAGGTAAAGGTAGAAAGGGCGGTCGTCTTGAGGTGGGATAAGCACGGGTGGCTGCAAGAGATAAGTTTTGAAAGCTTCAAAGGCTTGGTGGCACTCTTCACTCCATTGAAACTCAATGTCCTTTTTAAGGAGGTGATGGAAAGGTTGACATCGATCCGAGAGTTGGGAGATGAAATGTCGGATAGATTGTAACTTACCTTGTAAACTACGCAATTGTTTGAGATTGGTAGGTGGGGGCATTTAAGAATAGCTTTGACTTTAGATGGGTCGACCTCAATGCCACACAAAGAGACGATAAAGCCAAGAAGTTTTCCCGAAAGGACACCAAAGACACATTTTTTTGGTTGAAGACGGACAGAATATCGTAGTAGGCGGTCAAAAATAATGGTTAAAACATCGAGATGTTCACTGCGATGTTTAGACTTGCCAAGAAGATCGTCGACGTAATCTTCAAGGATAGTGTGCATAATGTCATGAAAAATGTAGGTCATAGCCCGTTGATAGGTGGCACCAGCATTCTTAATGCCGAATGGCATTACACGGTAACAGAAGGTTCCCCAAGGAGTTATGAAGGCAGTTTTGTGTTGATCGGCAGGGGCATCCAAAATTTGATTGTATCCTGAAAAGCCATCCATGAGAGAGAGCATCTCATGGCCTGCCTTGAGATCAACAAGTTGGTCAATGCTAGGTAGGGGGAAGTCATCCTTAGGGCAAGCGAGGTTAAGATCCCAAAAATCCGTGCATATCCGAAGTCCCCCCGTCGCTTTAGTGACAGGTACGATGTTAGAAATCCATTGAGGATAGTCAATAGGCAGAATGAAGGAAACAGAAAGGAGTCGTTGGAGCTCCTCTTTGACCAAGAGGGCAATGCGTGGATGCATTTTTCTCAATTTCTGTTTAATTGGCTTGGAATCAGGTTTCAGTGTAATGTTATGGACAGCAATGTCAGGATCAATTCCTGGCATGTCAGCGTAGGACCAAGCGAAAGCTTGGTTGCGAGCATAGAGGAAAGTAGTAAAGGCGACTTGTTCTGATGCGTTAAGGGATTGTCCGATCTTCACAATGTGAGGATCCTCCTCCGTGTGGATGTTGATTTCTATTGTAGATTTGTTCAGCATGGTTTGGGTTTCAGATGGTAAAGCTCGTTGAATATAAGAATCATCCGCGCCAAGGTAAGTGAGGATGGAGTCGTCATCCTGACACTCAACAACATTAATCAAAGGTGAATCCTCTTTGATCATGTCTGGATATAGAAGGGGAAGAGAAGATGGGTCCTCATTATCGCGTTGATAAGTGAGAGGACCTATGAAGATAGCATTTATGAAAAAAAAAAGTTAGGAGGGATAGATTCAGGGTCTATAGATTCTGTGGGTGATGATGGCAAAGTGGGTGATGATGGTTTGTTAGGGGTAACATTGTTCTCTTCCAGAAGGCAACTGTCATGAGGTTCTTTCGATGTAAGTGTTTCCGGAAATCCGAGACCACTACGATCATTGTGTTTGCGTGTGGTGATGGGGATGAGCGTATGTCGGCCTTGTTCATAAAGACCAAAACCAAAGCCTTTCCAAGCACAGCGAGTCAAGAAGGTGAGGGCAAAGCGACGATTGGTAAGGTATTGAAAATCGGACTGGAAAGGAACCACACCAAGAGGAGGCTCAGGGGCAACAGAAGATGAGTCGACACCCCCATACGTTAGGTTAGTGCGATAGTGAGGTGGTCCGTAGGAGATTACTTCCCCCACATGACGGTCATAGTTAGGATGGGCATGTACCTGTCCATACTCCTGTGGGGTATGGAAAGAACTAACGTTATATAGGCGATACTCCCCCAGCGTAAGGCACTGAAAAACATCTACTAAGGGGTCCGCGGTTGGGATGTTATCTGCGGGAAGGGAAGTGGTTTTTGCGACGGTGGTTTCATCAGTTGAAGGCATATGTGCGATTGAGGTACATGGTTGAGGCATAGTTGAAGAAGATGGTTGGGTTGAATGAACGGGTGTCTTGATTGGTACTAGCACATCATTTGGGCGGTATAACATATTGCAGGTTTTAAAGGGGGGAGGATCAGCTTTTACGGTGTAGGACTTCCCCTCGTACTCAAATTTTATGCATCTATGTAAGGTTGAGGGAACGCATCCTATGGCCCGGATCCAAGGACGACCCAGCAATATATTATATTGGAACTCGCCCTTTAGGACATAGAAGAGTTCGGGTAAAGTATGTGGTCCTACCCGAATGTTGAGGATCACGGTGCCTAAGGTAGAGGTAATAGCGTCATTGAATGACCGCAACATGATGGGGTTGGCACACATGTAGCTAGAAGGGATATTCATTTGTTGAAAAGCTTTTGAAGAGATGATGTTTAGGCTAGCACCCCTGTCAATCATAACACGACGTACATGGATGTCCCGGACGTAAGCTGAGATGAACAGGGTAGGGTCAGGATCTTCTCTACCAAAATCGACAATTTCATCTTCAGAGAAACTGACTGCAACAGCTTGTGGTACAGAGACAGAAGTGGTTGGGGCGGTGGGTTGTTTGGTGAGAGAGGCAACGTGATTGGGTGTTAGAATGGAGGCAACAGGTAGGGTTTCATTAGGTAAGACCTCGATCCCTTGAAGAATTTCAACGAGAGCTTGTCGATGAGATTCAGAAGTCTGAATGAGATCATATAGTGTCATTTTGACGGGTGATTGGTGAAGCTGTTTGATCATGGCTCGATGGGTAACTCCATTAGAAATGGGGTCAGCGGGTCCACGAATAACCACTTTGGGTGGTGGTGCAATCGGGATGCTAGACAGAGAAAGAGAGGACGCAGGTGTGCTTTCTTTTGCTTTCTCGTTGTTTTTCTGCGCTCGAGTAGCAACACTAATCATATTAATCTCGTAAACCTGAGATGAGGAAGATGGTTGGGATAAATTATGGTCTTCAAGAGGTGGGGTTGTAATAATGATAGATCGTGGTGAGGCGGGGATAGATGGTATAGGAGAGGGAATTGAAGCTAAAGGTCTCTCCCTTCGTAAGTTGTCTTTCTTAACCTTTCTATCTGGGAGAGGTGATTGACGAAGGATGGTTTTTAAAGCTTTGCATCCCTCCACATCATGTCATGGTGTGCGGTGATAAGCGCAGATTTTAGACTCATCGTAACCTACAGGCCGAGGTTTAGACGGGTCATAAGGTCTAAGTGGGGGTAGGGAAATGGTCGCATTCTCTACCAACATAGCAAGGATTTTAGCGTAGGATCCTTTGAGTGGGTCAAAATCGGAGGAGGATGAGGGTATTGGTTGTGTGGGTTTCGGTAATGTTTGGGCGTGGCTGGTTCGTATGGGTGGTGGTTTAGCCAAGGGGTGTTGACACGTGGTTTTCACTAAACGTGGTTTCTTTGGCGCAGGAGCTACGTTCGGCTGGTTAGATGATGAGGCTACAGATGACATGGTAGCGAGAAACAACCACGGAGAAAGGGGAGTGACAGAAAATAAATCCTTTGATGATGGAGTTTGTTTAGGGTTGATGGGTGGACAGGATACGTGGGGTGATAATGTTGATATACCCTTAGATCTTGGTATAGGTGCAGAAGGCGTATGTCTTTTTAGAGAAAACGCAAGAGGTGTGATATATTGGTGCAAGGTGGAAGGATGAGGTCCCAATATGGAAGGTAGGTATGACGATGATGGTTTTGATTGTGATAGAGGCACGGGTTGAGTGTGTCTCCTAGGTGGTGGGGCGGCTTTATTCTTGGACAAATCTAGTCGCTTAGGCGGGTGTGTTAGACTGGGTATGGGTAAGGTCCCAAGCGTAGGGGAAGATTTGGCCAAGTTAATAGAAGTGGATGAGGCATTTGGTAGAGGTGAGGAGGGTGAAGGTGAGAACATGGGAATTTTTAAGCTTCTGTAAACACTTCGGGTATATGGTGGAGGTATTAGGATTGGTCATTTGCATTTGAGTAGAATATGGCGTACTCAAACGTTCCCATAGGATTTGTCTATCCTCTGGAGAATGACAGTCTTCAGGTTTGAATTGTAAATTTGGTACGGAAGAAAGGTGGGTTGTGATTCCAGTCCACTATGGGTGTGATACAGTGAATAGATGAGGTACTGTATCAATAGATGTTAAGAGGTCAATCGGTCGTTGAAAAGATTTAGGCAATGAAGAACTAATAGGTAAGAGGGCGTGTTCGAGAGGATCCATCATGGTTAAAGAATTTGGTGATGTCGGTGCAAGAGATTCCTCATCTAAGGATGTCAAAAGGAGTGGCGTACCTTCCTCTTGTGCAACAAGAGTGGTAGAAGGGGAGGTCTGGGAAATAGATAGATCAGATAACATCCGTTCGCAGTCTTGTAGGGATGTGGTATAAGCAGACTCATCGATGGGAAGAGGAGTCTGGGCAGTTAAATCCCTTATGGGTAAAGGAATGATTTCGCTTTGGTTCGATGGTGGTAAAGGAGGTTCGGGCTCCTGTGTTAGTGAAGAGGCTTGATTCAAAATTTTCTTGATAGAGGCTTTGGGCTGGGTATCAAAGACTGCATGGATCTCATGAACACTCTCCTCGGCTAAGATATCCTGGTTTGCGTTACTGTTGGGAGAATGATTCGGGAATGGTTTGTTGAAGATTTTCAAATTTTAGTTGGCAGGGGCATTAGGATTATCGAGGGTTATATCCCCTGCGTCAACCATTTCCTACACTATGTTTTTCAACATCTTGCAGTTCTCATGACTGTGTCCCTTCAAGCGGTGGAAGTTACAGAATTCATTTTCTTTGTACCAGGAAGGTATGGCGTGAGTGGAATCAAACCCAGAATGAGGTTTAACAGGAGGTAATGTAATGGCTCCTGCTTTGAGCAATTTTTCCAATATCACACCATATGTTTCTCCCAAGGGAGTGTAGTTGATGGGCTCGGCTTTGTACTTATAGCTGGTTTTTGGTGGGGCATTAGACGGTGTTTGAGATTTAACCATCACCGCGTGGATAGCTCCTTTTGATTTAGAAGAAGTTGAAGCATGAGGAGTGGTGGTATTTGGTTTATTGGTAGAATCAGGAGTTCGAAAATTGGGGTTTTTGTTGCGCAACCGTAATTTCTCTTCTTCTAAGGCTCGAATTTCTAGTTTTCGAGCCATGGTAAAGGCTTCATCGAATGTACGGAAAGTTTGAATTTGGAGGGTAGGGGAGATGTGCTTAGCGCAAGCCCGCGTAAACAGTTCGATAAGTTCAGTCTGAGGCAAGGCATATGTAAGTTGGTTGATAAGGCCGCACCATCGTCCGACGAAATCTGCGATAGATTCGTCTTCGAATTGTCAAATGGCATAAAGGTCGGTGATGGATACTTTCTTAGCAATGTTAATGGAGAAGTGATCTAAGAAAGATTGGGCTAGTTGGTTAAAAGAGAAGATTGAGTGCTGGGTTAAAGCACTGTACCACTCCAAGGCAGGTCCTGATAAGGACATGGGAAAGGTGCGGAGTAGCAAGGCATCATCATGGGCAATCAAATAACAAGCATGTCTAAATGATCGCAAGTGCTATTGAGGATCCTCTTTACTATTAAAACGAGTAAATTTCGGAAACTCCCATTGAGGAGGATATGAATGAAGGGGGACAGAAGGGTGAATGGGCTCCCGAAAAACTTGCTCGTATGTCAAGGCGCTACGACTTCCCGACACAGAAGCCTCCAGATTTTGCATTTTGTCCATCATTTGTTTGATGAAATCTGTGGTTGGATGAGATGATGGTGCGGTTGTGGCAAATGGAGGCAAATTGGGCCAAGGGCCTCCACTGGACAATGGTGGGGTTAAGTGTTGATAAGGTATGGAGGATGAATATGTTGAGGCGACAGAATAGGGATGTCCCATATAAGGTGTTGAGGTTACTGGATATGTGTATGGGAATGAAAAGGTAGGTGGAGCTTGAGAAGGAAAGCTCGTGTGGATAGGTGGCAGAGAGCAAGTCATGAATGGAGTAGTCCTGCAAGAGAGATGAGGTAGGGGCAGTCGGGTGGTAATGATATGTGGGGTCCAAGATTAGCCAAAGAAAAGCCAATCTGAGTCGTATGAACCTCTGAAGCTGTTAGATTGGGAGACCGGGCTAGAGATGCAGGAAGCAAGGTGGTATTATCAGGCGGAGTGGGAGCTAAATGAGCAGCTATACTAATAGGCATACCAACAAGGAGCTAACCATCAGGTGTACGGTCAGGGGTATGGGACAAATAGTATTATACAGTGCTAGAATTAGCATCCAGAAACTTGGCAAAGTCCTTGTCTCCTACGGGAATTTGGGGGATCTCACTGGTGTCTGTAGGATTCCCCACAAAATGTGAAGGGGGTGATTCAGGTAAAGAAACAGAGCAAGCATGTGAAACCATGGCGGCGACTTGCTTTCGAGTGATAACAACCATGGACAGGTGTTCACAGTAGGGTTTCAATCTATCCAGAATAGAAACAGCCTTAGAATGGTGAAATTGGCAAGTTGCTGGTTTGTTAGGGGTTGTAGAAGACAGTAACTGATATCGGTCTAGTATCCGATGTCGGTTATACTATAGCCGACGTCGGTTAGGTAACCGATGTTGGTGTAAGAAGTCTGGGTTAACAAGATATAAAAGGCTGCTAATTTTATTTTTAACAACGTTTAGTATACGTGTCCAATTATTGATCACAGAAGACAGAGTATGAGAAAGAAAACAAAACTAAAAACAAGCAAGATGCACACACAAATCCAAAGATTAACCCTAGGGTTAATTTAATTATCGTGGGCTTATGCCTTTAGACGTAGAATGATGTGAGAATCCTAAACAAGAGACTTAGGGGAAATGTCAAGTTGTTTTGGCTTATAAGGTTACCTCAATCGGGCAGAGGAATACCGCGGAAAAAAGGGGGATGTTTGAGCTGTTGTGTTAATTGTGAAGTGATTCGGTATGTGTTGTGTAGTGAATGTAAGATTAATTTCCTGTCAATACCGTGGATATCACCCCCACGTGTACGACCTGTTACTTAATCTACGTTCACTAAAATTGAAAAACAACAAGCAGGAATGTAATGTACGTGTTTTAAACCCAAATCGAAAATTATGTTCGATGAAGCAAGAGAGATGACTTTCACTAATGCGAAACTAGGAAAGCAAGACAAATTATTTACGAAATATATAAAAAAAGTAGCAACAGCAAGTATGCTTCCTAAAATGAAAATAAGCAAGAGAAACAGAAACCCAAGATGGGTCCCACCGGGCGTGCCAAAATGTTTCACTCGGAATGTTTCGTTCCTTTTAGAAACAGATAAGGTTAGGGGCTAGGAGGAATACCTGTAGAATGTCAAGATGGTGTGCGCGTACCATAGAGAAAGATCAGGCTGATTGCGAAGAACTCCTTTTTGTCTTAGAAGGACTACCTGCAAATAAGGACACAAGACCACAAGATTTTGATTAGACAATAAATGAGGAAACTGCCTTGGGCCCAGGAAATATAAAACTTCCTTTCGAAGGTGGTCAGCTTCCCTGCTAATATGAAATAACACAAAAGACTGTAAAATATCAATTAAGTTGCTTCGTTGAACTGGGTAGGGGAAAGGCTGGTTTTCTGGTTTTGATCAGAGGAACCGATGCCAGGTACTGATAACGGATGCCAGTTACTGATAACCGATACCGGTGGGTTCTAGGATCTGTAGGTTAGTTGCTTTGTGGGGTAGTTGTGTTGTTTGTAAGGCTGTATATAGGTGGTATTAGGAAATAAGGTGATGAGAGGTAAATGAATGATAGTTAGATGCAATGGCACGTTGGGTAGTGGATTCAGAAACGGATTTAGGAGGGCTGTGATTCGAAGAGCATAAGAAATGTTATAACAGAGGACATGCAAGATGTGACTTACTGGTTTTGACAAAGATGCAAGTTGATCTCCTTTGCTGCAAACGCTTCTGGTTTCTTCACTAGTCTCTGCTCGGTCTAGTGAAGTTCTGGACTCTGTTTTTCGCTCCCAATGATCTCTGTTGATTCAAAAATCATTCGACCCTCATCCAAAATGAAATTCCGATCCTTTGTTTTTGGTTTGGGGAGGCCATTTACAGGGAACCGATGGCGGTTACGTAACCGACGGTGGTCGAGTAGGAACCGGCATCGGTAAGGAAAAAGTAGGCTATTTTTAGTAAAGCAGCCCACCTTCCCTACTTTTCTCCCGAGAGATTAGTTGCGGGCTTGGTCAAGTGGCTAGAAGGTCGGTTTTGGGTGCGAGTAAGGAGGTATTATTTATGGATGTGAGTCTAGACCAAGTCATAGGTCTTAATTAGGTTAGTTTAGGGTTAGGGCTAGGTCATGATGAGGTGGCAAAATGAGGTGGCAGGTAAGGTGATGTGGATTTATCAATTACAAGGTAATTAATAAATAATTGTGTAAGGTTTAGGTGATGAGGTTAAGTTGCGAGATGAGATGCGGGTCACAAGGGGTCGTAAGACACAAATTTGGTGTCTACACTAAGTCCAACCTTGATTATGTGCTCCCACTCCTTCGTGGTCATGCTAGGTTACATCTGTACCAGTAGGGGTGGTACTCTGTCCTGCATCCTCAGCTGATCTCTTACCTACATCATCCAACACAACCTTGTCAAGAATTGAACACCTCAAATCACCTATTACCCACCACCCAATTCCCAACCACATCAATAACACCTACCCCATTTACCTAATTCACCTACACACCTATTGTCCCTTCTAATCATTTACCCACTACCTTAGTTCATTTCACCAACCTACCTATCCCACCTTGCCAAAATAACATTTTACCCTCTTCACTCTACATAAGTCTTCACCTACCCCTTCCTCACCTATTTTATTGTCCTACCTAGCCCTTCTTTCACTTATTTACTCTTAACCTTAACCATAATTGGTTGCCTTAACCATCATCAGTCTTCTTGACCATCATCGGTCCCTTCTGAGTGGTGTCAATCACCCAGACCTTGACCGATGCCGGCCAAGGCCGACTGATGTTAGCCAACCCCTAACCGTTGTCGGTCTCTTTCACGGCATCAAAACTGAAAAACCCATCCCACATTCTAAAAAATTCACAAAATATAACCTACAAACCTATTCTAACCAACCAAAACCTATCATAGCTTCATTCCCAATCCTATTTAACCTATAATTGACCTTCCTACCCCTCATTTCCTTCATTTTTACCCACAATTTTTAAAAAAATTAAAATCCCACCCAAATTTATAACCAGAACCAATTTCAACAATACTATTTTCAACCAAATGAGAGATTCGTATCATCTCCTAGCTCTAATCGGCACAGTCTCCATAATGGCACGTCTGGCCGCTGCATCAGTGGTCCACCCGATCCCTCTCCCATTTCATTCATGTCAAACTCAACTCCTCGCCTCCAAACCAATCAAATCAATCAAATAGATCTCATGGAATCACCAATTAAATGCTAATCACCTACTACGTGGCTCTCTAACTCAGCTCGCCATCTCGTATGATAATTTTCTACTCCTCAACTTCTCCTCTGTCATTTTCTAAAAGTGGAAAAGTTAAAATGAATCTGTAAAACACAATTTTTTATTTTTTAGCCCCAAATCAAAATGACCAATTTCAGTCATGTCGTGCCCTATTCAACCAATGTTGGTTACATCATAATGAGCATCAGTCACCTAACATACCCATTTAACCAACCCCATGCCTATTTTTCCTCAAACCATTATTGATCCAACAAATTTTGAACTTCCCAATACCTATTACACCCTACACAAATTGTACATTTCCTTAACTATGTTTAGGGACTTTTTATTTACCTATACCTCAGCCTTACCTATGCCCTACCCAGCATAACCTGACCTAAACTACATTTTTTGACATTGGAATTTGTGTACTCATTGTACCTTGTGATGTTTTTACCCGTGTTGTTTAGCCTAATGACCTTACCTTGCCTAATGACGTGACGTTTATCCCGACCATACCTTTGGTGCCATAGAACAAAACCTATTACCCATTCCTACACCGGACCTTTTTATGATTCATGACCATATCCTATACCTTGGATACCTAAAACACTTCAACCTCATTTGGATAAACTTTTCGATCTTTTAACATCATAGAGTTTTCAAGCTCTTCCACTTCGTACCGTATTACAATCTATACGTGTGCATGTGTTTGATTGCCATTACCCATTACCCAAAATGACCATACCCTTACCTACACCCACCTATCCTCATTTTCCTCAATTCCCCATTCATAAAAGCACTCACCCACCTCGTTTAACATCTCATCAGTTCCTGGTTTGAGGGGGATCACTTCCACCCACACTTGGGGAAACCTAACCTTCACTCATACCTAGAACAATGACTTAATTTTTTTGTTGGCATCTCTTATAAATACAAGTTACATGAAAAAATGGGTAAATGTAGACATTAAATTTGGGTCACAATCCCCTTGGTCCCCTTTTAATCAATTAATGTCACGTGCTCACCTAATCATGACCCCTTTACCCCGCATTTGTATTAATTTAATTAATTCCAATTGAATTAATGTTCATCCTCACATTATTAATTAATTTAATTAAGTTAATTTACACATCACCTATACACCTTGCCCTAGACCCATTTCAGGGGCATTTAACTCACAGTGACCAAGTCATCACTCTCAACATTGAGTCATCACTCCCAATGATGAGTCACCACTTAACCTAACTAACTAAGACTTCTTTCAAAACCTAACTGGAATTCTTCTATGACCTTCCTACCTTCTCACATGTTAAATCCACTTCCCTAAGCAAGCGCAATCAAGAGCACACAAAAAATAGTAAAGATCTTCCTATTTTTGGTAAACCTAGGATTTCCTACCTTAACCAACGGCGGTTATCCCTCAACCGACACCGGTCACCTTAACCATCATCAATTACCTTATATACCCTTTAACAAATCTTTACCTAGGTTGGTCATTTTGATTTCAGAGAGTTCTATTGTATTCAAGCATGAATGAAATACTTCTCAGTATCTAGATGATGGGATATACTCAACCACATGCCCAAGTAAGCACCGAATGCTCATCCTAAGGCATTATAATATTCACGGGTATAATCTGGGAAGTATAGTCATACCACTGGCCAAAAATTTCTTCACGGATCAACCATTGCCTTCCTTTACCTACAAGACTTGCAAATGCAAGTAAGTATATTTGATTTTCATCATTCTGTACTTGCTTAAAGTGTAATTTCATTATCTCTTGTTATTACATCTTATTCTTTCCTACATTCTCTCATCTCCGCCTTCTTACCAAAGTACCCATCCAACCACCCATGACATTCTAGCTCTTCGTACTTGACCTCTATGCATTCCTGAGTCTCCTTGGTATTATTATGAATGCAACCATCCTCCCTTCATCCTCTATGCAATCATAGAGAAGTCCAAAACTAATTTTATTTAATTACCACAAAATTTCTCCTACCGATGCCGGTCACCTTAACTTTTATCAGTCTCCCCCCTTAGCCAATATCAGTCATAGTGCTTGTTAAGCTTCCCTAGGCCCAATCAACCCTTAGTCTACCCAAATTTACTCCATATCTTACCAAAACCTCCCGAAAACCTCACAAAACCTCACCCAAACCTGATACCCCCCTAAAATTTCACAACAAACCTTCCCAACTCTTTGTGCAGACACAAAGAGAGCCTGAAAAAACACTTTTTACATTCTACCATTTCCCACAGTAACCAATATCGGTCATCCTAAATTGCCATCGTTTATACCTATACTGAAATCGGTCACCCTAACCAGATTCGGTCTTGTCAGGTTTTTAAATGGTACTTTAACAAAACCATAGTCACGGGACAGCAAGTCCCTCCTCTTCAATGGGAGAGGTTCCCTTATTGAAAGCAAGAATCAAAAACTTATATACAAATATACAACTTTCAAAGTGGGGATTCCTAATATTTTGATTTGTTTTATGCCCAAAATAGTTATCAATATGAAAGAATAGAAGAAGAAAGGAGGTGAGAGAAGAAGAACATAACAATACTTTTAAGTAATATAGATAGCATAGTATAAAATTATGCGTATTGAGAAAAGGAGATGCAGAATGGAATCATTCACGTTTATAACAAATATAATTTCACAAACACAAAGTTCTCAATATCATATTAACAAGAACAACAAAGATTCTTATCATACAAAGATGGATGATTCACAAATTCAAACAAGGAAAGGAGGAAAAGCAGAAGGAAGAAAGAGAAAAAAATTCTGTATTGATTACTTTGGAATCTATTACATCTACAGAGTACCAGGATACCCCCACTGAATAATGAGCGTAGAGAACTCTTATATTTATTAGATGAAGCCAAGAGAGGATGGTTACATTCGGTTACAATAAATGATGAAACTGGAGTCTCTACCACCAACCATTAATGCCCCTGCAAATCTCTCTATAATGCTTTAAAATTTGGTTTCGCATGCCTATTTGGTGTGTTGGAGAAGACCAGATGCATGGAAGATCAGTATCTGATTTGGTTGAACCCACAATTACAGACTTTACAAATGAGTCGTCAATGTGAAAAATATTTTCCATGATTCCCAGCCATGGGGGTTCCATTGAAAATTTTATGATCTTTATTATTTCCATTGTGCATTTTAGACATAAGAGACTCGACAATCCACTTAAAAAATAGGCCTGGACATGTGGCTCATTGCTTGAGTGCCAATGTGAGTAGCGTGGCACTGGGAGCTCTTACAATTTTAACTCCTTTCCTGCTCAATTCTAATGATCCTTAACTAAGAGTTCATCCGCTCGTCCCGAAGGTGCAGAGTCAGAATTTTAATGCAGGCTCAACAATATGCAAAAGGGTCTATCCATTACCATGTGTGGGGCCACATGGCAATTTCATACATCTGAGCCCATTATGGAAACAAAACCCCTCTTTCTCAAATTGATCTTCGATGTCACAACTTCACACTTTGAATTTTCAATGGAGGTAGTCGCGTCTTAATTTATACTTTATACTTTTTTTCAAACAAAGCTGAAATCTTCAAATTGCTACTGATGACCCATCTTCCTCTTTGACCTAAAACATGGCCACGTGTCCCTTTATGTAGGCTTGTTTTTTATTTTTTTGTTTTGACTAAGTCCCTCTATTTGGTAAAGGATTTACGTCTAACCTGCAGGACACGTGGAGGCTTCCCACTCATTTGGAGACTTTGTTTAGACCTGACCTTTAGAGGTGCATCGATTGGACACATGGAGAGCTGGTGCACATTTGGGACCGCCACTTTTGGATTCACCCCTTGAAAGAGTACTGAAGAGACACATGGAGAGCTTTCTATTGGTTCTCCTTTCCTTAGCTTGATTCAACGATCAGTCTTTCCCCTTTTGATTTCTATGGAACCCTAGACACGTGGAGAGTTGGCACTTTGGGGAACCACATTTGGCTTCGACCCTTGAAGGTGCACCGATGAGACATATGGCGCCATCTGTTAGCCTTAGATTTTTCAACAATCGATTTAAATTTTTTGAGGCTCTATACCACGTGGAGGGTTGGTGCTCATTTGGGGTATGTCCTTTAGGTCTCACTTCTAGATTTGCGTCGATGAGGTACGTGGAGGCTTCCACTGACCCTCTTATACTTAGTCGATTAAACGACCGGCTCTGTCCCTTTTTCGAACCTTGGACACGTGGAAGGCTAGCGCAAGTTTGGGGTCTCTGTTTGGGTCGTGCCTTTTGAATTTGTGCCGATGAGGCACGTGACACCTTCTACAGGTCCATTTCTTTGCCCCAAGTTGACTCGCATGAAATTTCCAAAAACTTTGAGCCCTTTCTTCAATCTTCTCCTACGTGCTCTGATCTCATTTAACGCTATTGGCCTCCTTTGCCAACCTGCCTCCCCTTCATTGTTTGATTTAGAATGTGGGCTCGCATGACTGAACCACCCCTTCTAATTTTCTTCTGTGTGGGTTCATGTTTGATCAATTTTTCTGGGGGAAAATTGGGATAACAGGCACCAACTCAAAAATTTTGAAACTTGACTTGAAAAATGAGGGGAATTTTGAGGGTGACAACAGCTGGCTCTTTCTGGGGATGACTTGGCTGGGACAGAGGAATGAGGAAAGATCAAGAACCATAGAAAAATATGGGAAAGCATACCAGTGCCTTATCCATTGGGAAAATAGAGTCAAATGCAAAACCAATATAGAAGAAGACACACATGCAATGGGAAAAGAAACAAACAAAAAAGGAAATACTAAAAAGAAAACACAAAGGAACGATCAAAAACCAAAACTCAAAGGAAAGGCCAAAAACCAAAACATTGTACACAATATACAGAAGGAATGCCTAGTCACCTAGGACTTGAACAACTTCAAATACTTGCCCATTATAAGGAAGTGGGAGAGGAGATCCATCCATATAATCCAAATAGAAATATTATTCTCCAGCAAAGTGCCTGATTTTGAAAGGACCAAGCCAAAGAGAATCAAACTTACCATGGCTTCCTCGAGGTTCATGTCTTTTGTCCCACAGACAGAACAATGTCTCCCACTTGAAAATCTTTGGGTCTAGCTTTCTTATCAAACAAATATTTCACCTTCAGTTGATGAGCTGAGATTCTATCAAAAACTTAGAACCTATCTTCATCCAGCTTCTGGAGATACATGATCCTCTTGTCCAAGGAACTGGTAAAGCTTGAATCTTCACTAGCCTTCATTAAGTGGAAAGCTGGTAATTCCACTGTTACTATCAGCTGAGATTCAACACCATACACCACTTGAAATGGAGACATCCCAATTACTATTTTGGGTGTAATTATATCTACCCAGAGAGCATCATAGAGCTCCTTGTGCCAATTCCTTTGAGAGTCATTGAAAAGCTTCTGAACAATGGTTACCAAATTCATATTTGTTGATTTTTCTTGTCCATTCCCTTGAGGATAATAATATGAAGAATGAGCAATGGAAATTCCATATCCATAGAAAAAATCCATCATCTCAGAAGAAGAAAAATTGGAAGCATTATCAGTCACAATCTTGTTTGGTACCCCAAACCTTATCAAGATGTTCTCTTTGATGAAATTACACACCACCTCAGAAGTAGTGCTTTTGACTGGAATAGCCTCTACCCACTTTGTGAAGTAATCTATAGCAGTTAGAAGGTGAGTATGCCCAGCACTAGAAGGTGGATTAAGGGTTACAATGAAATCTAATCCACACTATTGAAAATGCTCATCAATCACTACTGGTTTTAGTGGAAAAGTAACCAACTTAGGTCTCTCAACAAAAGTTTGAAATGCTTCACACTTACCTACCCATTTTGATGCATCTCTGAACAATGTAGGCCAATGGTACCTATGAAGAATTTTATGGGTAGTGACAGTAGAAGATAAATTCCCTCCACAAGCCTGATCATGAAAATATGAGAATAACTTCTTCTATTGCTCCTTGTCCACACATTTAAGGAATCTTCCATCTATGCCTCACTTAAACAAAGCATTTTCCCATAATACATATTTTTCAGACCTTAACTTAATAGATCTCTTTTCCTTGGCACTCAAGTGGGATGAAAACTTTCCATAACTAATAAAATGTGCAATATCAACATACCATTCATCTGTTGAAATAAGGAAGAGGATAGGAACATCAACTGCTTCTTTGGACAATTATGCATCAACTCCTTCAGCAATAAGCTCACATAAGCCTTTGCCCCATACTAGCTTAGTTGGCTTGATATCAAGATCATATTATTGGACTTTTTCTACCCAATTTCCTCTCTTAGTTACAAAATCCTGTTGTGTAAGAATAGACTTGATGGTTGTATCAAGTACAAGCACAATAAAGTGAGAATTAAGAATATAAAAATGAAACTGCTTGATAGTTTTGACCACTACAAAAGCATGTTTCTCCATCATAGTATATTTCAATTCATGAGATTTCAGAACATATCTCATGAATTCAATTGTAATTTCATGATCCTCAGAATTCTTCTGAGTTAGCACAACAACCAAGGTACTCTCTATAGCATAGCAATAGATGATAAAATCCTTGCTGAAATCAGGACATGCTAAAATGGGATTCTTAGAAATGGATTTCTTGATACCTTCAAATGATTCTTTACCTTCAGAATTCTAACCAATTTTTTTCTTTCCTTTCATCATGTGAGCAATGCTCATAGTCAGTTTTATAAAATCAGGAATGAATCTCCTCAGAAAGTTTATCTTACCAAAGAAAAAGTGAACACCCTTTTTGCTTGTGGGAAGAGGAATCTATTGGATTGCTTGAACTCTTTCTGGATCTATCTTGATTCCTTCTTTGGAGAAAATATGCCCCAGTAACTTGCCTTCAGTAACACAAAATACATACTTCTTAGGATTGAGAGAAACACCATGTTCTCCGCATTTCTAGAGGACTTCTTCAAGATGATGAAAGTGATATGCCCTTGTTTTGGAGAAAACAGTAAAATCATCATGGTACACAATAATACACATTCCCTTTAGACTTCCAAAATCCAATTCCATTGCCCTCTGAAAGGTGGCACCATCATTGATAAGACAAAAATGCATTCTCTTGTAGGCAAAGGTGCCCTAAGGAGTAGTAAAAGTAGTTTTGTGATGATCTGGGGTACTGACTTCCACTTGATTGTATCCAGAGAATCCATTAAGCATAGACAACATCTCAGAGCCTGTGACAGCTTAGAAAAATTTATCCATCATGGGGATATGATAGTTGTCTTTCAGAGAGGCCTAATTCAAATTCCTGAAATCCACATAGATGAGAATCTCACCATTCTTCTTCCTAACAGGCACAATGTTGGCAATCCATGTTGAATGATGTATAGGGAAAATAATCTTTGCCTTTGGTAGCTTTTGGATCTCTTGAAAAATAGTGCCAATAACCTTAGGATTGTATTTCCTTTATTTTTTTCTTAAAAGGTTTGATCCCAAGTTTTAGAGGGATAAAGTGTTGCATTTACTTTGGTTGAAAATCCTTGAGATCATCATATGAATAGGCAAGAACATCAACATACCTTTTTAATATATTTACTACTTTCTTCTTCTCTTCTTGAGTGCTGAATTTTCCAATATTCACCATCTTGGGTTCCTCGTGACTTCCAATATTAACCTTTTCACATTCAGGAGACTATCAAGCTCCTTGGGGATATTTATACTTAATGTACCTATCATGCTTATCAAACAAATCTTCCAAAATCACCAGCCCTTTAGGAATCTTGTTACCTTTCAATTTGATGTAGCCATATTGATCCATCTCTTCCTTGATATCTCCTTCATTAGAGGATACACACTCTCTAGGAAAAGTCTCACTTCCTTCAAAATACAATTGATCAAAATTACCCTTAAGCTTCAAGAAAGAGAACAAATGTTAATCATAATTGAAAACCTACCATTTGTTTGCATTATCTGGTACAATAGGCCTATGAGTCATTTCAATGGTAAATTTTTTTGGGGTTAGCACACCGGTTGTACATAAAATATTTCATATCTAAGCATACATGTAAATAAAAAGTGGATATTCTAACAAAAGAAACATACAAAACAAGAGACATAAATCAACACCAATTTTAACGTGGTTCACCCAATGTTGGCTACATCCACCAAGAAACAAGCCAATCTATTATCTAAAGCTTTGACAAGATATACAATGAAGATTTATAATCTTCCACACCTCTCAGATGTATAGTACTTTATTTCTCTCAAGATTTTTCTTCATCACCAAGAATTCTCTCTCACCAAATTTTGCAAGTTCTTTCTAATTCTTGTTAATCATCTTATTCTTACTTCTAAACCCTAGCTTTTATGCTTATATAGTTGTTTATAGACTTAGGGAACTTAGCCATGCAATTACAATCAATAGAAATACTTTAATGCTAAAAATAGATCCAATTCCAGAGAGTTAATTAAAACATCCTCACACGGGTAACTGACACCAGTTAGACCTAACCACTTCCGGTTCCTCCCTTCTCTAATAAATTTGGTCATACCTGACCGATTCTAGTCCTGGGTGACTAATGCTGGTTACCCCCTAACCAATGACGACTACTATATTTTCTAGCAAGTTTTATTGCATGCTAAATTGAAGTAATTGAGCTCCACAACTCAACAATCTTCCACTTGGAGATTAATTACTACACCATACCTATACAACGTCATTCTTGGATCCTTCCTTATCTTTGTTTCTTCCTCTTCAAGTCTCAAACTTGAAGACTGACATAAGTGGAGTGTAGGTCCAACTTCTCCTTTGCTAATGGCTTCATTAGCATATCCGCAGGGTTCTTACTCGTATGAATCTTTTCCAGATTCATCTTTCCATCCTCCAATATCTGTCATATGAAGTGATACCTCAATTGAATGTGTTTTGTTCTCGATTGAAACACTGAGTTCTTTGCCAAATGAATTACACTTTGACTATCACTGAATAGTTTAAAATCACTTTACTCCTTTCCCAACTCTTCCATGAACCTAATCATCTATATCATCTCCTTGCTAGCCTCTGTAGTTGCAACATACTTTTCCTCTGTAGTAGACAAAACCACAACCTTCTGTAATATTGAAATCCAACTAACTGTCATTCCACCTATTGTGAAAATATATCTAGTAGTGCTCCTCCTACCATCCAAATCTTCGGCCATATCTGAATCAACATAGCCACATAATGAAATATCCGAACCTCCATAGCATAACTACATGCTAGATGTCCATTTAAAATACATGAGTATCCATTGGACTACTTTCCAATGCTCTGTACCTGGATTAGCGATATATCTACTCACAACTCCCACTGCCTGTGTAATGTCTGGTCTGGTACAAACCATAGCATACATGAGATTTCCAACTGCTGAAGCATATGGCACTCGTGTCATGTATTTGACCTCCTCATGTGTTGAAGGACACTGATCTTTTCTCAATTTGAAGTGTCCAGCCATAGGTTTGCTAACAGGTTTTGCATTTTACATGTTGAACCTTTCTAACACCTTGTAGATATAGTCCTCCTAAAACAAATACAATTTCTTGTTTTTCCTATCTCTATGTATTTGCATGCCAAGGATTCTTTTTGCAGCTCCTAAATCCTTCATAGAAAATGTGCGAGCTAGCTTTTCCTTAAGCTCACCAATGTCTGGCATACTAGATCATGCAATAAGCATATCATCCACATGCAATAAAAAAATAATATAGCTCCCATTTTCAAGCTTCTTGAAATAAACACAATGGTCAAATTCACATCTCAAGTAACCATGCTCATGCATAAAACTATCAAACCTCATGTACCATTTCTTGGAGCTTTCTTGAGCCCATATAGGCTCTTTTTCAACCTGCACACTAATTTCTCCTTACCCTTGACTTCATACCCAAATGGCTGCTACATATAAATCTCTTCATCCAAATCACCATGAAGGAAATCTGTCTTCGTATCTAGTTTCTCTAAATGAAATCTTCTACTACAACTAAAATCAATAGAATACGAATGGAAATCATCTTAACAACAGGAGAAAATATTACACCAAAGTAAAAACCTACTTTTTGTGTAAATCCCTTTACTACAAGCCTTGTCTTGTACCTTTTCTGTCCACCCTCTTATTCCTTGATCTTATAAACCCACTTGTTTTGCAATGTTATCTTACCTACTGGAAACTTAACCAAATCCCAAGTTTGGTTCTGTTCCAAGGAGTCCATCTCCTCATCCATGCAATGCTCCCACTAGATGTGAGCATTATCCTACATTACTTCTTTAAAGCTCTCTGGTTCACCATTATTAGTCAGTAATAAATAAAATCAAGAAGGTGTAAATATTTTTGGAACTTTACTCACCCTTTGTGACCTTCTCATAGGAGTTTGGGATACCGAAGGCTCAATCTGGGCCTCCTAAACATTCCTATCCAAATCTAACAGTGACCGATGTCGGTCACCTCTAACTGATGTCATTTTTGCTATCCAATGCCATTTTGTATCCTCTGTAACTGATACCAGTTCGTCTGGCCGGTGCCGGTCAGGGGTCAACTGACACCGGTTATTGTGTAACCCTATCGGTAATTCTTTTAAATCTGAGAGTTCATTTTCATTCACAAACTTCTCAACTAGTTCATCCTTGGGTACCAAAATTTGATCCATGTACATTCTATTTTCATTCCATTCAACATCACAACTCCTAATAATTTTAGAATTCTGTAAATCCCAAAAAAAGGAAACCGAAATCACCAGATCCATAACCAATGAAAGTGCATCTCTTAGATTTTGCATCCAACTTTTTCCCATTTTCCTTATCAACGTGCATAAAAGCTTCTGAAACAAATGTAGATCAACAATTTTACGCTTGTTACCTGTCCAAGTTAATGCACCAAACTAAACACAAAAACCCTGAAAAAATCCAATGAAATTGATACCTGATGGATAAGATCCGAAGATGTAGACGGATGAGGAAACCAATGTAGATAAGACGGGCACACACGAGCAATTCTGCACAATAGATCCAAGTAACCTACGAGACACCGATGCTTGATAGAAAAAGAGCACGTTAAAAGATATTTGGTTGGATTGCCCGAGAAGCGGGTCCGGGAAGCGATGAGCTCCCTCGGCGGATGTCAGTCCACGTTCTCAATTAAGTAAAGAAGCATACATGATAAAAGATGTACGTACAAGACTAGATTTTCTGATCAAGGTAATAAACAGAATCTAAACAGCAGACAGGAAGCAACAAAAGATAGGGAACTGTGAAAACAAAGCTAGATTTGTGTTACCTGTGTCCTTTTACCTGTCTGCAGGATGATCGGCGTCGATTATGTAGAATCGGCATCGACTGAAGTGATCGGCGTCGATTATTAAGAATCGGTGTCGACTGAATAAGATCGGCGTCGAATGAAAGTAGATCGGTCGATCGGGGACAGTGCGAGAAGATTTGGAAATCAGGAAGTGAAGGCCAGATCGCCAACATCTGCTGGATATGCCGAAGCCGGTGAGATACTGGAATAGCGTCACCAGAAGATCAATGGATACATGCAATGTTGATGTGATAAGAACAAAGTAACGGTGCTCCTCTTAGGGATTGATTTGGATGAGATCCGTTCTCATTTGATAGATAATGTTGACACCAGATGCGCAAAGATCTCTCGTTCTCTCTCTTTCACGGTCTGTGTTTCTTTCGCGATCTGTCTCTGTCTGTCCTTCGTGTTCGTGCGTGTCTTTTTTTTTTCTTCGTCCGTCTGTCCCAGAACTGAGTTCTGGGCTTCTATTTATAATCGGCGCTGCTCCTAAAAATCGGCATCGACTGTACCGGTCGGCGCAGATCATGGAACAGACTCCCGAGATGGCCAAAATGAACGATTTCTAGAAAGATAAGAGTTATCCCTCCACCTCAAATACGGGAAATATCCCGCTGCTTGATTGTGAGGAGGAGAAATAGGAGGGACACATGGATAGGATAGATATGGGGTAAATAAGTGGTTAGGATACATGTGAAAAGGTGTAATTAAATAGTTAATATTTAATTACTCATGGGTAAAACATAAAGGGGTGAATTAAACTTAGGATAGGTGTTTAAAATACAAATTGAATAATATCCCAAGGGGATAGTGGTGATATAAACGTGCCCCAGGTTACCTGAGAGAGCAAACGCGCACGAGGGACACTAAATTGGATAATCAATTTTAGGTGTCTACATTTTGCCCCTTTTTGTCAAGTAACTTGCGATAAGCAAGGTTATGAGACAAAAACAAGGAGATGGAAGAAGGGAAGAAAAAGTGATGATGTGATCCCCCTCAAACTAGGGATGGGATGGATGATAGAACAAACGATCCCAAGTTTGAAAAAAGGTAGATGAAAACGTGGGATGCCCCAGCTGGATGTCTGGAGTAGATCTGATCATTGATGACGCATAAAAATAGATAAAAAGGCAGCAACCTAAGGAACTCACATTGGTAGGGCAAACTAGACAGTCTCCTCATGAGACGATGTTAGTACCTACAGACCCATGAGTGTAAGGAGGGCTGTAAAATAGTCAGCATCTAAAGAGAGACACATTGGTAGGGACAACTAGACGGTTTGCAAAGTAGACGATGTTAGTGCCTACGGACCCGTTTAACTCCAAGCTGCCAAAAAGTATGAGTGCCCCATGCAAAGGGAACAAACTTGAAATGGACGGTGATATCGAAAATATGTGCCAAAAGGCAACATTCAACGCACAATAATGAGCAAATAGATAAATGAGCCAAGTATCAACACTAAGGAAAAGAGATGGAAAATCGGCGGTGATATAAAAAATCGGCGTCGACTTAAATAAACGGCGTCGACCAAAACAATCGGTGCCGACCTTGCACCGCACACATAAATATGTGAACGGAAAACATGAACGATTTATTCACTCCGTGACGATTGATTCAGAGAGAGTCAAAAGTTGGATTTGAGCACCATGAAAGCCTCTGGGAGCGGTCAAAAGCGTAGGAGGACACAACCTGGGGTAAGTGGTTCTTCGTGAACCCGTTGTTTTACTTTTGCTTTATTTTATTTTTTTTAATTTCTATTTTGCCGGGTGGGAGGCCAGGGTGTTTTTTTTACATCTGGCCGAGCAATTGGTGCCGATTGGTATAGTCGACGCCGATTATATTCAAGTGGCACCGATTTATGTCAATCGGCGTCGACTATAAATAAACGACGCCGATTATATAGACTTGTGAATAGATTGTAATGTTTTTTTTTTTTGGTTTTGGATGTTCTTATTTGGGTAAATATGAGACTAATATTGCTCTTGATGTCGTGGATGCAGGCATGAGAGGTTCTACATATGAGGGATTCTATTCCCAAGTTACTAGCGACTATTCTTCCTGATGTGACTGACGCAGATTGGCGGCATTTAGAGTTAGCCAGGCTCGGGGGCTTTAGATACTACAGACGAGTGCCGCGAGATGTAGAGTTGATGTGAGCACTAGTGCGAAGATGGGATAGCCAGACGTGCACTTTTTGGTTCAGGATGGGTGAGATGACCATCACCCATGAGGATATATACAGGATTTTGAGACTGCCGATCACTGGGGACCCGATAGAGATTACACCACAAGAGCAGCAGCAGAGGGCCCTAGTTCGATTGTATGGAGATAGGGTAGATGATTCAGAGATAGTGTCTGGGGCAGTGCGGATAGCCTCGCAGTACAGACAAGATAGCCCCCGGAGCAGACGGATAGTTCTGATTCAGATGGCGATATCCTATTTTGCTCTGCCAGATTCAGGAGGTGGGAGATTCCCACTATTATTATTAGATTACGTTTGCGACATCCTGCAGTTCAGACAGGTATTTGCTTTTGCTGATGCTCTGATAGCTCAGATATATCACGAGCTATGGATGTATACCACTGGCTGGAGGACATGTATTGATGTTAGTTTTTTGCTCCACTACTGGGCATATGAGCATATAGCAGTTATCAGGCCATCCGGGCTTCCTTGGATGCCAGCAGCAGTGGGAGCTGTTGATTATGGATTCCAGCGATGGCGGGCCAATATGGCCGCTGGGGATATAGGGAGATCTGTAGATTGGTACACTGAGTGATTCAAGACACTGACACTGGATCAGGTTATCTGGAGGCCATATCGGGTATTTCCGACATGGGTTGGTCAGGATGCTCACTTGGTGGCATTGAGACGGAGCAGGGTGGTTAGGGGCCGCAGGCTTGATATGTGGGAGCGAATCCTATTTATGCGGGTATTGAGACAGTTCGGCCTAGTGCAGACAGTGCCGAATACTTACAGGCCTTATAGGCGAGATAGCAGGGAGACTGATCTGCCGATTTTGATCCCGACAGATCCATTGAGAGAGGCCCCACCCTCCATAGACAACGATGATGATGCCAGAGTAGATGATGGTTATGCGGCATGGTATACGACAGAGCTACCATGACACCTTCCGGCATCTATAGATGCCGACGAGGAGGATATGGCTACAGTGCTAGAGAGACTGAAGGGAGAGCATGCCACCCTGACGCAGACACACCAGGTGGCTCTCGAGGAGATTCGAGCTCTGACAGAGGAGAGGGATGCCCTGATTTTGGAGAGAGACACCGCTCGCCAGGAGTGAGATACAGCGATCCAGCAGAGGGATCACTACCTTCAACATAGGGAGGCCCTTAGGGCCAAATATGGGGAGACAGGTACCACGTCAGAGTCTGGTACACAGGGTACGACCCTAGGAGGGGCAACACCAGCAGCACCAGCAACATCATTACGAGCACCGGGTACTGTGAGCTTGAGAACATATCAGTCTCTCCTCACTGAGGTGAGATACTACGAGGATGCCCTAGCACAGCATGCCCCAGATGTGCCTCGGTACGGGGCGAGGAGGAGATCAACGACGGCCATCGCGAGTGGGGCCTCAGGTGGAGGGAGCACCGGGAGAGACCGAGGTGGGCAGAGACCTCCAGCAGTATGTGCGTCTAGCTCGATAGGCGGTGGCCAGGAGAGACAGCCTGGTCCAGAGGAGGGTGGAGGAGATAGTGTCCTCCATGCATCATATTTTACTATATAGGGATTTTTTTATATTTTGTATCAGTGTAGTGATGTAGCCTCGATTGGAAGGCATTGTATAGATGGCTTGATTGAGAGCCACCCATTTTTTGTTGTACAGACATTTATGTATATATATAGATTTATCATTGTTTTTTGTCATATGATTGTTCTCCTGTTTTTAATTTTGATATACATGGACAGATGTAGCATAATTGTGATGGATGTAGACATAGATTGATAGATGATAAATAGATGAGATTGGATGAACATAGACATAGAGGATAGATAGAAGTGATGTGATTTGATGTGATTGATATGTGGATATAATTTTGATGAAAAATAGATAGATGTAGTGTCACTTGGATGTACAAGTTTTTAGATGTTTTGATGGATAGATGGATAGATGTGATTGATAGATTTGGTATGTTTGAGATGTTAATTTAATTTTGATGAAAATAGATATAGATAGATGTAATGTTAAGTGTTTAGATGATGTGATGGATAGATGGGTTTTGATAGTTGAAATGGATTTGATATTTTTGAGATTTTGATTAAATTTTGATGAAAATAGATAGATAGATTCACATGTGTTGACAATACATGCTTTGATATGTCAAAGTAGATAAGATGAAATTAGATAGATAATAAATTTTGATTAAATTAACATATGAAATGTCAATTTAACTGGATGAGATAAATGGAAATACTCTCTGTGAGAGCCAAGGATGTAATGAAAATGACCTTGATTAGAAACAAAGGATATATGCCCAGATAAGAGGAAAAATGATAAGTTGGACTCCCAACCGACCATAAATAGAATATGGATAGGAAACCAAAAGATCATGTATACAAGGCCCTTCATGAGGTTAAAATAAACCTGACACTAAACTAGTCGCAAACCAGATTTAGGAGGGAAATGAAAGGAGCAGTAAGTAAGTATCCTGTCGAAATTTACAAGGGACAGAATATATGTTTATACTGGGAAAATAGGATTCTCCATATGATCGACAAAAGGTCTTATATCTCAGCTTCATGATTTCTGGCAGAAAAGCAAACTGATCAATGCGGGAAGTTTGCTAGATATGGAAAGACTGATCAATACGGGAAGTCTTTCAGTGATGCTAAAAAGTGTATAAATTGACTGAAAGGATGATCAATGCAAGAAGCCTTGAGTATTCCTTTGAGAAATAGCCGTCCTTCAAGGGAGCGGTCTGTATTTTGAATTTTAATGATAGCCATCCTTCGAGGGTATGGTCTATATCTTTTGATTCATTTGATAATGTATGGATAGTTGTCCTTCAAGGGATCAGTTTATCTTTTTTTGGATAACATTTTTTTTTTCTTTTTTTTTGAAAATATTTTTGGAAGAAGCTGATTTTAGACCTAGATAGATCAGATAGAGGGGAAGAAAACGTATAAAGAGCATGCACTCATGCCACGAGTAGATCTGATTAAGATAAGCACTTGGGACAAATGAAACGGTGATTAAGGTGTTCCTACCATGAGGAGAAACATATCCATAAGAAAAATGCTATGAGTAGAGCCGCGATACTCATATTTAAGGTAAAAAAAGACAATAGGTGGAGAACCACATAATTTCGAATCACCGTGAAAGTATATGACTGGTTGTTAGACGGATGAAAGATCTGTCTTGCGACTAGATTTGTGTAAGATAGATTTTAACAGTAGAAGGGCCTTAGATGCAAGGCATTAAGAGGTTCCACTTCGGGTATACCATCCATGGAAGATAGACGATAAGCCCCAGACCCATATTTATGGGTGATAACGTACAGACCCATCCAATTGGGAGCAAACTTACCAGGCTGACTCCTTTCAAGTATAGTGACATTTTGGTTTTCTTTAAGAACAAGATCACCAATTTTGAAGTCATGATGCTGCAAGTGCTTGTTATAAGCACGTTTGACACGTTCAAGATAGACTTGATGATGTTCAAGAGCGTTGAGACGCCGTTCATCTAATAATTCAAGTTGTGCTAGACAATTTTGACGATAGTCCTCATCGGAGATGAATTCTCTAAGAGAAACACGGAGAGATGGGATTTGGACTTCCAAAGGAAGAATAGCCTCAGACCCATAGATGAGAGACAAGGGAGTAGCACCAGTAGGAGTATGGATGCTAGTCCGATAAGCCTAGAGAGCAAAAGGGATATGTAAATGCCAATCCCTACCAGCTCGACTAGTTACCTTTGCGAGAATATTACGCAAAGTTTTATTGGAAGCTTCGGCCTGGCCATTAGCTTGAGGATAGTATGGAGAAGAAAAGCTGAGTTTGATATTGAAAGCGTCACAGAGGTTCTGTAAATCCACGTTCTTGAAAGACTTACCGTTATCTGTGATGAGTTTGTGTGGGACACCAAAGCGACAAATGATGTGCTGATAGACAAAATCAACTATGGGTTTAGCTTTTGTTGAAGAAAGAGGGATAGCTTCCACCCACTTAGTAAAGTACTCAGTGGCAGTAATGATAGAATGATGACGCTGTGAAGAACGGGGATTGATGAGACCAATAAGATCAAGACCCCATTGCGAAAAAGGCCACAAATCCGCTGTAGGTTGTAAAGCTTGACTAGGGATGTGCGTGAGATTGGAATGTTGTTGACACTTGACACATTTCTTAGTGTATTCACAACAATCTCGATTAAGAGAAGGCCAATAATATCCTAATCGTAAGATGTGTTTAGCTACGGCCAAGCCACTAAAATGTCCACCACAGATACCATCATGGACCTCCTGGATAGCTTTAGATGATTCAAGGGTTTTGAGGCACCGAAGTAGAATACCATCAAAGCCGCGTTTGTAGAGGATCCCTCCTAGAATAGTATAGCGATTAGCACATAGGATAAAAGATCTTCTACCATTGGAAGTTAGATCTAGAGGAAGCACTGAATGAGATAGATAATCAACGATCTGCTGATACCACTCATCCTGAGTATGGGTTGTGATAGCATGGATTGAAGTTAGTTGTCTAAGATGAGATGGTTGATCTAATCGTTGCACAGCCACATAAAGTCGCGAGTCTTCAGTAAAAGGTGGGATAAGTGAGGCTAACGAAGCCATTGTATCTGCGAATCGATTCGTAGTGCGAGGAATAGCTTGGATGGTGAATTTATCGAAATATTGGAGTTGAAAGAGAACGATGTCACGATATTTTTGAAGGATATCATTCCTGCATTGATAGACACCCGTGACTTGATTAACGATGAGTTCAGAATCACCAAAGATGTCAATATGACGAGCACCGAGATTAATGGCATTTTGAAGACCCAAGACAAGAGCTTCATATTCAGCCATATTATTGGTGCACTCAAAGTTTAGTTTGTGTGCGACTGGGATAGGCGTACCCCAAGGAGGAATCATCACGAAACCCGCACCTCCCCCTTGCTGGCATTTGGATCCATCAAAGAAGAGTTTTACTTTAAATGGAGACAGACCAAAATCAATTTGTTGGATATATTCATCGGGGAATCGAGCAAGGGGAACTTGAGTGTCTGGGAGAGGAGCATCAGCTAATTGATCTGCAATGACCTGACCCTTGATAGACTTTTGCGGGATAAACTCGAGATCAAATTCTGTCATAAGCATGAGCCAACGAGTGATACGATCATTTTGATAAGGCTTCGCATGAATTGTCTTGAGTGGATTGACACTTGTGACAATGTAAGTTTTGTGATTAAGAAGATAATGACGAATTTTAGAAGTTGCGAAGAAGAGAGCACAACACAGCTTTTCAGCTTCGGAATAACGTGTTTCATACTCATGGAGGGTGCGACTGATGTAATAGACAGCTTGTTCTTTACCGCAAGCGTCTCGATGCGAGATCATGGCTCCCAGAGCATGGTCAGTCACAGAGATATAAAGATAGAAAGGCTCCCCCTCGCGTGGAGGTGTAAGCACAGGTGGAGAAAGAAGATAAGCTTTGAGATCATCAAAGGCCTTTTGGCAATGCTCATCCCATTCAAAATGAACATTCTTACGGAGGAGATGATGAAAAGGTTGACAACGGTCTGACAATTGTGAGATAAAACGACGCACTGATTGAAGACGTCCTTGGAGACTGCGGAGTTGCTTTAAGTTAGAAGGGAGAGGCATCTCAAGGATAGCTTTTATTTTTGCGGGGTCTACTTCAATACCCCTAATGGAAATGATAAAACCTAAAATTTTACCAGTGAGAATGCCAAACACGCACTTAGACGGATTTAGACGAAGACAAAAGCGAATAAGCCTCTCAAAGAGAGGTGCAAGAATGAAAAGATGATCCTGATGACGTTTGGATTTACCGAGGAGATCGTCGACGTAATCTTCCACATTTTTGTGTAAGAGATCATGGAATATGTAGGTCATTGCTCGCTGATAGGTTGCTCCTGCATTCTTAAGACCGAAAGGCATGACACGATAACAGAAGGTCCCCCAAGGAGTTATGAAAGAAGTCTTATGTTGGTCTTCTGGTGCGATGAGAATTTGATTATATCCAGAGAAACCATCCATAAGCGAAAGCATCTCATGACCTGCAGTTAAATCCACGAGTTGGTCGATATTAGGTAGAGGAAAATCATCTTTTGGACAAGCAAGATTAAGATCCCGGAAGTCGGTACAAATTCAAATTTTCCCAGTAGCTTTAGTTACTGGTACTACATTGGAAACCCATTCTGGATAATCGATGGGTTGGATGAAGTTAGCTGAGAGTAAGCGCTGCAATTCTTCTTTAACAAGAAGGGCTACTCTAGGGTGCATTTTACGTAATTTTTGTTTAACTGGTTTGATGTCGGGAAGAGTAACGATATTGTGGACCACAATATCGGGATCGAGTCCTGGCATATCCTCATATGCCCAAGCAAAAGCTTGACGATGGTTGGAAAGAAAAGTGGTAAAGTCTCCTAATTCCTGTGGATTAAGGGATTGGCCGACCTTAATGATGCGAGGGTCTTTAGAAGTCCCTATATTAAGGTCGACAGTGGCTTCGTTGAGAAGCGTAGACGTGTCAGAAGGAATAGTTTTTGGGAAGATAGGAATCCTCTGCCCCCAGATAGGTGAGGACAGAATCATCATCTGCACAGTGGATAGTGTTGATAGTAGAAGAGTCGTCTCCAACTATTTCAGGGAAAATTAACGGTATGGAAGTGGACCTGTCATTAGTCTTATAGGCTAGTGGCCCTAAGGAAATGGTATTGATAAAAAAAAAAGTTAGACGGGATGGAAATGTCGTCATCCACATCGAGTGATGCTTCTGACTTAGCGGGAGAAGATGGTTCTTCAATAGGAAGAGGCTCATCTAGAACAGTGACGGTGGCTTTTGAAAGAGGTTTAAATCCTAAACCAAATTTTTGATGTGGCTTGAGAGTTGGAATGGACGCGAGGTCATGCACACCTTGTTCATATTTACCTAAGCCAAAGCCCTTCCACGCGCATCGATATAAATAAGTTTTTGCAAACGTGGGATTCTGTAGACAATCAAACCCTGTTAGATAAGGTTTGGCCCTAGGAGGAGAATCCGGGTGATAGTGAGGTGTATCAAGACCACCGTAAATGAAATTAGTCTGTTGATTGGGTAGACCAATGGTGACGATGCGACCAAGACCTGGCTGATATTCAGGTTGTTTGTCTGGTCTACCATACTCACTAGGTTTGAGATGGGTGTCAAAAGAAAGGAGAGGAAGCTCTCCTAGTGAGAAACGCTGCAATGTTTCTTCTAAATTTTGTACATCCGGTAGTTTGGTTGCAGGTATGGAAGAAGATGAGGCCCCGTCAGGAGAACAGGCATTTTCTTTTAGAGGGGCAGACCCTGTGGTCATGTCGCATTGCGCGGAAGGCAAAGGATCTCCTGGATGAGTATATATTTTGCCCTCATATTGATATTTTAAGCATCGATGGAGGGTGGATGGGACACAATGCATTGCGCGAATCCAGGAGCGTCCGAGGATCATATTATAGTGGAATTTCCCTTCAACAATGTAAAAGAGTTCGTGAAGCAACTTCTTACCTACTCGAATGGGTAGGACCACAGTTCCTAAAGTAACTGCTAGCTGATCGTTAAATGATCGAAGAGCGAAAGGCGGGGGTGACACTACGTTCTTTGGTAACTTAAGTTGCTCGAATGTGTGCGAGGAGATGACGTTAAGTGCAGCACCACTGTCGATCATAATGCGTTTTAATGTAGTGTTGTCGATTTGGACTGTGATAAAGAGGGGAGCCTCCAAATCCTCTGAAGAAAGAGAAGGAATTTCTGAATCTTCAAAAGAAATGGTGGTTGATGGTCTATTCAATCCAACAACCATCTCGAAAGGCTGGGGCTCATCTGAATTCACTGCGATGCGACGCAGATTATCAATCAGAGCCTGGCGATGTTGCGGAGAGGATTGAATGAGGTCAAAAAGAGACATTTTGACCGGAGCCTGGGTGAGTTGTTTCATAACACTCTCCTCAACTGACACGGGAATTTGAGCCCGAGGTGCAACACGAATAGAGACCCGAGGTCGTGGGGCTAATGAGGAAGGAGGAACTCCTTCGGGGGCTGTAGAAATGACAACCTGTGGTCGAGATGCTGTAGATGAGGATGGATTATCATACTGTTGGGCTCTAGTGGCGATATGGATTGTGTCGATTTGAGAAGGTGGAAGATCATTTGGCGTGGGATCACTAGAAGTAGAGGCCTGAGTAGATCGTTGGGGCTCAGATGGAGCTAAGATGACAGGAGGTGCTTGTTTCTCCTCCTCCAGCAAAAGATCACTTTCTTCCAAAAGGTTGTTGACGACAGATTGAAGAGCTTTACATCCCTCAGTATCATGACCCGGGGTACGGTGGTAAGCACAAATCAAATCAGAGTTAAACCAGGCCGGTTTAACTCCTTTAGGGTTATAGGGTTTAATCGGAGGAAGAGATATGGATGAAGATTGAATAAGTTGGCGAAGGATTTCAGTATAGAACCCGGTAGACAAGGATGAGGACAGAGATGATGAAGGCACCTCTTTCACTTTAACAGACTGCCGAGGTAAAAGAACCTGCATGTTTGGTTTGACAGTCTTTTTAGGGATCATCTTATTTTTCTTTGGACATTTGGATGAGCAGCCTTGGGCACTTGAGATGGAAGTAAGTGAGACATGATTGATTTTGGTGGAGGAGGAGCCCCTAAAATAGATTTTGAAGATGATGGAGATGTGACAAGTGTTGTGGTCTTCAGAGATAAGGGAGGCTGTTTGGTCGAAACTAATGACGATTTAGATGATGTCGATTTAGATGAAGGAGAAGCTTCCAAAGTAGGTATAATTGGAGGGACAGAGGGTGCCCTGGTTTTTGGTAATGAAGATGATGATTCTGATGAAAGAGGTGACGTCTCTTTAGTAGGTAAGTCCACTTTTCGAGGTGCTGGTGAAGAATGTGTTGTAGAAGAAGATGATGGTTTTGATAAGTGTGTAGAAGAAGACGCCTTCTCAGCGGACAAATCCAATCTTTTATGAGGCGCAGAGAGAGATTTTTGCGGGAAAGCACCAAGAGTCTTGATGGTTCGAAATATGGGCTTTCCTTTTTCAGGGATGGTGACAACTTCAACCGCATAAGGTGATTGTAACCTTTTTGGGGGAAGCAAATGGGGTGGTACTGATGACGCAACGTTAGATTTCGGTTGTCTCGGTCTAAGTTCAGGAACCGAGCGTATAGGTGTTGGTGCTACTTCTTTAGATTTCTCCTTAATAGGCAAAGTAGCATTTGTGATGGAAGAAGTGAGTGATGAAGAAGCAGTTCCTTGCGAGGGAACTTCTTCTGGTACAGTAATTGTGGGTGAAACTACTGTAGGAAAGGAAACAGGAAGAGTCAAAATCGAAGACGCTTCCGTCGAAGTCGGCACAACTATAGGTACGTTCACCAATGGCATAGTCGCAGCCAAAATGGGAGAAACAGAAGTAGATGTATCCGTGGTGGAAACTCGAAGGGATGTAATTGCCTCGAGCATTGAAAGAATGTCTGACGATGAGACAGATGAGGATGACACTGTCTCGGGTATGGACGGAAGATCAGACAAAGAAGCAGAGGGAGGTGAATCCGTATCTGACAATGTTGGAATATTCAAAGACGGACTATCTGAAGATGGTGGAATCCCAACGATTAACGAAGCGGAAGGAGGTTCTGATTCGGTCGATGTGTTTGCAGATGGCTTAGTTTTAGAAGAAGATTCTTCAGTAGAGATGAAGCTGATAGTATGAGTGTTTGGTTTTTGAGACTCCGAAGCATCATGGTTCGGGGAATGATTAGGAAAAGGTTGTTTAAAGACATCCAACGCTTGATTTGGGGGAGCATTTGGGTTATCCAGAATGAGCTCGCCTTTATCAATGAATTTCTGGACAAGATTTTTGAAGGTCTGACATCGTTCGATGTCATGACCTTTGGTTCTATGATAATGACAGAAGTCATTTTCCCTATACCAGAATGGACGTTCTTGGCTTTCGTCAATATTCCTAATGGGAGGAAGTTCGATCATGTGGACTTCCAACATTTTTTTTAGGATAGAAGCATATGATTCCCCCAACGAAGTGTAAGATCGAGATGACGAGGACCCTTTTCGAGAAGATGAGGAGTCTCTTCGTGGTGTTTGATTGGAAGTGGTATCGGCTCGTGATGTTTTTAATATGATAGCGTTGGTGGATCCCTGATTCTTGTCTTTAGAAGTGGAAGGATTTGATTTGGTAAACCGAGAAAAATCCGGTTTAGATTTTGAGTGAAGTTTTAACTTCCCTTGTTCAATGGTGCGAGACTCAAGTTTGCGTGCCATCGTAAAGGCTTCTTCAAATGTATGAAAAGTCTGGATCCTTAAAGTGGAAGAAATATGATTAGCACAAGATCGAGTAAACAACTCGATCTGTTGGGATTGAGGAAGGGAGAAAGACAATTGGTTGATTATCCCTCTCCAACGAGCGACAAAGTCTGCAATAGACTCATCATCGAATTGACGAATGTTATAAAGATCTGTAATCGAGATCTTATGCGTGATATTTATTGAAAAGTTTTCAACAAACATCTGAGCCAATTGAGAGAAAGAAAACAAGGAATGTTGAGGAATGTTATTGTACCAGTCTAAAGCAGGACCTGCTAGAGACATAGGAAAAGTACGGAGCATAAGCTCCTGATCCTGGACTATGAGGTAGCAAGCATGTTTGAATGCTCGCAAATGCTGTTGAGGGTCCTCCCGACTATGAAATTTTGAAAATTTAGGAAGTTCCCATTGGGGAGGATAAGGCTTAAAAGCCACTGAGGGGTGAATGGGTTCATTACACACTTCTTCAAAAGAGTATGAAGGACGAGCCCCTTTGGTGGAGGCTTCCAAGTCTGCGATTTTCTTGAAAAGAATTTGAACCACGTCGGATTGAGGAGGAGGCAGACTAGCATGTCCTACATAAGAAGTAAATGGTGGATGCTGTTGAGGTGTCAATGGGGGATTCATCTGTTGATTGATAGGATGATAAGAGGAGTAACCAGGCATTCTGGGTGACGCCTGGTGGGGTATTTGTTGTGAAGGAGCCTGTGTATAGGCAGGCTGTGGGATAATAAGTGGTTGAGAAAATGAAGGTTGGATGATGGACGGAGCCTGTGATTGGTGGACTCCTATGCTTGTTGACTGAATCGGAACAGATAGAGGAACATGGGTGCCGATTTGATTGGACGGAGCCTATGATTGGTGGACTCCTATGCTTGTTGACTGAATCAGAACAGATTGAGGATCATGGGTGCCGATTTGATTGGACATGGTGGGGAACAAGACCTGAAAGAGGATTTTTACTGCCGGATTAGTTATTAAGGGCGCCGATACTAGAGGATGGGCGAAGGTCACTGTTGCAGGAACATTGGAAGAAAAACCCACTGGAGGACGAGAAGCAGGAACCAAGTGACTAGTCGAAGGGGGTTGACTCATAAAGGGGTACTGACCCTGGGATACAATGGATGGCATAGATGAGTTAACAGCAATATGCGGGTGCGCAGATGCACTCATTATAGCCAGAGAAGAGGACCTCTCAGAAGTAGGTTGTGGAATAGTCGAGGTAACTGCGGCGTTAGGAATAGGTAAGACTATTTGAGAACTAGTCGATATGGTCGGTGGAAGAGAAAAAGGAGGCACAGGTGTGCCGCCCTCCTCCGTGGCTCGAGGTGAGAAAGATGATGCTAGCTGTTCTACAAAAGCCTGGGGTGGTTCACGAGGATAATCGTACACTTGCTGGATTGGTGGTCCCTGATCAGATATTTGAATAGACTTGTGTACTATGTAGTCCATGAGGGCTACCGGATTGCGATCGAGGAGCGCCTGAAATTCAGGATCCCCGCGAGGAACATACTCTGAGTCAGAAGCAGATGATATTTCTGAAGGACTAGGGGAAGCTGGACGTGATGGGGTTGCTTTGGCCTGATAGAAAGGATTATATGACCAAGATGGGGAACCCATTAACAGTGGTCCCGAGGAAGACCTGGGGGGTGCCGAAACCTCCACACTAGTGGTGATCTCGGAGGAAGAAGGGGCTAATTGAGCCATTCTTCTAGATTGTAACCGAGTGATGACCGTCATAAACAAGCAGAAAAGAAGATTGACCTAACTAATGCACAGACAATTCAAGCAGCGTAGGTGATTATCTCTTTTAAGTTTTTATGCTTTTAAGAAAGAAAATATTAGGGAAGGCCTTTTAGAACAGGAACTACTCAGATAGCCAAACTAAGGATGGTTTGGGGGATGTTTTGGTGAGGAGTCCCGAAGGCACTTCAGTAAAAGACCGGTACGTGGCTTGATATAGGGGCCTACCCCCGCACTTCACACACCGCTGCGATAAGGGAGTCGGGTGCTTTGCCAATATATACCAGAACTTCCGTGAATTTATAGCGCGGCCCGAGTACCGCGTAGGCTCTTCCTCTTGGATGTCACTTCCAAGTAGGCGAGGCCAGGGAAAGAATTTTTGTTTAAATGCTTTACACCTAATGATTTTGGCTTTGTGTGCAAGGGTGAAAAATAAAAATCAAATAGTGTCACTACCGATTTTGATCAATTTTCCAGCCTAATTAAAACTAGATGAAAAACATACAGCAGAAATGACAAAGAAAGAGTTCCTTTTTTTTTTTTTTTTAAGCACTTAAAAATGAAGTGTTTGATTTCGATGAAGACAAGTCAAACAGATTCTTTCCCAAATGCGATTAAATTCTTTTTAAGCACCAAAAATTGAAATGTTCGAATGTGATGGACAACAAACAAAGAACTTTTTTTTTTTTATTTTTTTATTTTTTAATAGTTCCTAAAAAGGAGAAAACACCGTAAAAGAGAAATACCTGTAGACTTAGCTCTCCAAGGTGTGTGGACTTCAAAAAGCGCGTTGTTGAGCTCTTCCCCTCGAACAATCCCACGAACAAGCAAAGTGCTCCGCAAGAAGAGGTTAAGCAAACACCAAACAAAATCCAGAAAGATATATCCAGATAATGGTGAAACAGAAATTTCTATTTCAAGGAACTAGAAAAATTTCAAGGAAATAACAATTTCACATAAAGAGCAAGATTAAAACGATGATAGGAAATGCTCAAACAGAACTGATAAAAATCAGTGAAGAAAAAGAACAAAGCTCAAAACTAGAAAAGAAATGAACTTACCAATAAGGGACTTTGGTTGGGTCCCACCGGGCGTGCCAGAATGTAGATCAAGAATTTTGCGCTTGTTACCTGTCCAAGTTAATGCACCAAACTAAACACAAAAACCCTGAAAAACTCCAATGAAATTGATACCTGATGGACAAGATCCGAAGATGTAGACGGATGAGGAAGCCGATGTAGATAAGACGGGCGCACACGAGCAATTCTGCACAATAGATCCAAGTAACCTGCGAGACACCGATGCTTGACAGAAAAAGACCACGTTAAAAGATATTTAGGTGGACTGCCCGAGAAGCGGGTCCGGGAAGCGATGAGCTCCCTCGGCGGATGTCAGTCCACGTTTTCAATTAAGTAAAGAAGCATACATGATAAAAGATGTACGTACAAGACTAGATTTTCTGATCAAGGTAATAAACAGAATCTAAACAGCAGGCAGAAAGCAACAGAAGATAGGGAACTGTGAAAACAAAGCTAGATTTGTGTTACCTGTGTCCTTTTACCTGTCTGCAGGATGATCGGCGTCGATTATGTAGAATCGGCGTCGACTGAAGTGATCGGCGTCGATTATTAAGAATCGGCGTCGACTGAATAAGATCGACTGAAAGTAGATCGGTCGATCGGGGACAGTGCGAGAAGATTTGGAAATCAGAAAGTGAAGGCCAGATCGTCAACGTCTGCTGGATATGCCGAAGCCGGTGAGATACTGGAACAGAGTCACCAGAAGATCAATGGATACGTGTGATGTTGATGTGATAAGAACAGAGTAACGGTGCTCCTCTCAGGGATTGATTTGGACGAGATCCGTTCTCATTTGATAGATAATGTTGACACCAGATGTGCAAAGATCTCTCGTTCTCTCTCTTTCACGGTCTGTGTTTCTTTCGCGATCTGTCTCTGTCTGTCCTTCGTGTTCGTGCGTGTCTTTTTTTTTCTTCTTCCATCTGTCCCAGAACTGAGTTCTGGGCTTCTATTTATAATCGGCGCCGCTCCTAAAAATCGGCGTCGACCGTACCGGTCGGCGCCGATCGCGGAACAGACTCCCGAGATGGCCAAAATGAACGATTTCTAGAAAGATAAGAGTTATCCCTCCACCTCAAATACGGGAAATATCCCGCTGCTTGATTGTGAGGAGGAGAAATAGGAGGGACACATGGATAGGATAGATATGGGGTAAATAAGTGGTTAGGATACATGTGAAAAGGTGTAATTAAATAGTTAATATTTAATTACTCATGGGTAAAACATAAAGGGGTGAATTAAACTTAGGATAGGTGTTTAAAATGCAAATTGAATAATATCCCAAGGGGATAGTGGTGATATAAACGTGCCCCAGGTTACCTGAGAGAGCAAATGCGCACGAGGGACACTAAATTGGATAATCACAGATTTGCATTTAATACAATAAACCCATACCTTTCTTGTAGCATCATCAATGAAAGTAACATAATACTAGGATCCACCATGAGAAGCTACCTGAGCTGGTCCCCACACATCTGAGTGTACAAGCTCCAATTTCTGCTACACTTCTTAGTTGCCCCAACTTTGATAAATCTCACTCTCTTTTGCTTTCCAAAGATACAATGCTCACAGAAATCAAGATCTAAATCTTTAAAATCTGATAACTTACCCTTAGCCTTTAAGATATGTATTCCTTTTTGACTCATAGGAACCTTAATTGATTATGCCACATGCATGCATCTAAATTTGAAGTAGATAATGCAGAAAAGGAATAAGTAATACAGGTAGATAAATATAACGTTCCTACCTTCTTACCTCTTTTCACAATAAAAGAACCCTTGGTGACTTTCCAAGAGTCTCTTGTAAAAGTAACCATGTAACTAGATTCACCTAGTTGCCCTGCAGAAATAAGATTCATCCTGAGGCTTGGCACATGCCTCACATCTTTCAATACCCATGTATTTCCATTCTGCAATTTTAAATGAACTTCCCCTTTACTATTAATACTGCAAGGTTCATCATCACCCAAATAAACATGCCCAAAATTTTCTTGGACATAATTTATGAAATAACCCTTATTAGGGGTTACATGGAAAGAAGCTCCTGAATCTAAAACCCATGATTCAATTCTACTATCTAAAGAAAGAATAAAAGCATCTTGCATTATCTCTGATGCAGCAAGATTCACCTATTTACCTTTTTTTGGTTGTTGGTTCTCTTTATTCTTTGACCAATAATCTTTCTTTGCATGTCCTTTCTTTCCACATTTCCAACAAGTAATTCTCCTTACTTCTATGGATTTAGATCTGTCTATCCCTTGACTTTGATTTCCCATTACTCTTACCCTTGGATCTCTCCTTCTTCTTGCCTCTGCTTTCTACATTCAAATCATTTCCAGATGATGTTTCCTCTGTACTTTTCCTATGAATTTTTTCATTCAAGATTATACTAACCACATCATCAAACTTTAAAATATTATTAGTGGATGTTGTATTACTAACAACCATTACCAAGTTGTCCCAACTATTAGGCAAAGAACATAAGAATAAAAGTGCTTTTACTTCATCATCAAACAGTATTGACAACCGATTTTAACTAATTTACAATAGATAGGAAATCATTCAAATGACTAGAGGTAGATTCACCTTCATGCATGTTAGAACTAAAAAAGTTTCTTGATCAAATAAAATTTATTTGAAGCACTAGGTTTTTCATATAAATTAAGCAAGAGATTTCATTAAGTCTACCGTAGAAGCCACTTCTGTAATATTAGAATCCATGGATGTTGTCAGGCTCAATCTTATAGATCCCAAAGTTTTTTTGTCAAGAATCTTCCATTCTTCATCAGTCATCTACGTAGGTCTAGACTTCTCATCCAACGGTGAAGTACAAATCTCTCTGATACAGATAATCCTCAATCTGCATCTTCCATAATTGATAATTACAATGGCGTCAAACTTCTCTACGTTGTATTTATTATCTTTTTTCATTGTTGTAGCTCCCACTCAATCAGAAAACCCTCTGTGAGTAAATCTTTCAACACACACAAAACCCTCAAACAAAGCTCTAATACCAGTTTTTGGGGTATAGCACAATGAGTGATACAGGATGAGATGGATAAGCCATAGTGTAAACATTGATAGGAAATATAAGTGGATATTCTACCAGAAGAAATATGACATAACAAGAGAGTATGGAAAGTCATACGCATCCAAATTGAACGTGGATTTTGAGTACAGTATGGGCTAGGTCCAAGGAGGAACAATCACTAGGATATGGGATAATGGGCGTAAAACCATTTGAACATTGCATTTACTATGAGGAATGACAATCTTGAGAACACACTACTCAGATGTATAGTATTTTGTGTAGGATAATCATGAGATGGATGAGGACTTCATCACTTAGAATTCTATCTCACCAAATTGTGAGAAGATCACCTGGATTCTGATTGGACTGTATAATCATCTTGTTATTACATGATGTTGACCATACCTGGTTATGCATTGGTAGGGGTAGTATCCCTTACTATCAGACTTAGGGAACTTCCCCATGTTCTTCCAATCATTGGATAATTAGGTTAATGCTAAAAATTGGGCTACTCTCCTGAGAGTCTAATTAATCCATCCATACTACAGGTAGAAATAACATCATGCGTTAGACCTAAATGATTGTTAGTCCCTTATTTGGGTGACCGATTGCCGGTCCTACCTGACTCATGCCAGTCCTGGGAGGACCGACGTCGATACCCTCTTAACCGATGATGGTTACTGGTGTTTTCAGCAAGTTCCATTGTCTTCCTTGAACTAATAGGAATCTTAGGATCTGATAGTTGATACAAATTATCTGTTAAGAGACATATCTAGAGCGTATGGAATCTTCAGAGATCCTGATCCAGATAGAGAATCATCTCTAGTATTCTTCTCTCTTGTGCACATATTCATTGGAGACAATAATCATGAAAACTCAATGGAATGCCAGACAAGGTATGTATATGTTTCAATACTAATGTGAGGTCTTCACCATGTTTAAAAATCTCTGACTTGTTTCACAATCAACTCTGCATCACCATTATCACAGTGATTAGTGACTCCCAGTTCTGATACCATCTTCAATCCTAGTATGAGTGCCTTATATTCACGTTGTATTGTTTGCAATTTTCAAAGCCCATCCTGAATGAAGAAAGGGTGATTGTTCCCTGGTCTAGACGTTGGTGTAATACCTATCAAAGCTCCAGAACCAGTTGAAGAATAGCTTCAATCAATACTCTAGAGTCCAAATATCCATTTGAGGATCATGAATCACTCCCTAAGGAATTTTTTTCCTCATCCTATGACAGTAGGGGATATAGTTACCATGCCTTATATCTTCATAGAGTATCAGTAGCAATTGGGAAGATAAGGAAATTGCAGAAGGAAATCAGTATGTTCACGTCAGGTAGTAGCTTCTTCAAATTTGTATGCCATTGACTGGGATCAAAGCATGTGACCAATCCATCTGAATTTCACCTCCAACCTCCATACAAAAATTTCATGCTCAGGACAACATCCCATATGATGTGTAGGAATATGAGGGAATGTTGGTAGGTAGCTATAGACAATTTTCTCTGGCATTAGCAGTAATGGGTAGTTGTGAGATCCTACGATTCTAAGTTGAACCAAAGGGGAGATTTCTAGGCTCTATGGAACAGCAGGAGCGTAAATTCCCTATGGTAGATTCAGGCCCAAAGTTTGTTTTACTTTGACATGCATAACATCATTTTTGAAAGTTCGTAAGTCTATAATACAATTACTGAAAAGTAAATATATGGCTTAGATATGAGGAGAGTCACAATCGAATGTTTAAATTTTCTCATTAGGGGAAGTGACTGTAGCCACAATTCATTCCTGATTAATTGAATAACATGAAATGGGAACAATACCTATTACTAGTATTGTCCGAGAAAGCTTTAGATTTGGAATTGAAAGAAACTTACCATTAAAGCAAATAATTTTGGATCTGTTTGTTAAAACTTTGCCTCAGAAATTTGGATTTTTTTCTAAAATAAGGTAAATAATGACTATCATACAAGATCACAGAGGTAAATGGGGCATCACTACTAGGAACATGAGAAAATACTTACTTATCAGCCCTAGGATTTGAAGGAATAAGAAGTTTTGGAAATATAAGTAGAATAAGTCGGATGTGGCATTATTCACCTTTTGTGTGCAGGGTTATATGGGAATAGGATGCTCCTATTCTTGCAACCACTAGAATAGTTATTTGAAAGTCTATTGGATTTCTAAATAAAATAAAATAAACCAATCTTCTGGCAAAGCTTCTACTTCAATTTTCTATGGAGTCAGGGAAAGCATATGGCACAGAATAAATATATGCCTCTCTTTCATCATATGAATCTTCATCATCCGAAAAAAGTTAATTGGTAAGGATTAATCAACTTGAAATCCACCAATGATGCTCAAAGATCTTCTTCAACTTCTTCCTTCAACTAATTTCTTCACAGAGTTCATTAAACTCCACAGGGATCAAGCTGGGAAGAAGTTCATCAAGGGAATATTTACTAGAAATATTGATGAAAGTAATACTTCGAAATAAAACAAATACTATTCTAGGAAGTGATGAAAATGGTTCCACTGGGCTGACAATTCTACCAACTTAAAACAATGCATTCTTAAGGAGTATACTGATCGAATATAAATTAAATGAATATTCAATGATATCATTTGCAAGCTTACATCTCCTAACCTGATTACTAATTGGCTACTGTGGTAGACTTCCCAGAAGATGATTTATGTTCTTGTTGTCTTCTCGGCTTTGTCATCCTCTTACCAAAGATGAAGTCCAATTGATCCATGAATGTACTAGATAGCTGGCTAACGTTAAAAAGAAAAGTAAAAGACTGGCTATGGCTAGCTCTCCTATGTGCAAGAAATCTTACTTCAGGTAAGAAAGCATGGTAGAAAAGAAAAAATAAAATATCTGGATCTAATCTAATGGATGAGTGTCCTCTCATGGAATTTTAGTAGCATAAGCTTGTACCTGAAGAATGTGCCACAAAATCCAACCCATTATACGTCGTAAAAGTTTGGATTCTTGATAAAAAATATTTGAGCTAATAGAAGAATTCACATTACATATGTCAGATTTAAGAAGTGAATTTCTAATAACTGAGGAGTCATGGTAGTCAACATTAGTAAATATAACCCAATAAGAAGATGATAGGAAATAAATCAGCGATCCAGTGATTCCTACAATATAGGGAAAAGGGTCCTGAGAGAGACATCTTGATAAAATCACTCCCAAGAATCCAAACATGCGTTAATGAAGGCTGCAATGTTTTAACTCTTTGATTTAAAGTGACCATGACCGCCGAAATTTGCAAAATGACTAGTCCTGTTAACCCTAGGTAACTCATCGTAATGGCTAAGTTAGAGTAACCAGGCCAAACCTATGATGATTACACAAGGCACTAGGGGCAGCCATCTGTGTAACCGCTGACTCAAGGGGAACAATGCCAAACATCTCTAAAAAAGGTCTTGCAAAGAACGAAAATTAGAACTGAGTTACTCTTAAGAGAAAACTATTCAAGGGTTAATTTCTAGTCTTTAACGGGAGGTGATGCAAAGGAGAGAAGGAAGGGTCTAGACCTCATGTTCCTTACCTGCTAGAAGAAGAGAAAAGTATTGTTGTTCCATAAGTTGGAGACATGGGACATTTTCCGTGTCACACCGATGATAATTTCTTGGGTGCTTGTATAGTGGCCATAGTGTTTACTATTACAACTAAATACCATGATGGACTTGAAAGTTGTGGCTTTTACAAATGGATCTTTGTTAATGAAATCCCCAGTGGAGTCACCAAAAATAGTTGGGTTTTTAAATGGTACTTTAACAAACCACAGTCAGGGGACAACAAGTCCCTCCTCTTTAATGGGAGAGGTTCTGTTATTGAAAGCAAGCAAAAACACTTATATACAAATGTACAACTTTCAAAGTGTGGATTCCTGATATTTTGAAACATTTTATGCCCAAAGATCATCAATATGAAATAATAGAAGAACTAAGTAGATGAGAGAGGAAGAACATAACAATACTTTCAAGAAATATAGATAACAGAGTATAACCTTATATGTATTGATTAAAGGAGATGCAGAATGGAATCATTCACGTTTATAACAGATATAATTTCACAGACACAAAGTTCCTAAAATCATATTAATAAGAACACAAAGTTTCTTATCATGCAAAGATGGATGATTCACAAATTATAACAAGGAAAGGAGATATAGCAAATGAAGAAAAGGAAAACTTCTTTATTGATTACTTTCGAATCTATTACAATTTCAAGAATGCCAGGATCTAACCTTGAACAATGGCGTAGATAACCTGCTAAATAGCTTCCAAAAAAAGGTTACATTTGGTTACAAAAAATATGAAACTGATTCAAGAAATCGATATTTAAACTTCTATAATGCCTCGATCATTTCAATGCCTGGTGGAAAAAATAAACACATTGAATTGCAGCTATTAACATGTTTTTACAACTTTAAAAATGGGTTATCCATGTGGAAGAGATTTGTTGAAGTGGGCCTGGGGGTGCCCTTTGAATTTTATGATTTTTATAGAGATTATGCATTTAGACATTTTGGTCCACCCATTTTCTTCTGATATAGGCTTGACACATGGCTTTACTTGAGTGGCGACGGACTCATGGCTCACTTTTACAATTTCAACTCTTTTTTTGCAAAGAAAAGCTCAAAAACTCAAAGTTCTCTTCTAAGTCGCCTTCCCATTTTGACTTTTGATGTGGGATCAACATTTGAATTTATCCCTTGCCATAAGTTTGTCTACTCATGAAGCTTATTCCAAAATGGGTTTGGATATATGTAAGGAGGGAAGGGTTGAACCTTTGAATGATTCTATAAAGGTTTGTATTATGGGGGAGGTGTAACATCCTCTTATAAAGGAGGATGACTAAAAAGAGGAGCTTTGCAAAATCTAAGTGTTGTTGTAGACTCACAGCACCCCTGGATGCAGATCAGGCTTCTAGGTTGGTCACTCTAGCATCAAGTGTGATTGCACAACATGGAAACCTCTCTCTAAGTGTGGGGACTTGTGAAACTCAGAGAGGAATCTCCAGATTAGAGGCTGGTTCCTCAAAATCCTCTAATTTAGATCTATATTTTACAAAACTACAGAGGTTCAGATCCTAATCCTACTCTAAACTGCAAGGAGACAGGGATAGAAATACAAAAAATATGAAACTAACTAAAGGTGGTGATGCACCAAAAGGAGTGGGTCAAGAAAATAGACACAGACCAAGGTTTACAACATAAAACATACACAGACTGATAATATATAATTTAGGATTTAAATGAAGAAAATAATACAAACAAAGGACTGAAAACCATTCACAAAGCTTGCATTATCATTTCCAGTGTCAAAATCACTGCATTACAACCTCAGAGAGGCAAAAAATATTACAATCCTTTGGAGAGGTCTGATTCTTGTATCAATCACTTGCTGGAGGTGAAAGAAGAACTCTGCTATGCCCAAAAAATGTTCCCCGTTTGAAATGAGCCAAATCTGGCTTTTACAGTGCAAGGGTCAAGCCCAGGGGACAGAAAACGTACAAAAACATGAGAGCCCATCCCTCCTCAACTGTAGATGCATTAAAATGGCATGGGGGACCTTACAAACCCATACCCTGTCACTTTGACTGAATTATAGGAGGATGCAACCCATTCTGCATTAAATCTGGTCGCTGAAATGTCGCTTCTAGCCATGAACATGCGTCAGAGCCATTTCTCAATTTTCTCTCTCTAGACTGCACTAAAATTCAAGATTAACCCCAGAATCACGTAGAGAATTTCATAAGATTTCTGTTGATATAAAGAACGTGCAAATCCGAGCTCTGGATCGAAAGATATGTCGATATGAAGAATTAGGGCACAAAACAGGCAAAAACGTGTTTTGAAAATCTTTCCCGCGCTCTACCACCTGGATGACACATGTCAAGCGCTGATTGGATGCATAATTCTCTCTCCTTCCCTGCTTCATTGGACACGTGTCTTCTTTTTATTGGCTTGGGTCAGTGCTTGAAACCTCGCCCTTTGACTTTTGCACTTTCTCCCTTGTGACACATGTCGTGATTTGATTGGTCCGCAGGTCTGCCGACTTTTTGCGCCCTTCGCGTCTTCATGTCTCGGATGTCCCAAACTATTTAGGACAAAAAATCCCAATCTGCCTGAAATGGGCTTCCTTGTCCCTCATTCGGCTAATGACACGTGGTGTTGCTTGATTGGCTTTTAGCTCCTTCAGCTATCCGCGTCCCACGCATCCCTTTGTCCCAACTGTCCTAGTGCTGAAGTTCCCCGTTTCAGCCGAACCGGCTAGTTCGTGTCCTTCGCGTACATTTGTTCCAACTATCCTGGACTGTCTGGGACAAATTCTTCCGAACCGCTCAAAATGGGCTTCCCTTGCTCTCAGCCGCTTCACCTTTTCGCATCCTTCGCGTCCTCGCGGCCCAGATGTCCCAACTGCTTAGTGCGAAAGTTCTCCTTTTCGTCCGAACCGGCCGGTTCACGTCCTTTGCGTCTTCATGTCCCAAATGTCCCATAGCAGTTAGTCGATTTTCTTCTCCTTCGGCCGAACCGGCTTTCCACATCCCACACGTCCCAATGGCCTAGATGTTCCTTTGCCCTGTAGACTACCTGGCGGCCTTTCGGCCGATTCACGCCCAGACGTCCCTCATGTCCTGACTGCTGTGAGGACTAGGACTTAGCCAATTTTCACAATTTTTTCTGGCCCAAGCTTGTTTTTTTTTGCAACCTTTTCACCTTTTCTCAGAACTTGCTCTTTTCAACCTGGATAGGAGAGTTAGAAAAAATTCTGAGGGGACCTTAGAAACATGATTTTTTCCCTGAATCCATCCATTTGCCTGGGACTTGAGAATTCTGATGTATGTTATCAAATCAACCCTGGGGGTGAATTTGGATAACACCACCTTCCTGCTTTGACCTAAAATATGGCCATGTGTCCCTTTGCAGGTCTGTTCTGTATTTTTGTGTTTTGACTAAGTCCCTCTATTTGGCGAAGCCTTTGTCTAACCAAGGACACGTGGAGGCTTCTCGCTCATTTGGAGACTCTGTTTGGACCTGACCTTCAGAGGTGCACCGATTGGACACGTGGAGAGATGACACATGTTTAGGACCTGCTTTTGGATTGGCCCCCTGAAAGAGCGCCGAAGGGACACATGGGGCTTTCCACTAGTTATCCTTTCCTTAGCTGATTAAATGGTTGGTTATGCCCCTTTTGACTTCTGTGAGACCCTAGACACATGGAGAGGTGGCACTTATTTGGGAAACCACCTTTGGTTTTGACCTTGAAGGTGCGGTGATGAGACATGTGGCATCGTCCGCTGGCCTTAGACTTTTCAACTGCCGAATTAAATTTTTTGAGGCTCTGATCACGTGGAGGGTTGGTGCTCATTTGGGGTCTATCCCTTGGGTCTCACTTCTGAATTTGTGTTGATGAGACACGTGGAGGATTTCGTTAACCCTCTTATACTTAGTTGATTAAATGGTCGGCTCTGTCCCTTTTCTGGACCTTGGACATATAGAGGGTTGACGCAAGTTTGGGCTCTCTCTTTAGTTTGTGCCTTTAGAATTTTTGTTGATGAGGCATGTGGCACCTTCCATGGATCCATTGCTTTACCCCGAGTCGACTCGCATGCAAAGTCTGAAAACTTTGAGCCCTTTCTTCAATATTCTCCTGCGTGCTCTAATCTCCTTTGATGTTGTTGGCCTCCTTCACCAACCTGCCTCCCCTTCATTGTTGGATTTTGAATGTGGGCTCGTATGACTAAACCACCCTTTCCAATTTTCTTTTGTACGAGGTCATGTTTGATCAATTTTTTTAGGGGGAAAAATTGGGATAACAAGCACAAACTCAAATTTTTCGAAACTTGACTTGAAAAATGAGGGGAATTTTGAGGGTGACAATAGGTCTTTGTGCCTTGTAAAAATGCCTTAGACCAGCAAGCTTCCTAATCACCCAAAATCAACCCAAAATTCACCAAATCTTACCCAAACCCCGTCTATAACCCTTAGACAGCCTACCCAACCTACAACCTGACCCGAGACCTTCACCAGTGTAGTTATCAAAAATTTAATTGGATTGACATAGACAGTAGTATGAGAAACCTAAATCAGAACACTAATATTAGATTCTTTTATTTTGCATGTTTAGTTATTTTATATTGAGTTATATATCAGTATATTGACAACCATCGAGGAAGTATCACACTTCTTGGATCTAGCTCACGCTAGGAAGTCCACTAACTTTTGTTATTAATTGTATCTTATGGTCTTGCTTTGTATTACAAGTAGTTATTCCTAGCCAAAAAGAAGCTCTTCAAGGTGAACCTGGATTAGAAATCAGAAACACGTGCACTCAAATTTTGACCAACGTAATAACAGGTATTCCTCCATGACCTTTTTACCTTATCTATTTTATCAAACTACAATTTGGTGAAATAATTAAATTCCTATAAATAGGACTCTCATAGTGTTAGTGTCAACTCTAAACTCACTTTGGCATTCGTTTCTAATTGCCTCTTGCTTCATCCATTCAACGAGGATGACGTGGCTGTCAAGGAGTTATTTATTTACCCTGTCCATCGAGTCAATTTGTTTAAATAAATGGATAGGTGCCACATCCTAGACTCTTTGCTCTAGGTGGAGGAGGCGGGTGCTTAGGTGAATGACACCGGGAGCAGGGAATATTTTCTTGGCAAGCGGTATAGGGAGCTTCTACTCTATGCAGAGGTTGTTCACATTCTATTTTGGCATGGTGGTTTGAACCCTAGTAGAAAACCTCCTCTGGATCTCACCGATGCTTTCTCACCTATCGACTCGACCATTGACCACCTCAATGACTTTTGGGATAATTCCAAGGAGGTCTTTCTTCTTCTACCAGGTAAGGCCAAGCAGCTGGAAGGTAGCGTTTTCTAACAGAAATTTTTGGGGTGTGGTAGGAGGTAGGGGAGATGCGATGAATGTGGTGCTCGGTGCTATGGAGGAAATTGGGTCTCTAGTTTCAAAATTCAAGGGTGGTGGTTATTTCGGATGAGGATTATTTCTCTTTTATAGCTTTTTTTTTTGGTTTTGTGGCCATGTGTATTCATTGTCTTGAATCCACTTATGTTTGTTCAAATGGGCTTTCCTTCTTCTCCGTGTGGGCCATTCAATGTGGCCTTTATGTTTGGTTTTTGTTCAGAGTATAGTTGTAAGGGTGGGGTCCCTTAACCCTCCAATTCATATCTCTGGTAAAAAAGTGTTTAAACATCTATACACACACACACACACATTATATATATCTGTGTGTGTGTGTGTGTATTCAGTTTATGTTCAGTTTTTGTTCGGAGTATTATTATACTAGCAATCGCATGTGTACAATGCAATGTGAATGCCAAAAAATATATGTTATTTGATTTATAGGGATAGTTATTACTTTTATCATTGAAGTTGATAAGGGGTGTGATTGATTTTGTAAGTGTAGGATTATAGATGAAGCATTACATTTAAAGGCATCATATCTACATTTGAAACTTGTTACCATTTCACTCAGTCATTTGAAATAAATTAAATGATATTTATTTTCAGATGTAATTTGTAAAATTAGTCTACTGCAGCACTTTCACTAATCTTATTAGGGGTTCACTTTCTGGACCAAACATTATTAGATAAGTTGACATTTTTTTAACCACCAAATGTAAGTAGAAGTATCCAAATAAATCATCTTTTGGATAGTGTAATAGGTCAGCACTATGTGTGAACATTGACCAGGACAATGGTCATAATTGTAGCCCCTGTATAGATCTTGAATGTATGTGAAAACATAAATGATTTATTGAAACTATGTATACTGTAAACAATTATTATGATAGATTTAGACCCTGTACATCAATGTTTGATCATGAATAGTAAGTTTGTAACTAAGCTATCGAGTTGTAAGACAAATTATCCACAATCACAAACCTTCGGATAATGCTAACAACCCACTCAGAACCTACATAAAGCTCATCGTACTATGGATTTCATACAGACTAATTGCTTAGAGACGAGTATTTAAAGGGTTATTTCTCCCAATTAGAGACTAGTTTTTAAAATAGAGAAAAGTATTAAGGGCTATTTCTTCAAATAGACAATTGAAATCAACAAAAATACAAAATTGAAAATCCCTAACTTGTGTAACAAGATTCTTACAATTAAATACAAGAAGCATTACGGGAAAAACCTAAACCCTTGAATATTAATTTCCATCTTTAAAATACCAGGCTATTCCATGCAGATTCTATTTGCATTATAAGGACACAATTTACTGAAGAAAAGCCTATACATAACCTTATAAGTAGAACAAAAAATAGTGTCCCTAAATTGCAAACAAGAATTTTTTTTTATTATGGTAAACGGTGATCCTAGGAAAATTTAATATGCAAAGAATAAACATGACTTATATTATTATATTGTTCATAGTATTATTATATTATATATATATAATAACACACACACACACACACACACACACACACACACACATTAATTTAAAGTTTTCAATAAATTAAAAAACTATCACAAGTTCAATTTTCAAAATACAAAACCAAATATCCATAGATGAGAATAGATCAAAGGAAATCTTTCTAAAGAAAATGAATATGAATAAAATCAAATGTTGCTTGATATTATTTACTATTTGATTTGAAATAACTAACAAAAATGTTGTTTTTAAATAGAATTCAGAATTGTTGATGTCATTACTGATGAAATATAGTGTTTTCACATTTATATAGTGTTTACATTTATATTGATTTCTTAAATTAGATTCTTTCTTTCTTAAATTAATTTAAAATTTTCAATAAATTAAAAATCTATCACCCCCGCTTTTGCCCATGCCATAATTTATATATATATATATATATATATATATATATATATATATATATATATATTACTATTTTTTTTAATTAAATCGGGTTAAAGCGTCCCATTCCCTTTACAAAAGAGAAAGGCCGAACCTCAGATACAACATGAAGATACAAAAAAAAAATTCAATCATGACTGCAAGGTATATCGAGAAAAATCCATCCAAAAGGAAGGAAGACTATGGCTATCCTATACTATAGACATTACAACATATATTTAGATCGAGGATTAATCCCCTGAATTAGAAGACAAAAAAATTACAACTGGATATCCCTACCTCTCAACCACACCCTCCTCACAGTCTTGAGAAATAATTTCATCGGCCCAACTATGCCAAAGATGATTATAAGCTTCCCCTACAGTTTCACGGATTTCCATCCACCAAAGTGGTACTGGCTCGATGGGATAATTGAGGGAAGACAAATTAGGGAGTTTGAAGAGCATCCTTCCAGCATTCTTGTCACGGCGGTACACAGTCAACTTCTCTATGAAGGCCATCATCTCCCCATGGAGATATTCTAGTTCCCTTAAGATTCCCAAATCCACAGCACCCCAGAGCTTTGCCTCCTCCCCCACTTCCCAGAAAGAAACATTACACTTTTTCACTTATGCAACCAAATTTCTATAGAAAGATGATCAAACCCAGAGGAGAGCAAGGTTGACCACATCAAGCTTCAATGGATCAATTACCAAAATATTTTCCACAAAAACCAAGGCCACACTATTACTAACCCTACACCATCCATCCTCAAACATATATTTTCCCTCCAAATCCAATTTAATGGCCTCAAGATCACTACCATTACCAATTTTGAAGATCCACCGTAGATGATTATCGGATATAGACAACCTGAAAACCATTTCCCTTTTATTGCAAAATAAAGACATCATGGGAACTCGAGGGGAATCCATAGGTGCTCATGGACAAAAAATATGAAAATGAAAAAAATTGGCCCACAATAAATAGGCAAAAAGTAAGGCCCTTTACACTCTCGAAAAAGATTGACGACAACATATATTTAAGGCCCTTCCATATTTAATTCAGAATTGTTGATATCATTACTGATGAAATATAGTGTTTTCAAATTTATTATTAGATGTTATATATTTCGTAATTTTGACATTTTTCATATTTATTGTATTCAAATTAATCAGATATATATTGAAAGAAAATTAACATTTTCATTTTTTTGTTGAAGGATAATGTGGTTTCTAATATCTCATTTACGATGGGTAAAGCTTTACCTAGCCAGTCAAATTAAATTATGGGGATCCCTTCAAATTTGATCATTGAATGTAATGATGGTTTTTTCAAAATATTTTGCAGGTAAGTGCCCTTTTCATAAAGCTTGGTAACTTTTCAATATACATATTTATTAAATATGTTGCTTTTATGAAATAAGACTTTTCCATATTTATTAAATGAAATAATTTTTTTCCGTATTTAATAAATATCTTGTTTCCTGGACCTTTATGCTAGAAAATATAATGTCACCAAGAATTAAAATTGATAAGACATTTATTAACTATGAGGGTACTGTTGGCATAAGGTTACGTAGCATTTCTTTTATATAATTAGGATGAGAAAATTAGATATTATCACATTTTTCTCACACAATTTGTAACCTCTCCTTTGTTTTTGGTGAATGTAGTTATTTTTCCTTCCTATAAATAATGTACCTGCTTCTGAATAAATATATTGAGAGAGAGATATCATATCTCTATATGTTCTCCTCAATTAGCTCCTCACAATCTCATAACAGAGTGATCATATACTCTGGAATGTGCATTTGAAGGAGATAAATTTATCTGGAGAAAACATATATCCCAATTTTCTTTACTTATGCTATTGCATGGTGATCTGTAGATTTATAGATATTTTTTTTGTTTGTTGCGTGGAAAGGAGATTGTTGAATTTGTTTTTGTAAAAGCATGGACGCATGTATTTTTGACCAGCGTGGGAGAATCACTCTTTGATCAGTGTGGGAGAAGTGTACACGGCTCTGCAGGGTGTCAAGAAGATCCCTGCATGAATACTGCCATTGGCTATGTCAAAAGAAACAAAAAAATAGTCTTTATCTTCTAAACCACGTGAAAAAAAGCCTAGACAGGGAGAAGACCTGCCACCAGTAGAAAAGGCTTTAGTTCTTCTTGGCTAGACGTGGAGGAGCAAATAGTTGTGTGGAAAGTTTGAGAAGAATTCTAAAAAAAGGGACAAATCTCTTTCCTGCTGCATGAGCCTAGAATGACATGATTGAAAGAAATTCCAGCAAGCTACATCTATCTTGCATAACAACTTGTTTTACTTCTTCCTAGATGTGTGGAGGGTGTTTTTTATTAGCACAATCATGAAGTATAAGAGTTGTGTGGAAATTAGATGTTATCTCTTAATTTATTCAGATTGCTCTAGAAAATACCCACGTGAAGATCTCTAATCAGGCTCCCTGCGTGAAAGAAAAAGGCAACACGTGGAGAGGATAATTGGCTGGGTGAAGCCTGAAAGTCACCTACATAATTAAAAAAAAGGTACCATTAATTTCCTAGAGAAGAAGCCTCTATCAAGGCAACATGGAGTCTCTCAAAGCCATGCCAAATGACATGATTGATACTACTAAAAGCCGTAAAAATGACTCGCAAGCTAAAGAACATCATCCAACAACTCCTAAAATATTTGGGTTCTACTTTGCACTACTCAATGAGCTATGCAACACCGATAATCTAGTCTTTGACGAATTGGTTCACAAAGGACTCTTGGATTATTTCCTTTTTGACATCATCTACCAAGAAAAGTGAGTTTGAGAAGAATTAGAATTCGGGTACGATGTCGATTGCGAAGACGAAGTAGAATGCCCCACAAAGTGTCATTGTCTCTCAACACGCTAGTATCGAGAGCATCTTCAAGATGGTTCTTCTCATTAGTGAGTAAAGTTGTAATATCTCCTGAAATCAATAAATAAATTAAAAATATATATTTTAATTTTATTACAATGTTTGTACCAAAACTTCTACTCTCGAATACTCAGTTACTCAAAGGTCCAAATTTTGTGGCCTAGAAAACAAATATGCAAATGATCCTTCAATTTGAAGGATTATGGAGCATCGTCATAGGGTCAGTGAAGTTCCCACAGTCACTAATGAACTCATGAAATATGAGATGGCTAGTGCCAAAGCTCTAATGTTGATTATGATAAGTGTTAGTGATGATATGCAACCGCATATCCAAAATGAGGAGAAGCTGAAGGAAGCCTGGGATAAATTAGAAACCATTTATAAAGCCAAAAATTAGACTAAGATAATCCATCATCAGTCAAAGATGCACACCCTTTCTATGGGGTCAGATGATAAATTTGAGGAGTTCTTACATCGTGTGGCTGAGTTGTGATTAGAGTTATTAGCGCACAATGAAATGGTGGAAGACAAACTTCTCATTCCAATCACCTTGAGAGCACTCCCTTCACAATTCCAATTGTTCGTTATGACATTGAATGTATATAAACAAATAGTGGCATTTGAAGAACTCGTGAAATTTCTGTAGCAAGAAGAGGCCATCAATTTAGTCTAAGACGAGTCCTAGGATAAAGCACTTTTCTCAAAGCCACATCGTGGATAGAAGTATAGAAAATGTCCCCCAAAAAATAAAACACAAGCACATCAGCATCAAGGGTAGCAAGCTCAAAATTCCAAGATGTGGTGTCAAATATGCAAAACCAATACTCATGACACTGATCACTACTAGTACAATGACTTGAAATAGGGGTCTTTGAGTCAAAAAAAGCACATCAGGGCGCGAATATTTTCAAAATTCCAAACAATGTCCCCACTAACAAAAGCAGAAGGGATATCTTGCAACCCAAGATGATGATGAATCTAATGAGGAGTCATCAGAAGGAGCTAATTGTTGTAATAACCTCGTACTAGTCTCTCAGATTTCACAACCCACGAAGAGAGTCTAGTTGATAGAGTCGGGTGCCAGTAAACATATGTTAGGTGACAAGAAGTTGTTTGATTCACTAATTAAACAATCCACTGGAGATCAAGTTAGGATAGAAAATGACAAAGAGTATGTTGCAAAAGGAATAGGCCAAGTTACCATTCCTCTGGGACCAGGAAAATGTATTCTTATAAAGGTACTATATGTTCATGGATTGACTAACAACCTCTTATCAATAAGTTAGCTCCTCCCGAGTCAAAAAAGCACATCAGGGCGCGAATATTTTCAAAATTCCAAATGATGTCCCCACTGATGAAAGCAGAAGGGATATCTCACAGCCCAACATGATGATGAATCTGAGGAGGAGTCATCAGAAGGAGCTAATTGTTGTAATAACCTTGTACTGGTCTCTCAGATTTCACAACCACAAAGAGAGTCTGGTTGATAGACTCGGGTGCCAGTAAGCATATGTTAGGTGACAAGAAGTTGTTTGATTCACTAATTAAACAAGCCACTAGAGATCGAGTTAGGATATAAAATGACAAAGAGTATGTTGCAAAAGGAATAGGCCAAGTTACCATTCCTTTGGGACCATGAAAATGTATTCTTATAAAGGTACTATATGTTCCTGGATTGACTAACAACCTCTTGTTAGTAAGTCAGCTCCTCCCGAGTCAAAAAAGCACATCAGTGCATGAAGATTTTCAAAATTCCAAATGACGTCCCCACCAAAAAAATCAAAATGAATATCTTGTAGCTCAACATGATGATGAATCTGATGAGGAGTCATCAAAAGGAGCTAATTATGGTAATAACCTCGTACTAGTCTCTCAGACTTCACAACCCACAAAGAGAGTCTGGTTTATAGACTCAAGTGCCAGCAAGCATATGTCAAGTGACAAGAAGCTATTTGATTCACTAAATGAAAAACCCACTGGAGATCGGGTTTGGATAGCAAATGAAAAAGAGTACATTGCAGAAGGAATAGGCCAAGTTACCATTCCTCTAGGACCACAGAAATGTATGCTTACAAAGGTATTATATGTTCTTGGATTGACTAACAACCTCTTGTCAGTCATTCAGTTCCTGAATCATCATCTAAAGGTATAATTTCTTGTTCAAAATGGCATCAAATCATGCTTTATCTCATGACAAGGTACGGTTATTTTTAGAGCATTTCTAAAAGATAAGTTATTTGCTTTAGATACTGTCTCATCTTTTGCAGTAGCTTTAACTATTTTAACAATAGAATCTACTACCCTCTAGCATTTTAGATATGATCACTTGTTAGTTAGTTCATTATGTCAGATGAGTTCAAAAGAAATGGAACATGGACTTCCTAAATTTTCTAGTTCCTTTCCTATTTTCCCTAGCTGCCTTGCAGGAAAACAACATAGGGATCTGTTTAAGATGAGCACATTCTGTGCCAAGTAACATCTAGAGGTAGTTCACACCGATCTGAATGGACCATTGCCTACTTTATTTTCAGGATACAAGTACGTACAATTGTTCGTGGATGACCACTCTCTAAAGATGTGGGTGTTTTTCCTAAAGAACAAGAGTGAGGTTCTTCACCATTTTTAGAATTTCTATCAACATGTTGTGAAAGAGATCAGAAAACCACTTCTTCTACTCCACTCAAATCGAGGGGAGGAATTCACATCAAAGAAGTTATTTTTCTTCATGAACCAACAAGGCATTAAGAAAAACCTGACTGCTCCCTACACACCTCAGAAAAATGACATTGTAGAGCGATGCAATCACACAGTGATGGAGATGGCTCACTGCATGCTAATAACAACAAAGATGGAGGATTGATATTGGGCTGAAGAAGTACAGATAGTTGTTTATCTTCTCAATAGGGCACTGACAAATATTCTACAAAATAAAATGTTAGAAGAGGTATGGAGTGGTAAAAATCCATCAATTTCTCATTTACGAGTATTTGGTTGCACAACATACATGCATGTCGTAGATCAGAAGAGAAATAAATTCGAACCGAAGACACTCTCGTGTATACTACTTGGCTATAGCACTACCTCGAAGGCATAAAGTTTCATGGAACCTGAGACAAAGAAAATATACAAAATTTGAGACGTGGTTTGTGACGAGTCATCCTTTGAATCAGTAGTGACAATAGAAGAACCATTACCAACCACCTCTCACAGAATAGTCTCTGAATCAGATGATCAGCCAGAGGAGACTACTTAGATAAATGATGTGATGTAAGGGGAGATATATGTTGACCTTTGAGATCTGGAGAATGTGACTCTGCATCCATACTCATGTTAATGCAACAATTCTTCACAAAAGAAGCCGAGTTCTCATCCAAAGTGGGTACAAATCACCGTCAAAGACTCTCATTTACAACTTCCAAATACTTCATTCAGAGTCCAAATGAGAATTCAAACAAGAAATTAGGTAAATATTGCACTCATGAGTTTAATGATTAATAGCTCTTAGCCTGATAATGTTCGTGAAGCACTCAGTCAACCTCAGTGGAAAGAAGCCATAGATGAAAAATATGACTCACTCATACAAAATCGTACATGGGAACTTATCGATCTACCTATAGGAAAGAAACCCATAGGCTGTAAATGGGTTTTCAAGACAAAATATAAGGTAGATGGATCCATCGAAAAACATAAAGAATGACTTGTAGCGAAAGGATATGCTTAGAAAGAGGGAATCGACTATGAAGAAAGATTTACACCCACTACAAAGATCAATACCATTAGAGTAGTTTGTGCACTTGCAGCATAGAAATGATAGAGACTTTAGTAGATGGACATCAAGATTACTTTCCTAAATGGTGATCTAAAAGAATAAGTGTACATGAACCAACCTGAAGTATTTGTTGATGAAGAGAATCCTAAGAAGGTATGTCATCTCATAAAATCACTGTATGGACTGAAACAAACTCCAAGGGCATGGTATATCAAGATCGATGATCGCCATTTATAGCATGGGTTCACTCATAGCCCCTCATATTCAAATTTGTATATAAAGAAGGTAGGAAAAGAAATTTTCATTGTCTTTGTGTATGTAGATGATCTTGTGATCATTGGAAATTAAGAAGATCAGGATGATATTGTGAAGAATGATCTCAAAATAACCTTCGACATGATAGATTTGGGGCTACTACATTACTGTCTTGGCTTGGAGCTATTGAAAAAGGAGCATCTCATTTTTTAATCCCAGATAAAGTGTGTCAAGACACTCCTGGAAAAGTACAAAATGTCTAACTATAAACCTATATCCACTCTCATGGAAAAAGGCTTGCAACTTTCAATATTCTAGGACTCACCTCAAGTAGATGCTACTCTTTACAAGAAATTTGTTGGAGGGCTCATCCATTTAACATATACCAGACCAGATTTATGCTGTGTTGTCAGCTATCTTTCCAGATTCATGTAGGAACCAAATAAATGTCACTAGACTGTAACAAATCATGTATTGAGATATGTATGAGGAACAACTAATTATGGTATGGAATATAAGAAGAATGATCAATTCTTCTTATAGGGATACGTCAAGTCGGACCATGTTGGGTCTATTGATGACAGGAATTCAACTAGAAGATAAATTTTTCATCTTGGATCTGGACCTATCTCGTGGATAAGTCAAAATCATAATATTGTTTCTATTTCATCCGCAGAGGAATAATATCATGCCACACAAGGAGCTGTGTGCGAAGCGATATGGTTACATCACATTTTGGATGACCTAGGAATTCTTGAAAAATAGTCACCTATTCTCTATTATGATAATCAGAGTGTGTTGAAGCTCGTGCGTAATCCTATGTTTCATAAACAAATAAATAAAATTTAAATTGATTGTCATTTCATTCGAGAGAACGTATTGAACCATAACACTCAGCTCTAGTACTATCCTATAGAAGCACAAGTTGTTGATATTCTCACCAAATCCCTTGGAAAAGTGAAATTTGAACTTTTTAGGGGTTATATTTGCAAGAATAATGTAATAAAGGGGGGGATGTTGGCATAAGGTTACGTACAATATCTTTTATATAATTAGGTTGAGAATATTAGATAGTATCGCATTTTTCTCACACAGTTTGTAACCTCTCCTTTGTTTTTGGGGAATATTGTTATTTTCGTTCTTATAAATAATGTATGTGCTTCTAAATAAATATATTGAGAGAGAGATATCCTATCTCTATTTATACTCCTCAATTAGCTCCTCATAGGTACTGATTAAATATTTGGTGATACACTTTACATATGTAACGAATAGGTAAAATTGTAATTAATTTCAATTACCTAAAACTCGGGTCAAGGGTCGAGGGTAATAGCTATCGATAATTGCTCACCGACGTCACTATCATGATAAAAGGACATTTAAAAGGCAAGTTGAGGCATGTGGAATAGTGATGCCAGTTTCAATGCAAAATTTTCACCAATATTTGTGTTTAATAGTAACCGTCAATTCATACCGGGGTTTGGTTGACACCTGTAAAGGTCCAGCTAGAGAACTCGCTTGGAAATTATAAATTCAAGGCCCATGGTCATTTTCTAACAGTTGCTTTCTTTTGAAAAATCAAGGGGGACCAAATTGAGCACATCAAACTAGTATCAAGAAAAAATACGTCGTGGTTTCTTCTAGTTCCGATACGGACTCAGACAAGGTTATTGTTGGGAAATACTTTTCCCTCTCTACTTCTAGTTATCATCCTGATGGTGCTTCCACCCTCCTCTCCTGGTCATTCGATTGCTACCATTTTCCCTCTTCATTCTCTTAAAAATTATTCTACAGAGCTCCAACCTGATTCCCTATCTGAGCAACTGATTCTTGAAGTATTACTATAACTCTTTGTTGTTTATCCAGAATCTCCCAAATCGAAACCTATGGATTCTCCACATGCTGCTATAAACGATGTGGATATGGAAATTGATGGAAATCAATCCCCGAAGGTGACCTCTCAAATGGACAGTCAAGTCAAAATGGTGTCTTCCATCCTTGAAAATCTGCAATGATCTTTTGAGGTGATTAAAACTTGGTAAAACTTAACAGACACCTACACAACTATTGTTGATAAAGAATGTGTCTTGATACTAACCCTAACTGACAATCTAGTGGAGAAGATCAATACAGATGTAGTTAGGAAAGAGGCACAAGAACTAAGAAATATATTATGATATGTAATATTTATGTTATAATATAGTGGGCTTATAGTTTTTTGGTATGCCTATGTTATGATATCTAATGTTTATGTAATGTAATGTTTATGTTTTAACAAATATATGAGATACTCTTATGGATGCTCTTGTTTATGTTTCAATAAATATATTTTTCCTTGTCAGAACCTGTTCTTGTAGATACTCATGCATTGCTACAATTTCACGCCATTTGATTTGTATTATCCTTTTTGAAACACCATAATTTGTTCTTCGTTCTAGGTTATTTTCAATGTAAGCACTGAAACCATGCCTTTCCATTTAACCTACAACCCTTGAACCCCTTGCTCATAGCATGTGCTTGTTGCATGCTTCCCTCTAACATCATCAATTTCTTCTAAATTTTCTTTGCCTTTTCTTTTCAACTATCACTGAGAAAAGGAAAAAGAGAAATCCTGCAAATGGATGATGATTTAATGTCAAAGAATGAGGATCAACATTGAAATTGTGTTGTATGGGATCAATCACTAACTCAATATGTTTGGAAAAATGTATTGCTTTGGCTTTCATTAGAATCCATATGTAGGTTCTCTCTAGTTTCTAAGGAATGGAAAGCACTCATGTCTTCCACCAGATTCTTCAGGTGTTACATCAAAATAAGAAATAAACATCCATGGATACTTGTAAATCATCATAGTGGTCATCATTGGCTGAGATACAACTATTACAGTAGGACATGGAAAATTCTCAACTTTTTGTGGTTATCATGCTTTGATGGGGTACGGTTTTAAGATTCACATTGAGGGATAATATTATTTTGTTTGAGTGAATCGAGTCACATTTCAAGGGTATGTAATCCACTGAAGGATGGAACCTCCTTCAAGATTCCTCGAATGTTATCATCTAATGAATGGAACTTTTATATTTATGTGTGGGTCATTCTAGTTGTGGATGAAAACAATGGGTATAAAATTGGTTCAAGCAGGTGCTAATAGATCTGGAGTTAATGCAGGAAATGGTACTATAGAAATTTATGATTCTTCTATGGGGACTTGGAGTATTGTGGTATGATTGAGAGATTGTTTCCTCTATGGACCCATTTTCTTTAGCAATAATTTTTTCTTCTTAATGTCATATGAACCTATGTTGGGTGTGAGAATTTATAACAATCAAGATCATGCTATTGTGCATTTTGTGTTGTTACCTGTAAGATATGGCTGATACCATATCCCTCACTATATACCAAGGTTGGTTGTATCTAAAGAGAGGGTGATACTTGCAGCACTGATTGTAGATGGGGACCATTTGAAGGACATAAATTTTTTTTAGCTCGATCTTGAGTTTGGAAGGAGGAGAGGAAATGTTTGGTCTTGGCAAGAAATTGCAAGGATTCCCCACATAATTTTCAAGTGTATTTTTGTGAGGAAAAGGATATTATTATTTAGTTGTCATTCGGTGGAAGAGTTCTTGTGTTTCAGAAATGTGTTTTCTAGAAAATCCTCATCCTTTCTTTTCATTTAAAGCAAGGGTCTTGGTCATGGCTGAAAAAATATATAAACACAACTGACATGTATTATAATGGTGGCATCACCTTTGAACCCAGGATGATTTAAGACAACTACAGATTTGTTTCCTAAAAAAAATTACAAATTTGTAGCAACTTTTCTTATTTTTACTGTTATGGTCTATCTTCTAAAATACAAGCATCCAAAAAAATGTAACGTTCTATATTTAAGGAACGATTATTCTCTATTGGAAACAATTGTTTCTCTTTTAGTGGTGTTGGTCCGAAAAAATGTCGGTTAGGCAGGTCGTGGGGAAACAGGCCAACAGCGTGCAGGGCATAGCCCCTCTTTGAGAACAACAAAGTGAAACATGGTTTATTGCTAATCTATCAAGCAAAAATCTGTGCAAATCTACACTATTCTAACTTCAGGGGGTTTGGGATCTCATCCCAGTAGAGGTAGTTCCAACAACGAACAAAAAGGTAGGAGGGAAGGAACAGAGGAGGGTAGATCTGAAGGAAGAAAAGAAATGAATTCCAAGATGGAAAGGTTAGAAGGTTTATGCTTTGGGCTGGTAGTAAACAGAGCCAAACTTACTTGCATAAACAATTAAAGCAATACTGATGAACATATGACAATAGTAGGAATGAATCCAACAGAATAAAAACATAGATCTAACTTAAGAAAGATCTGATGCAAATAACACATACATTAAGCACAAAGTCTGAACATATGTATTAATATTTCTTCTGTTACAAGAAAACACAAAGTCTTTCTCTCCTCACTTCTCTTTTCATACAAAAAATGTCCACCTGTGAATACAACAAGTATTCCATAGTATTTATAGAAGGAGAAGAGGAAAGAAGACAAAAACAAACCAACCACTATTTACAAAATATCTTACAAGATATTTACAAAATATCTAAAAAGTCAAAAGTTGACTTTGGGCAAGTTTTTGGATGGCAACATCCCATGGTGCAACATGGATGAGGTCATCGTAAATGCCAACATGCTTTTTAAATATTTTACAAAAATGATCAATGGATCCCAAGAAGAAGAAACTACTCTTCATCATCCCTTTGCTCAAACTTGGTATCTTGCTTTTGATCAGAGAGTCGATGTGACACTGCACTCGATATTCCATAAACTTGCTGATCATTACTTGAAGTTGATCATGATCTGGACCTTTAAAATGGTCACCAATGACTTCGCAAGTTTCTTTCTCATTCTTGAGCTTGTCAGGTAACTCGGTGAACTTTCACATGCATCGATCAAGAAGCCAATGAAGTCATGCGAAAGCCAAGAGGTTATTGATTGACTCTCAGTCAAAAGTGACCTCTAGTGCCAAACCTTGAGTGACGATAGCCTTGAAGCACTGGAATGTATCATCTACTTCTCTCAAGTTATACGATTCACTGAGCATTTCCTGGAGCCATTTTTGTAACTATCTGCTCCATGTTGTATTGTGCATCCAGGGCTTCATCTTTGATTTTATCTATTCTCTCCAGGATATATTCCATTTGATCAACCCGGTAATCTAAAGTGATGAGAGCTTTGTTATGTGCATGTGGGTGAATGATAACACCGACCTTCAATAGGTCATCAGCTGAGCAGTTAACCATTGCCTGGAACGTTTCATGTTGTAACCTGGTGTTATCTAATTCTTCAGAGAGGGAACCTGCTACTGCTTGTAGCTCCTTATTTGCTTGAGTTATATCCTGATAGAGCACTGTGAATTTCCCAATAATTTCCTCACCATCTTTGAGGATCCACTCAATCTAGGATGATACTGTTGCGCCTTGTTCACCAATCTTAACATATTCATTTATTTTCTCCTGACTGAGGAACTTGAATGGGTTCGGCGGCAGTTACAGGAGGAGCATTGCCCATTTTCTGCAATGCTTGTAGGAGATGTTTGTTTTGTTCCTTGAGTATTCTCTTCTCCTCTTTTGCTTCTTGGAGCTTCTTGCAGAGAGCATCCATAACAGACAAGGCTTCCCCTTGCAGGCTTTCAGATGAGGTCCCCATTGTGACTTGAGTCACTGTGAAGTCTGTGGGAGACAAATCTTCTTTTTTCTTGGTGGGGTCTGGGTAAGCTATCTCCATGACTCTCTCCCCCGAAGTGCTTTTAGAAAAGTGAGTTATCACTTTCTGCTTCTTGGTTCCCTTCTTCGGAATGACAGAGAAATCCATGGCCGCAATGGGAACTTTTCTCTTATGTTGGCTCAGATGGTCAGAAATCCAACTAGGACTTATGGGAGTGGGAGTAGAGGAAATAGAAGAAGAAACGGGAGTGAGAGGGGGAGCAACTGTAGAGGCCTCAGGGAAGTGTGTTGAAACACTCGGTGGTGGCATTGACAAGGATTCCAACACACTGCTACTTGTGGGGCCTGGAGTTACTACAGGAGAAGAGAAGGACATGGAAAAACAGAAGGGATCTGCAATTGGATGGAGGGAATACTGGGTGACAGATCCGCGAGAGAGGAGAAGATGGAAGAGGTGGGAGATGGAAGGGAGGAAGGGAGAGGAGAAGACACATCCATAGGAATAGATGCTTCAATGACAGGAGGAGGAGAAGAAATGGAAGAAGGAACATTGGGTACCTCTACAGTTGTAGTTGTGATAACATCCTGAGTGGATGTATCCGTTGAAACCTCTGTTGTTTCTTCTTTACCTGGAGACACCAGGTCGACTACTTGCTTCTCAGAAGTAGAAGGAAGGCCTTCAGGAGCTTTCTTCTTGTCTGCTTGATTCTCCCTCCTTGTCTTTTCCTTTTCCTTTTGGCACATGGGCCGGTCTTGGAGGTGCTCTACCTGAAGGAGAAGTAGTGAAATCAACTCTGAGGTAGGTGAGACCATTTTGTTTGCACCAATGTTTGGTGTGCTGCAATGTGGGCTTAACCCTTTCCTGAATGGTTTTCAGTGCTTTGGCTCTGTCGATCTCTGCGAATGGCCAATCATCCCCATCTGTGTCAAGGTAAACCTGATCAATTTCTTGATCAGTCTCTTGGAATTCCTTTGGGATGATGGCTATGCCATAGTGGATGATCTCCTCTAGAGCCAGTCGGGAGTGATCCTTTCACCTGATGTCTATCTCATGTGTCAGGTCGATCCAAATGTCCTTGATCTCAGGAACATGGATGGGATCAATTTTTTCCTTTGGGAGGCAACTCTGGCAGTCGAAGGTCGGCCTTGCTGGGAAGTTGTGTTTAGATTCAGCAACTCAAGCTCAGCATACATCTCCCATGCTTTGGTAAGTGTGGGGCAGGTGTATTGGCCAACTGTAAGGGGGAATGGGGTTCCTCCTTTCTTTCTCTTCATGCACTTCTCATGATAAGTGATTAGTTGCCTTGATAATTCCAAGAGGATCAGATTTGGCCCTGCAAACCTTGGCAGCTTCATTGGCTCTCCCTCGAAATTCACAGCTCTGAGGTATGTGAATGTGGGGAATTGTGTGAACAATGCTCCCCATTTCTTTGTAGCAGCAATCACACTCGGGCTGGTCCGACCATGTCTCATGTTTGGCCTCAGCAAGCAGATTACCTCATAGAAGAAGACATCATTAATTTTAGAGAACTGGGAGATGCTGGCCTCGAGCTTTAGCTCTGGGTAGAACTCGTATATTTTGACTTGGGGCCATACCCATTTCGAGCTAACCCTGTGAAATCTCTTCTGACGCAACAATGTATACAACGTAGGAATTCATGTAGAACTTCCCAGTTGTTAGAACTTGTTGAAGCTACTGGGAGATGGTGTCACTGATGATTTCACCCCAGCCAAAAAGCACTGATCAGGCGCATTCTTGCTCATGGTCTCCAGGTATCTCAGCATCCACTTGTGGAAAGTAATGGGCATCAGGGAGCCCAAATACTCTATTTAAGAAGGTGATTGTATCACTCAACTCTTCATTGAAGTCACTACGGTGGATGGTTTGTGGCCATCTGCTCACCAACTTCTTGTTCTTTAGATAAAGCTCATTCATCATCTGCATGCATTTATCCTCATTATCATCCCAGGTCTTCTTGCAGTCTTCAAGGCTTATTTCTACATATTGCCTATGATGAGGAATGCCTAGGGTCAGTTCAAAGTGATGAGTTGTGAGGTCGATGATCATCTTGTGCTCTTTGTCTTCGACACATCTAGTGTCTTTGTTATAGCACCGGGTAACCAACATGATGAATTCATTATTTACGGCACTTACTGGAAGCCCAGCTACAAAGTGCAATCCACTGCCCACCAATTTGTTCATCCATGGGCCACTACTTGCCTGGTGGTCCTTTCCCAAAATCATCCATGTCAATATGTCCTAGCTCAGAGTCTCTGATGTCAAGGCTTGCACTCTGCATATGAGTCAGGCATTCTGACTTTCTGATACTTATACTTCATCTCTTGTTCTGACCCTTAGCTTTAGCTAGTTTTTTTTCTTGCTTGATGAAGACATGTGTGAGCCCAAGGATGGATTTTGTTGTTCTGGATTTATAAAAATGAAGAACGACGTGGGGTCCACAAGCTCAAAAAATGGCACGCGGGGGTGACAAGGATGGCTGATAGGTGCAGAGAAAATACTTTTACAATTTTCAATTCATGAAAATGATAGGTGTCAGGCGCATATTTATAGAAAAACTGGTATTTATTACTCACCAACTTCCTTTGGCGCAGACTTTTGGGAGTGTCAACACACAGGAAAAGTGTGGCTTAGCACAATTTATTGACGTTGTCAACAACATTTTCCAGTACTAGAAAAATTTTAGCACACATTTTATTGATGTTACACATGATATTTTTCAGCGCCAAAGGGATTTAAAGGGGTGCAAATTTTAGATGTTGACATAACAATGAGTGCGCCGAAAGGATAAGAGGTGGGCACAAATTTTGGTATGTCGACACAAAGAAATTTGCTGTGCCTAGTTCAAAAAGGGGCGCATTTTGAGATGTTGACATGTAAAACTGGGTCTGCGCCGAAGGAAGAAGTAGAAAAATGGCTAAGTTCTGAAAAAACTTGATTTTTGAAAGGGAGTTTTGGGCCATTCTTAAAATGTTGTCAAACTTCCTTTCGGGGCCAAAATGGAAATTTTGGTATGGTTACCTACAAATTGCCCTTGTCAATTTGCAGGATAACAACTGGCTCTTTCTAGGGACTATCTTTGAGTGAAACTTAAGGGTAGAGAATCCCATATTTTCATGTGCCTATCCATTAGGTTACAGAGAGTCAAAAAACAAGGTGACTGAAAGGGTGAACAAAGGGAAAAACAACAAACACACAAGTGAACACAAAAAGAAAGCAAAAACACGACGAAAGCAAAAGAAAACTGTACAAAGAAGAGAGCAAGCTCTACTTCCTGAAGATCTTCAGGTGCTTCCCGTTATAGGGAAGTAGGAGCTCAGTTCCATCTAGATATGAGAGATAGAAACTATTCTCTCCATTGAGTTACTTGATCTTGTATGGCCCTCTCCAAAGAGAGTCAAACTTCCCATGCATACCTTTCGGTTCTCTTCGTTTGTCCCACAGAAGAACAAGATCTCCCACTTGGAAATCTCTCTGCTTAGCTTTCTTGTCGAACAGCCTCTTAACTTGATTCTGATGTTCAGTGATCTTGTCGACCACTTTCACTCACTTTTCTTCAAGTTCTGTCAGGTACATAATCCTCTTTTCAAGAGAATTCTGAAAAGTTTCATCTTCAATTGCTCGAGCCAAGCGCAGAGCAGGAAGTTCTGTGGAGATAGGGATTTTGGCATGATCCCATATAACACCTAGAAAGGTGACATGCCGAGAGACCTCTTTGGAGTGATACGATCCACCCACAAAGCATCATACAATGATTTGTGCCAGGACCGCTGGTTTTCATCAACTAGCTTCCGTATGATAGTCACCAGGTTCTTGTTGCTGGATTCTACCTGACCATTTCCTTAAGGATAATAATCAAAAGCATGAGCCAAGGTTATTTTTTATCCATAACAAAAACCAATTACTTCCCATGAAGAGAAGTTAGAAGTGTTATCAGCAACGATTTTGTGTGGAATGCCAAATCTCACAATAATATTCTCTTTGATGAAGTTGCAAACAACTTCAGAAGTGGCATGCTTGACAGGTATGGCCTCCACCCATTTCGTGAAGTAATCCATTTCCATTAGGATGTAACTATGTCCAGCACTCGATTGAGGATTGAGTGCTCCAATGAAATCAATTCCCCATTGTATGAATGGTTCGTCAATGATGACGGGCCTGAGGGGAAACATAACCAGCTTTGGTTTGCCAATGAACTGTTGGCAAAGTTCACATTTTACTACCCAGGTGGCTGTATCTTGAAATAGCGTTGGCCAGTAGTACCTGGCCTGAATGATTTTATGTGTTATCACGGATGAGGAGAAGTGACCACCACAGGCTGAGTCATGAAAACTCTCTAACAATTTTACCTGTTGCAACTTATCAACACATCGTAGAAAAATGATGTCAATTCCACGTTTGTACAATCCATCATCCCATATGACATATCTTGCGGCTCTGAGCTTCACCATTTTATTTTCCTTTGTGGTTAGGTGAGTTGGGCACTCGCCATAGGTGAGAAATAACACGATGTCAGAATACCATTCATTGTTGGTTGCGACAAACAGAACCATGGGCAAAGAATCCACTTTCTCCAGTTCATTTTGTTCTCCATCAACGTGATCAACTTTCTCTTCAGGTACCTCTGAGTCTTTATTTTTAGCCATTAGCTAACACAGGACTTTACCTCTTACCAACTTGGTTGGTTTGATGTCTAGGTCATATTCTTGGACCTTTGTGATCCAATTCCCTCATAAGCTCCCTAACTCCTGTTGAGTCAGGATAGACTTAACAGCCGTGTCAGGAACCAACACTACTGTATGAGAATTCAGAATATAGTAGCGAAAATTTTTGACTACTTTTACCATGGCAAAGGCATGCTTTTCCAATTGTGACATCTTCAGTTCATGAGGCTTAAGAGGAGAGCTCATGAAAATAATCTGGGATTCAATATCCTCGGAGTTATTTTGCATCAAGATAGTTGATACAGTATGCACAGATGCATAACTGTACATGATGAAGTCTTTGCTAAAGTCAGGACACACTAGAATAGGAGGCATGAGCGACGGAGGTTTTTATGTCTTCGAATGATGTCCCTACCTTCCTCACTCCATCGGAATGTTTGGGACCCTTTCATCATATTATATATATGACGAGTCTTCTCAGCAAAATCAAGAACAAAGTGTCTAAGAAAATTTACCTTTCCGAAGAAAGAGTGAACACCAGTCTTGCTTGTAGGCAAAGTAAGGCTCTGAATAGCCTTGACCCTTTCGGCATCTATCTTAATTCCTTCTCTGCTGATGATGTGTCCTAGCAGCTTTCCTTCGGTGACCCCAAAAACTGACTTCTTGGGATTTAGCGAAATCCCATGCTCTCGACATCTGATCAAGACTTGTTCCAAATGATCGTAGTGATCACTTCATCTTTTGGAGAACACAGTCAGGTCATCTAGGTAAACTACGATGACTTTTCCCATCATACCTTTGAATTCAAATTCCATTTCTCATTGGAAGGTAGCACCAGCATTGATCAAACCAAGCAACATTCTATTGTAGGTGAAGGTACCCCAAGGAGTGGTGAACGTTGTTTTGAACTGGTCTTCAAGCGTGACTTGAATTTGATTATAAGCTGAAAAATCATAAAGCATAGACAACATTTCTGAACTGGTTACTTCCTGTAGTACTTGATCCATTATCGACAGTGGATAGTTATCTTTTAAGGATGACTGGTTCAAGTTGTGAAATTCCACACATATGCGTATCTCGCCATTCTTCTTCCCACAGGCACAATATTTGCAACCTAGGTACTGTGATGAATTGGAAAAATAATTCTTGCGTCCAACATTTTTTGAATTTTAACCTGGATGGTACCTAAGATTTTGGGGTTGTAGTGCCTTTCCTTTTGACGGAAAGGCTTGACATCGTCCTTGAGCGGGATGTCGTGCCAAATTTCCTTTGGCTTGAAAGACTTCAGATCAGCATAAGACCATGCCAACACATCCATGTACTTTTTAGCAACTTAATGAATTTTCACTTTTCTTCGGGCATACAACACTTCCTAATATTCACGGAACGAGGATGTTCCATAGTACCCAGATTGACGGATTCAGTTTCCGAAGAAGAGGAAGGATCATCCTGTCACTTTTTCTTGACAAAACAGTCATGATTATCAAATAATCATTCTGAGGAAACCAAAACTTTCAGAATCTTATTTCCTTTGAGTTGTATCACTGTTTCTTTTTCAGATTCATGTGCTTGACCGGTGAGAGATTCACGACATGTAGAAGTTGATCCATCAAATTAAGTTCTTTGAAATTGTTAGCTTTCTCCAAAAATGTGATAAGTTGGTTGTCATCATTGAACACTTGCCAGTGCCATGAATTATCTGGTACACTTGGGTGAAAAACCACCTCAATGGTATATGTATCTATTTTTAACCCTGGGTGAGGGAGCATGAGAGATGCTGAGATGGCCAATGAATTAGCCATGTCATTTTGGGCTTGTGGAACTACTTTGATTGAGAAAGCTTCAAACTCTTCAATGTTATCCCATACTGCATTGCGGTAGTGTCTGAGTCGGTCATTTTTTACTTGATATATCCCTTTTACCTGATTGACAATTAGCTCAGCATCACCTTGCACTTTTAGATTCTTTATTCCTTTCTCTTTTGCAGCTTGCATGCCAAGTAACAAGGATTCATACTCAGTAGTATTATTCATATTGAAGAACTGTAACTTGAAAGAAAAAGGTAAAATCTCCTCTTCTGGAGATATTAGAACAGCCCCAGCACTGCATCCACTTGTCGCATAACTGCCATCAAACTGCAATGTCCATACTTTGTTGAGATCCTCCTTTTGGATGAGAACGTCCATTCTTATCTGAGTTGGTGGACAGGAAATAATTTCCCATCCCTGATGATTCGAAGAGAATCTGAGCCTTAGGGTCATCAGAATTGGTGACTAGATATTTCTTTTGTGACTCTGGTTCCAATGTCTGCATCACCCCTTTGACAGGAATCCTGGCTTTGGACCAATCCATATGAATTTCCCCACCAACTTCTTTACAAAAGCTCCTCCCTAGCAATATCCCATGTATGTTGCTAGAATATCAGCTACGAGAATAGTCATTTTTACCCTTTTCTCAGGAAATGCTGTGAATGCAAACTACGCATCCTTGATCTGACCAATCAATGGTACTTGTTTGGTTTCCATAGAGTAGCATCTACCAAAAGGTTTAGTAAGTGTGAGGCCCAAAGCATGGGTGACCTTTGCTGGCATAACATTATCAGAAGCTCCAGAGTCAATTATACAGTTGCTTAGTTTATGACCATTGATCAGGAGAGATAGGTAAAAAGGTTCAATTTTCCTCTGATGTGGAAGTCAAGGCAACATTTACATGAGTTGGAGGAGTGGAAAGAATTCCTTTTGGGGAAATGGGAGGAGGGACAGCAGCCTGGCTTTGGATATACTTAGTTAATCTTATAAGTTTCTCTGGGTTGGACTGAAGGTACTCAACTTCACACATCTAGATCTTGGTCTTTTTATCTTGATCAATTATATTGAATACGACCAAGGGTTGCACTAACGAAGGAATGATTCCTTCATTTCACGTTTGTGGAGGAGGATTATTGGTCTTTATGGGACTAGATGAAGGCTGATTTGGAGGAGAAATAGGAGGAAAATATTTCTTTACAAAAGGTTTAATATGAGGTTGATTAGGAAGGGGGTTACCTCTTTTAGCGATCATTGGCAGTGGAGCTACCACAGCCTGTTCCTTTTGTTTTTCAACAGCAACCTTTTCTTCTTTTCCTTGTGAGCGAGTGAACTGCGTATGATTTTTCACTCACGTACCCTTAGGTACCCTCTTCTTCATAATATTCCTCATCTTTAAATTCCATATACCCAATAGTAGAGTCGCCAGTCGGTTCATTGACATCTTGATCGTCTTTTCCTTACGACAAAGGTTCTTCGTAATTTGGATCATCTTCTTTGATTTCAACCAAAGAATTAACTAGAGGGGCTTCAATTTCTAACCTTGGAGAAGCAATGGGTAAACGCAACCTTTGGGGGGCATTGTTGGGAGTGAAGTTCCTCCATGGGATATCTCGGTATGAAGTAGTAGACGATGTTTGAGCCAATTGCTTCTTTAATGAAAGCAAGTCATTTTTCATCTTATGGAATGCTAGATCTGATGAGGTAGTCTGAGAAGAAGTTGAAGCCTTTGATTTTGATGGCTCTCATCTTAACTCACTGGATATAATAAGGTTGTCTTCTATTCGAATGGTCGCAGCTTGAGCAAGAACCAAGGTGGGTATTTGTTCCTGTAAAAGTAAGAAAATTACTTTCGAACTCATGGCGTTTAAGAAGAAACACTTTTGATTCTCTAATGTCGGCATCATGGCAAGCGGCACATGATTGATTAGTGAATTGAATTGGGTGATAAAATCATGCATGGTTTCATTGGTCTCCTTCTTCATGTGAGTGATTTGTGATAATAATGTAAATGCATCTTTTGAAGGTTTGTATCTATCTTCAAATGCAATCCGCAATGTGTTCCAATTGGTGATGGATGCAGTTGGTAAGTGCTGGAACCATTTTGCTGCAGGCCCTTGTAAGGTCTCTAGAAATAGACGTATCGATACATCCTCATGAGTCACGTCCAGAATGCTGCATGACATAATAAATGCATAAATATGTGCGTCCATGCTTTGATTTCCACTCCCATCAAATTTCAGGAATTTTTTGTGATTTCCATGAGGGAGGGGGTTGACTGGATGCGGAAGTGCTAGAGGACCCATGGCATTTCCCCATGGTATAGGCATATTTACTGCCCTTTGAAAAGTAGGAAAAAGAACGTGAGCAGGGAGTGTGGTTCCACTTAGCAAAAGAGCACTGCAAGTTGATGTCGAGGCACCCTATGAAATTCAGCTCTTTCATGGAGGTGAGGCACTTCTTACTGATCAATCCGTTGAGCTTAGTGATGCGAATCGTGTTGGTGTGATACTGAAATTGTGCCTTCAAAGTAGATAAAAAATTGGATCAACTTCTTCATGAGCTCTTCTGCTGCAAGTAAATGGTTCACCCACCAGCGTACCCATTCAGATCTGCAACTATTAAGAGCAGATTCACAACAAACTTTTGGTTTATACTTGCTGATTTTTTTATTTTTCTGGCAAAAATCAGCAGCATGTACTTTTTTCAATATTTAATTTTATCCTCTTTAATAACAACCGATTGTGGTTTTTTGACAAAGATTAATAAGGATAAAAAGTGGGTCAATCTAGGAAGCTGATTTTCGGATCTTTGACCTGAATTTTGCAAGGTTTTGAAAATAACATAATATGTCAGAATCTCAGATCTACTGAAATATACAAGATTTTTGTAAAAACTCAGCGAACTAAAAGTGTCTATCTGGTCCTGATTTATGGATTTGTATAAGGAAATGTTCAGTTTCGATCACTTATGCAAAAAAAAAATGATTTTTAACAAAGAGTTAAAATTTTCGATCTGCTAGTGATTTTTACAGTTTTTTAGTTATTTCCTTAGTTTGATCCCTAGTAGAGTCACCAAAAATTGTTGGTCTGAAAAACTGTCGATTAGGCAGGTTATGGGGAAACAGGCCAATAGTGTGCAGGGCATAGCCCCTCTTTGAGACAGCAAAGTGAAACTGGTTTATTGCTAATCTATCAAGCAGGAATCTATGCGAAATCTACACTATTCTAACTTCAGGGGGTTTGGGATCTCATCCCAGTATAGGCAGTTCCAACAACGAACAAAAAGGTAGGAGGGAAGGAATGGAGGACGGATAGATCTGAAGGAAGAAAAGAAATGAATTCTGAGATGGAAAGGTCAGAAGGTTTATGCTTTGGGCTGGTAGTAAACAGAGCCAAACTTACTTGCATAAAAAATTAAAGCAATACTGATGAACATATGACAATAGTAGGAATGAATCCAACAGAATAAAAACATAGATCTAACTTAAGAAAGATCTTATGCAAATAACACACACATTAAGCACAAAGTCTAAATATATGTATTAATATTTCTTTTGTTACAAGAAAACACAAAGTATTTCTCTCCTCACTTCTCTTTTCAGAAAAAAAATGTCCACCTTTGAATACAACAAGTATTCCAATATTTATAGAAGGAGAAGAAGAAAGAAGACAAAAGAAAACCAACCACTATTTAAAAAATATCTTACAAGATATTTACAAAATATCTAAAAAGTCAAAAGTTGACTTTGGGAAAGTTTTTGGATGGCAACATCCCATGGTGCAACATGGATGAGGTCATCATAAATGCCAACATGCTTTTTAAATATTTTACAAAAATGATCAATGGGTCCACAAGAAGAAGAAACTACTCTTCATCATCCCTCTGCTCAAACTTGGTATCCTACTTTTGATCAAGAGAGTCGATGTGACACTGCGCTCGATATTCCATAAACTTGTTGATCATTGCTTGAAGTTGATCATGATCTGGACCTTTAAAATGGTCGCCAATGACTTCACAAGTTTCTTTCTCATTCTTGAGCTTGTCAGGTAACTCGGCGAAAGTTTCGCATGCATCGATCAAAAAGCCAATGAAGTCGTGGCAAGCCAGATTCCACTGAGGTTATTGATTGACTCTCGGTCGAAAGTGACCTCTGGTGCCAAACCTTGAGTGACGATAGTCTTGAAGCGCTTGGAATGTATCATCTACTTCTCTCAAGCTATATGATTCACTGAGCATTTCCAGAGCCATTTTTGTAATTATTTCTCCATGTTGTATCGTGCGTCGAGGGATTCATCTTTGATTTTATCTATTCTCTCTAGGATATATTCCATTTGATCAACCCAATAATCTAAAGCGATGAGAGATTTGTTATGTGCACGCGGGTGATCGATAACATCTGACCTTCAATAGGTCATCAGCTGAGAAATTAACCATGGTTTAGAACATTTCCTGCTGCAACCTGGCGTTATCCAACTCTTCAGAGAGGGAACCTGCTACTGTTTGTAGCTCCTTATTTGCTTGGGTTATATATTGATAAAGTACTGTGAATTTCCCAATCATTTCGTGACCATCTCTGAGGATCCACTAGATCTAGGATGATACTACTGCACCTTGTTCACCAATCTTAGCATATTCATTTATTTTATCTTGATTGAGAACTTGAATGGGTTCGGCGGCAGTTACAGGGGGAGCATTGCCCATTTTCTGTAATGCTTGTAGGAGATGTTTGTTTTGTTCCTTGAGTATTCTCTTCTCCTCTTGTGCTTCTTGGAGCTTCTTGCAAAGAGCATCTATTGCAGACAAGGCTTCCCCTTGCAGGCTTTCAGATGAGGTCCCCATTGGGACTTGAGTCACTATGAAGTATGTGGGAGATGGATCTTCCTTTTTCTTGGTGGGGTCCAGGTAAGCTATCTCCATGACTCTCTCCCCCGAAGTTCTTTTAGAAAAACGAGTTATCACTTTCTACTTCTTGGTTCCCTTCTTCGAAAAGACAAAGAAATCCATGGCCACAATGGGAAATTTCTTCTTATGCTGGCTCAGATGGTCAGAAATCCAACTAGGACTTATGGGAGTGAGAGTAGAGGAAATAGAAGAAGAAATGGGAGTGAGAGGGGGAGTAACTATAGAGGCCTCGGGGAACTGTGTTGAAATGCTCGGTGGTGGCATTTACAAGGAGTCCAATGCACCACTGCTTGTGGGGCCTGGAGTTACTATAGGAGAAGAGAAGGACATGGAAACATAAGGGGTCTGCAACTGGATGGAGGGAATACTAGGTTACAGATCCGCGAGAGAGGAGAAGATGGAAGAGGTGGAAGATGAAAGGGAGGAAGGGAGAGGAGAAGACACATCCACAGGAATAGATGTTTCAATGACAAGAGGATGAGAAGAAATGGAAGAAGGAACACTGGGTACCTCTACAGTTGTAGTTGTGATAACATACTGAGTGGATGTATCCGTTGAAACCTCTATTGTTTCTTCTTTACCTTGAGACACCAGGTCAACTAATTGTTTTTCAGAAGTAGAAGGAAGGCCTTCAGGAGTTTCTTCTTTTCTGCTTGATTCTTCCTTCTTGTCTTTTCCTTTTCCTTTTAGCACTAGGTCTGGCCTTGGAGGTGCTCTACCTAAAGGAGAATTAGTGAAATATACTCCAAGGTAGGTGAGACCATTCTGTTTGCACCAATGTTTAATGCGTTGCAATGTGGGCTTAACCATTTCTTGAATGGTTTTCAGCGCTTTGGCTCTGTCAATCTCCGCGAATGGCTAATCATCCCCATCTTTTTCAAGGTAAACTTGATCTATTTCTTGATCGGTCTCTTGGAATTCCTTTGGGACAATGGAAATGCCATAGTGGATGATCTCCTCCAAAGCTAGTCGGGAGTGATCCTTTTGCTTGATGTTTATCTCATGTGTCAGATTGATCCAAATGTTCTCGATCTCAGGAACATGGATGGGATCAATTTTTGCCTTTGGTAGGCAACTCCAGCAGTCGAAGGTCGGCCTTGCTGGGAAGTTGTGTTTCAAATTCAGCAACTCAAGCTCAGCATGCATCTCCCATGCTTTAACAAATGTGGGGCAGGTGTATCGGCCAACTGTAAGGGGGATTAGGGTTCCTTCTTCCTTTCTCTTCATGCACTTCTCATGGTAAGTGATTAGCTGCCTTGACAATTCCAATAGGATCAGCTTTGACCCTGCAAACTTTGGCAGCTTCGTAGGCTCTCCCTCGAAATTCACAGCTCTGAGGTATGTGAATGTGGGGAATTGTGTGAACAACGCTCCCCTTTTCTGTTTAGTAAAAATCACACTCGGGTTGGTCCGACTATGTCTCATGTTTGGCCTCAGTAATCAAATTACCTTATAGAATAAGACATCATTAATTTTGGAGAACTGGGAGATGCTGGCTTCGAGCTTTAGCTTTGGGTAGAACTTGTATATTTTGACTTAGGGACATAACCCATTTCGAGCTAAACCCGTAAAATCCCATTCTGACACAGCAACATACACAATGTAAGAATTCATGTAGAACTTCCCAGTTGTTAGAACTTGTTGAAGCTGCTGGGAGATGGTGTCATTGATGATCTCACCCCAGCCAAAATGTTGATTAGGTGCATTCTTGCTCATGGTCTCCAGGTATCTCATCATCCACTTGTGAAATTAATGGGCATCAGGGAGCCCAAATACTCTATTTAAGAAGGTGATTGTATCACTCAACTCTTCATTGAAGTCACTACGGTGGATGGTTTGTGGCCATCTACTCACCAGCTTCTTTTTATTTAGATAAAGCTCATTCATCATCTCCATGCATTTATCCTCATTATCGTCCCACGTCTTCTTGCAGTATTCAGTGCTTATTTCCACATATTTCCTGTGATGAGGGATGCCTAGGATTAGTTCAAAGTGACGAGCTATGAGGTCGATGATCATCTTGTGCTCTTTTTCTTCGACACATCTAGTGTCCTTGTTATAACACTAAACAACAAACATGATGACCTCGTTATTTATGACACTTACTGGAAGCCTAGCTACAAAGTGCAATCCATTGCCCACTAATTTGTTCATCCACGGTCCACTGCTTTCCTGGTTGGTCCTCGCCCAGAAATCATCCATGTCAATATGTCCTAGCTCAGAATCTCTGATGTCAAAGCTGCATTCTACATATGAGTCAAGCATTCTGACTCTCTGATACTTATACTTCATCTCTTGTTCTGATTGCTTAGCTTTAGCTGGTTTTTTGCTTGATGAAGACATATGTTAGCCCAAGGATGTATGTTGTTGTTCCAAATTTATAAAAGACGAAGAATGACGTGGGGTCCACAAGCTAGGAAAATGGCATGCGAGGGTGACAAGGATGGCTAACAGGCACAGAGAAAATACTTTTGCAGTTTTCAATTTGTGAAAATGGTAGGTCTCGGGTGCATATTTATAGAAAAACTGGTATTTATTATCTCACCAACCACCTTTGGTGCGCTTTTGGGAGTGTCAACACAAATAAAAATGTGGCTTAGTGTAACTTTACCGACATTAACACAACATTTTCAGCACCTGAGAAAAAGTTTAGCGCACATTTTATGATGCTGACATGATTTTTTCGGCACCAAAGGACCAAAGGGGTGCAACTGTAGTGATGTTGGCATAACAATGAGTGCACCAAAATATTTAAGAGGGGGCACAGATTTTGGTGTGTCGACACAAAGAAAATTGTGCCTTGTGCAAAAAGGGGTGCAACTTTAGTCATGTCGACATGAAGATGGGTGCACTGAAGGATAAGTAGAAAAATGGCTAAGTCCTGAAATGATTTGATTTTTGAAAGGGAGTTTTGGGCTTCTTAAAATGTTGTCAAACTTCCTTGGTGGCCAAAACAGAAATTTTGGTATAGTTACTGGCAAATTGCCCTTGTCAATTTCACAGGATAACAAGTGACATGATTTTTAGTTCATGTGTTTTTGGCATGTTTTTAGAATTTCTGAATTCTATTGCTTTCCATAGTTGCATGTAAAGGCATACTCGGCACTCATCTTTATCCCTATTCCCACGTATATGACACTAATTGTGCATTCGAATATGACCTTTTGGCATCATTATTCAATTTTATCATGTGATTTTTAATTTTAGACATAGTTATTACGCCCCCATACTATTTTTCATTATTTATCAAAAGACAATAGCTTCAGCAGGATTTTCCATATCATGGCCTTGTTAAAAAAACACATTCTTATTGATGCACATACCCAACATAAAAAATTAATAGAAACCAACAAAATATCCTTGATTATTAAATATAAGTTATTTTTTCCTTATTATTAAAGTTATTAATCCTTCCTTGTTCATTAGACATGTGGTAGGATTTCAGGCATCCCCAAGTCAAAGGCATTCCTTGGACTGAATAAACCAATTCAATAAAGTTTCGGGTCTATGGTGTCATTGAGGCAAAGTAGAGTGGCAATGAGTAATCAAAAGATACCACGTGTCATTTTCTTGTTCCTCCAAGTGGTCAAATGTCACACATTCTAGGAACTTGAGCGTAAAGGTAAGGCGTGCAAAATAAATGAAAATTTTTGGGCCTTATTACAGTCAAATTCGACAGAGGGTACTCACCAAACAATTTATAGGATATTGTTAGAATTATTAATTTCTACAATCTTGAGCCCCACAAATCTGTTGTTATCAACCACCAACTACATACAAGCTGAATTTAGTGTTATTTAGCCATTGAATTAATACTTTTTTCCCGTTAAAAGTAAATCAATAGTTTTGCTCGTTGAAATTTGAATAAACCCCTGAAAACGTTTATTCCACGTGGAGACATTTCAGGCTTTCCACTCCTTTCTTCTTGTTAGCATATGAATTTGTATGCATTCAAATGACATGCAACATTGTGGGAACGAAGTCCCTCCTCAATGAAGGTGAGGCTGCCTTTATTGAAAACCAAAACTGTATTTACATCTGTACATTCAAAATTGTCTGTGGGGGGTGTTTTGGAACATTAATGGAAAGAAAAGTGAATGAAGGAGATGGAATGGAAAGAAGGAAAGGATTGAAATGGAAAGAACTGAAAGAATAGGCAAGAGTTAGGTAAAAATAGAGCCTAATATTGCATGAAAATGAAAGATGAATAACTAACACAAATAAAATGGAGTTTGAGTTAGCCAAACAAGAACGTGTAAAGGGAACACACATGAGCAAGTAGATAATCAGAGCTTGATCACTGTGAACTAGAACAACCAATTAATAATTTTGACAATAAGATCAAAGATAATATTTACATACAAGATTCAAACACCTAACATCTAATGAACATAAGAACATCAAATGTTACAAGAGACAATGAATGAGACACAAAGTTCGTATTTCATTAACTCCAAAATGTTTTTCACAAAAGAACACAAAGTTTCTTCTTTGAAACAAAGCTTGCAAAAAAGTATTTTCTTCTCCTCTCTCAAAGTCACCCTTTACAAATGAGCCCCTCACTTCCTTTTATAACCCAAAATTTGGTTACAAAGTAGTTAGGGTTTTACATGATCATTAAATAAGGAACTTAAGTGACCTTTGAATTTTCTCAACAACCTTATTAAAGACAACCCAAAAATAGAAATTACTTAAAATATCCATTGTTTCCCAAAAACAAATAACAACACCTTTTAAAATATACAATAATAACTAGTTCCTTATCCATTGAAATGGGGTTTTCCTATCTCAAGCGTATGAGAAATGGACTCTCCCACTTCGTTAGATACCAAGAAAATCAACTCCCTGCACCACCGGTGAAATTAGGATCCTCCGCTTTCTCTACAACTCCAACCACCATCCCTACTTTTCCTTCCACTATCTCAGCCATTTGGTGGCCTAGGAAAATGGCTTGGAGGTCCACCCATGGGATTGTTGATATTATAGCCAATATATCATCAAAGGAACCAAGAAAAAATTCCTTTAAGTACTCACCAAAGATGAGGTCCATGCATGACTGGAAAATAGTAGAAACTGAAAATTGCTCTAGAGAAAGACTGAGAATATGCAACCAGTTGTTATATCCACTCTTAAATATGTAGAAATGGAACAATATTCCTTTGCACACGTGTGAACATAATTACTCCAATTACTATGTTTCATTCTTTCTTCATTCTGTATCCTTGTTCCTAAACACCGCGCTGCTTCCAATCCTCACAACTACTAACAACATACATTGATTCCATCATGGACATGTCTAAACATCTGAACTATATAATTCCCATTTGTTTCCAATAATCAAGTATTGGTTTAGCATATTGAGGTTTCTCATCATAAATCCACAATCTTTATTTTGATCGGGTAATAGCAACATATAAATGTTTCACTTCATTGTATAGAAGATTATGTTTGATATCGTCAAACTTAGGGTATTGCTTTTGCTCGCAGCTGTCAAAACCTTTCTAATTCATGAAATCATATATTACCCTCCATTTCATGCCCAATGGGGAGATGGTAAAGAAATTATACAGCAGTACATCCTGAAACTCATGACCTTTGCATTCAAGTATTTTCAACACAAGACATTGCTTCCCCACTTGCTTCAGGACCAGTTCCTTCTGATCATCATCTCATACTAAAATCACTTGTTCAGCCCCAAATTCATACTCTTCTTTTCATCCTTTGATCATCAATGTACCAGCTCTATGGAATCTTTGCATAAGGCTCCTTAGGTGTTGTGTATGGTCTTTGTTTCACTTTATTCATGGGGATGATTATGGAACCATCACAATGAGCCTAACTGATTTTCCATTGTATTGGTGTTCATTTTTTCATCGTAGATCCATTGCTTTCTTATCAAAGTAGGATAGTGCATCTCATTTATTTCCATTTCAATCATTTCAAAGTTTTGTTCATAGACTTAGCTCTCCAACTATGACTTCAACATCGTCAAATCTTCCAATTGGATCTACTCGGTCATAGTTTGCAAGACTGAGCATGACCAAACTATAGCTCAACATGGGTTTCTCAACGGCTTCCCATGTTGAGCGTGGAATCATATTCACTGTGCTACCAAAATCAAAGATGGTGTTTGAAATCATATACCCTGTGAGAATGATGTCTAGTCTTGCATCTACATCTCATGGTCTCTTTGTCTTCACATACCGCACCATTTTACCCATTTTAGCATCCCTTGGTTGTGCTCTCTAGTAGATTTTTTTGAAGGTTTGTAATGTTCTGCAATATGTCTTCATTTCATAGGTAATTTATAATATTTAACAAGTTGGTGAGAACCGTCACAACTCCGTCTTGCTGGAGAATACACATAATTTGACCATAAACTTGTGCTTTAGTTTTCATAGCATTAGAAGTTCCCATATCCTTAGTCTTCATGGATTTCATCAATTTAGTAGCTTCATTAATCAGCATCTTATCATCCTGTGGATCCGGATATTTTTCACTCTTGAACTTTACAGATCTGAGGTTCCGCTTGCATTTTCAATGGACCCTTTCTCTCTACATTGCATTCTTCTCACCACATGTATGTGCATAGGTTCTTTAGACTAAGAGTTCAAAATATTGCCTTGCAGACATGTTTATCTTTTCTCTTCTCTTCTGGTGCTAGGAAATACTTTGTACTATGTTTTCACGAGATGCTTCAGTTCACACAATATGTCTCTCTTTGTGGACTGTGTGGGAAGTTTCTTGCAATGTGATTAATTTTACTGCATATATCACAAACAATCAATTGCCACTATAGTATTGGTACTTTTATGAGAGATTGGTAGCCTCCTCTTTCTTTTTTATTTAAAAAATTGTTCTGTTCCCTTTCTTTCCTGCACATTTCTTGTATTTTCTAAGGCGTCTCCTTTAAAAAGAATGTGTGTTTTTTTATTTCACTTGGGCAAAGGCGTTTGAACTTACTCTCACTGTGTTGGGCACGACCTGCTTTCCACGTGCAATTTTGATTTGTTTTAACAGTGTGTGGGAGCTCCTTGGACAACTCCACCTCTCCTCTGCCCAATGCGTGAATACTGTGCTTTAATTTTTGCTTTATACTTGGCGCCTCCTTCAGGCTAAATGGTCAGGCTCAAAACAAATTACTCCTTTTCTAAAAATGTGGTGATTTTACTCTACTGCACTCTTTCTCTCTCCTAAGGCGTCTTAATACATGGTTTCTCCTGGAGAATACGTGGCCTGATTCTTGGCTTTAGCGTGGGAATTGCTCTAATCTTCTAGCAAATGTATTGAAATTTCTTTTTAAAACCTACATGAAATCCAATCTTTCCTTGTTTGTTGCATGTAAAGAGACTCCTTGGATGGGCACAACTTTGTTGTCCTTCCTCTGGCTGGTGGCCTCCTCTTTCTTTATTCTTTTGAAAACTTTTCTTTTTCCTTTTAGTGGGGCACAGTGTGTGGACATGTGCATGGGATCTATTTTTCTCCCACATGTGGTCTCCTTATGCCTTAAAACTTTATTCTATCTTTTCCATGCATGGAGAATGCGTTGAAGGCTGTTTTTTAATTTCCTGGGTGCCTCCTTTACTGGCTGCGTGGAAATTTGTGTTTAAACACTGTTCCTCTCTCCACCTTCACGTGTTGTCCTCCTTGCCACTGCTTGGATTGGTATTCTTTTCTTAAGAAATTTTGGATTCATGCGTGGATTTTCCTTTTGACTGTTTGAATGTGCGAACTATTATTTTCCTTGGATCCGTGTGTCGTATTGTCGGATATGACAAAATATTATGTTCTTCAGAGGAAATAAGAAGAAAATATTTGCACAATTTTTTCCAATGGGTTTGATAGAGGAAGTTATGGGGATTAATCCAACTTCCCTTCTTCCCGAGTAGTGGGCTTAAGTGCCAGGGGAAATGGGGAAAGCAACAAACAATTGCCAAACGGGAATGGAAAAAATGGCTTGGCAATCCCCGTTCAATTTCCCCATGTGGGAAATTTGGGAATTTCCTACCCGTTACCCAATCCATGATTTGGCAATTGGCAGAGAAAATCCCATGTGCGGGAAATTTGAAGAAGATTGCCAAGGAAAGGGGAAATTCAGGTTCGGGAAGCCAGATTAGTATTCCCGGCAGTTGGAAGCATAAGCTTACTTCCCCGACATTAAAATTTATCGAACGAACTTTTAATTTATATTTATTTAATTAAATACTCTCAAGTGATTCAAAATTTAATTAAATCAAACAAGGAGCAATTGATTAATTAAATATTAATTAATTAATTTTAATGTATTTTAATGCATTTTAAAGCCTCGGGGGAAGAGTTCTTGCCCGAAAAGGATGAAACGAAGACCGAAATGATCACAAAAATAAGATGATTGCGACGAGAGCAATGAACCATGTAAATTAACAATTTTCCAATTTTTCAAATTTTTCATTTTTTATTATTTTTAAACAATTTTGCGAAGTCAAAATTGGCTGATAACACTTCTCCCAATAGACTTCTAAGTCTTGAAATGCATTGTTTCACATAATATTTCGGGTACAGTTTATTTTATATAGCTTTCGTGGATTTTAATATCGAGCCCAATATATTTTAATAAATGTGATACAATATATTTTATTTCAGGTAAAAAAAATTTGGGGCTTTATTTTGTGCATCAAAGGTAAATAGAAGAGAGAAGAAAGAAGAGAACAGAATCTTGGAGTAAAAAAATATAGAGAAGAAGAATATAGAGAGAGGGAGAAATTTGTGTAGTAGCACAGTATAGAAGAAAAGGGAAAATACAGAGAGAAAGAAAAGGAGAGAAAAGTGTAGCAACACAATGAAGAAGAAATAGAAATAGAAGAGACAATACAGAGGGGAAATTTTTGCAAACAAAAGTGTGCAGCAACAAAGAGTAATTTTTATAAGAAAAAGAAAATAAGATTTGGACACAAGAAGATAAATAATTGAAAAACAGAGCAAGATCTCTAAGATTGTAAAATTTCTCAAATTAATTTAATAGTATTGTGTGTGTTTTATTTATATTTCTAGTTGTGTCTTTCCCTTACTCGTAACGTTTGGCACTAAATTTTGCCAACAGAGATTCGTCATTCAATTTATAACTAGTTTTAATATTTTTTACCATTTTCTCCGAAAGAAAGAAATAGGTTAAAGGGATATTCGCCAAAACCATGAAACTGGTTACAAGTATATTCGCCAAAACCACGAAATTGGTTACAGGTATATTTGCCATGATTTTTCTAAGTTTTTTCCATGGGGGTTGCTTAAAATTTTCCCTATTCATGTGTAGCATTTGCTTGTAGGAACTATTTGCTACCATGGTTGTCTAATACACTTTGCATTCTCTTGTCTTCTATTGTAAGCCATTATTTTTGGGTTATGCCCTATATATTTATTATTCATTGCTTGTATGATTTTGGCTACTTGCCTTGATTGCCTTTCGAGCAATGTCCCATGTTTGAAACCCACTTTTCTTGGTCTACATTGTCTTCTTGATTGGTAGATTACACATTGTCTGCTATATGTGTATTTGTCTTGATTGCACTTACACATGTTTCTATCCACTTTATTTGCATGAGCCTTAGTTTCTACCATGCACATTACCCCCCCCCCCTGCAGGGTATCAATTAAAAGCATATTCAGGTCCTCTCCTTTAGGTCCCATCATCCTAGTGACGTTGCATGCACCCCAAATGAGGGGGGGCATACATTGGGTGAATCAATCATCCAATAAATCAGCTCAGATCTTTAATATAGACCTACATAGTACAAGAACAAAATAGTTTACAGTCAGAGAAACACTCCAAATTTTGACTTAGGTCCTCGGTTCAGCATAGACACTAGCGCCTAGGAACTCTTGACCTTTCTTAGGCGCCTATGACCAGGGGAATTTATAGTTACTTTCTTATATCATAATAGTTCATGGAATTTCACATATCAGTCCTCTAGCAATCAAAATGCATTCTATCTTATTTTTATACTTGGATCAAACTAGATCAAATATGGAACAAAGAAAAATTACACCATCTGCAGTGGTGAATGAATTTTAGGAAACAATCAAGGATGGAGAATAACACTAGATCTTTCTCCCTGAAACTCTTTTTCTATGGCGCGAGATTGCCCAAAAAAACTCACTCTTGGCGTGAGATCACCCAAAAAACTCACTCTTCTACAATAGTTAAGAACACTTTCTATCCTTTTCACTCGTCATGGATCAGGTGCACACATGTTCCTTTTACTACTTTTTCACATTTTTATATACTTTTACATGCTTTTTACAAAGTTTTCATAACACATGACTTTGATTACTCTTTCGTTATTCTTTTGCACGTTCGTCCCTTAATACGCAACAAAAAAATCCCTACATCAATAAAGCAAAAAAACAAAAATAGGTACAACATGGTACAACTCATACGCTTCACCCCCAAGGGTCACTTCCTCTTCCTTATATTCCATGTTTTATTTTTTATCACTCCATGATTTTTATTCTCTCTTTAGCATGCTTTCACCATCAATCTACATGGTTATCAGGTACACATCTCTTATCTACTTTATGTTATCGAGTATTTACTCAGCAATATAAAGTGGGGGAAAATGTAGACACAAAATCATGCACTTGGGTACATTTCTAAGTCCTAATAACATACTACTATTCATATGATTCTTAAGCAAGGAAAACTAGTAATTAACATCTATCTTTGGCCTCTTTTTGATCTTTCTAGTTTTGTTTTTGGTTTTATACACCCCATAGCCTAGTTTGATCTTCATTTCTTTATCTTTATTGAATCTAGACACCAGTGCCTAGTCAAGATGCTAGCACTTAGGTGCCATCATCCCCTCTGAGTTCCCCTAACCTCTTTGTATCTTACTCGCCTCTTTTGAGCCACTTTTATCTTTTGGGCATCTTGTTTTCTTATGGGTCGGCCTTTTGGTTGTCAATTACAAAATTCAAACAAGTGAATCATATAAATACAAAGCTATGTGACCATAATAAGGGACCAAGCTCTAAACATATATTATCACCACCTAAGGTTACATCCAAAGGCATTCTAAGAGCATCAAGGCATCCCTCTAGCACTCACTCAAGGGACAAGGGACTGCATTTTTTGCATACATGCATAGGAGGGGAAGTTAATTTTTCTATCCACATATCTATTTACATTACTACATCTAGTTATCACTCATTATCAAGTACATCTTGCGCAAGACCTTCCTAGGGCATGATTTCCACACACACTTCACAATAACTACATGGAGTCTGAGATGTAGTGCAACACTCAGTCATAAGTTCACTCTGTCAGGTGACTACCAGGTTCATTTTGAATCCCCATTTGTATCTTTTTCTTTTTGGGATTTGATGTGTTTTGGGGGTTTTGTAGGTTATCTCTTTCTTTGTAGGTTATAGGAGAATACAACGATCATCCAGTGACACACAAGTGACCAACAAAAAAGGTTAGTGACACAGGGAAATTTGGATTCTAACCATTTTCACAGTCTTGGGTGCTCAACAGAGGTTTCCAGTGCCCAGGTGCCCTTAACCAAGTCCAGGTACCCTTTTCCAGGCTTGATCGGTAGTTATATGAATTTTTGTGCTCAGTTACTATAGTTTCCTCCTCTCGTTCATCAGTCTTTTAGTCTAGAATAATTCAAGAGTTATTGTGAAATCATCTAAGTCTTTTATTCCCTCTCTTGCACCTAGGGTTTTAATTTTCACTAGCTTATTGTTTGCGTAAAATTTGTAATTACCGTTTATTTATTCGACATTACTCTGCAAATAGGGTTTAACATGTTTCCATATTTGTTAAATTAGAAATAACATATGATATATAAAAAACCTAGAAAGACATACAGTAAAGGTGCATCTTAATGGAATGACGCATGATAAATGTGAAAACTATATTTTCTTTATGCTCATTTTTAGTTAAGACTATATTTTTCTACAATATAATTACTCTTAAACACTTTAGATAAATAAAAATTTAGATAACATACATTGGCCACAACATAATATATGAAACATTTGAAATAAATCAAACTATTGACCCTCCCAAATAAATGAGAGAATGAGTGAGAAAATCTATGTAGATACATATCTTCTACGAATCTTCAAAGCTACAAAATAAAAGAAAAAACTAGTGAAGACAACATGATATACATTAGGTAATGTTGATAAAAGAAACATTGGTAATTAGAGAATTATCATGAAATTGAAACTACAATTTTTACTGGGGAATAATCCTTTTAATTTGGGGATAGAATGTGTGGAACATTTAAAATATTCTAATGAAAAATATGTTGGCATACGTAGCATAGTTTATATTTTTAGGTGTGTTTGTTTTATATTATCCCTTTATTCTCTCTTAATTGTTGTATTCCATTATTCTCTCATCTTCGTTTATATCTTCCTCCTCCAGTTTAGGGGAATGTTGTTTACTCATTTCTCCTATAAATTGTACGTGCTTCTCCATAATAATACAAGGTGTAAGAGAGATATTTAATCTCCATTCTTCTACTGATCTATTCATCCTCCCACATTCTGGTATTAGAGCACTAATATCTCCGGCCTATGGTGTTTGGAGAAAGAGAGGTAGCAACTGTGAATCTTGATGAAGTCTGAGATACATCCATTGCAAAGACAAACTTCAATCTCTTGAATGGGCATGGAAGAGATCTGGGTGGACGTGAAGAAGAGTGCAAGAATCTTTCCCCTGAAATGTTTTCTCTGCATGCTAAACTGCGTGAACATGAGAGCCTAAAAAAAGTGTTGTTTTTGCATGGAGTGAGCATACCATCCAAACCTGCATGTTGAGAGAAGAATCTCATATTACTGAAGAAACCTGAAGTAGTGGAAAAGTGCATGGAAAATTTCATGCGTAAGAAATCTCTTGGCAGTTTGTCGATTGTTGTGTGGCAAGCAGGACAAGAAAATGGAGGTTGTATGGATGCTGGGACAAAGAGGAAGGAAGAAATTTTTGAAATTTTAGTATCCATTCAAACCTAGCATGAGAAATTGGATAAGAATCACTTGCGTGGAAGAAGAAAAATTGTGCACTTGTTTCTCTGGATGAAAAATGGTGCAGAAGAGTAATCAATTATCATTCACCTATTTGGAGTGACCTGCATGGAGAGTTTAATCAGACTGCTATACGTGGATTGTTCTTTCATCACCCATGGAGGAGTTCCAACGTAAACATTATATATGTCCCTTCTTGGTGGCTGTGACATAATCAACATGAAGATTGGATTGAAGGTGTTGTTGCAAGAGGTTAAGTTTCATGTAAGAGAAAGACTATTCATGTTTGCTAAATATTTAGAGTGGCACGAGGAGAGGAAAATTTGGCTTTGTGTAGCCTGAAAGTCTCCTAATATAATTTTAAAAAAAAGACCGACCATATATTGCCTGGTAAAGAAGCTTTACTACCATGGCATCGAGGGGTCTCTCTAAAGTGACACCAAATGTCAAGCGTAAACGAAATGATAGAGACTGCTGAAAGCTGCAACATCAACTCGCAAGCTAGCAGAAACACCATGTCCAGAAGCTCCTGAGAGCTCCAAGTTCTACTTTACATTGCTCAATGAGCTTTGAAACACCGGCAATCTTGTCTTCAATGAGCTAGTTCACAAGAGGACTTCTTGAATATTTCCTTTTTGACGTCAGCTGCCAAGAAAAGTGAGTTCGGGAAGAATTAGAAGCCAGGTATGACACTGATTATGAAGATGAATAAGAATGCCCCACCAAGCATCGCCGTCTCACAGCACATGAGTATCGAGAGCATCTATGAGCTAGTACTTCTCATCAGTGAGTAAAAGTTGTAATAACTCTTGAATAAATAAATAATTTTTTTTTATTATTGAAAATGTCTGCTTTGAAGTTGCTTCTCTCCAATGCTCAGTTGCTTAAAGGGCCCAATTTTGTGGCTTGGAAAACAAAATGAGGACAATCCTTCAGTTTGAAGGATTATGGGGTATTATGACTAGATCTGTGACCGCTCCCATAGCCCCTGATGAATTAATAAAGTATGAAATGGCTAGTGCCAAAGCCTTGATGCTGATAATACTCAGTATCAGTGACAATGTGCAAACACATGTTCAGAATGCGGAGAAACCAAAGGAGGCCTGGGACAAGATGGCAACAATTTATGAAGCCAAAAATCATACTAAGATCCTCCATCTTTAGTCAAATTTGCACACCCTCTCTATGGGTTCATATGAGAAAGTTGAGGAGTTCTTACATCACGTGGCTGAGCTGCGATCGGAGTTATTAGCACTCAGTGAAATGGTGGATGACAAAAATTCTCATGTACCAATCACCTTGAGAGAACTCCCTTCTCAATTCTGAGTGTTTGTTATGACACTGAATGTATCTAAACAAACAGTGGCATTCAAAGAACTTGTGAATTTTCTGCAGTAGGAAGAGGCCATCAATTCATCCCAAGAGGAGACTTAGGATAAAGCCCTGTTCTCAAAGCCATACCATGGCCAGAAGAATTGGAAGGGTCCCCAAGAGAAGACAAATCAAGTGCAACCAAAACAACAGCAGAAAGATAAAAAGTCAAAGAGGTGGTGTCACATTTACAGAATACCAACACTCACGACACTGATCACTGTTGGTACAATAGCTTGAAACAAGGGTCTTCAAGTCAAACAAGCACATCAAGGTGCACGAAGATTTTCAAAAGTTCCAAATGACGTCCCCACTGGAGAAAGCACAAGGGACATCTCACAACCCAACAAGATAATGAATCTGATGAGGAGACATCAGAAGGAGCCCATTGTGGTAAGAACCTTGTACTTGTCTCTCAGACTTCACAGCCCACGAAGAGAGTCTGGTTGATAGACTCTGGTGTAAGTAAGCACATGTCAGGTGACAAGGAGTTGTTTGATTCACTAGATGAACAACCCACTGGTGATCAGGTTCAGATAGCCAATGACAAAGAGTACGTTGTAGAAGGAATAGGAAGAGTCACCATTCCTCTGGGACCATGAAAATGTATGCTTACAAAGGTACTATATGTTCCTGGATTGACTAGCAACCTCCTGTCAGTGACTCAGCTATTGAATCATCACTTGAAGGTAGAATTTCTTGTCCAAAATGGCATCAAATCATGTTTGATCTTGATGATAAGGTAAGATTATTGCTAGAGCATTTCTAAAAGATAAGTTATTTGCTTTAGATATTGTTTCATCTTCTGCAATAGCTTTATCTGCATCAACAGTACAATCTACTACACTCTGGCATTTTAGATATGGACACTTGTCAGCTAGTTCATTACATCAGATGAGTTCAAAAGCAATGGTTCATGGACTACCCAAATTGTCTAGTTCCTTACCCTCTTTGCCCTTGTTGTCTTGTAGGAAAACAACACAGAGATCCATTTCAGGAAAGCACCTTCCATGCCAAGAAGCATTTGGAGGTAGTTCATACCGATCTTGAATGGCCCACTGCCTACTTCATTTTCAGGATACAAGTACTTCCAAATATTCATGGATGACCACTCTCACAAGATGTGGGTGTTTTTCCTGAAGAAGAAAAGTGAGGCTCTTCAACATTTCCAGAACTTCTATCATCGTGTTGTGAAAGAGACTAGACAACCACTTCTTCTACTTCACTCAGATCGAGGGGGGGAATTCACATCAAATAAGTTCTTGGCATTCCTGAACCAACAAGGCATTAAGCAGAACCTGACTGCTCCCTACACACCCCAGCAAAATGGCATTATTGAGCATTGCAATCACACAGTGATGGAGATGGCTCGCTGCATGCTAACAACAACAAAGCTAGAGGAACACTATTGGGATGAAGCAGTACAGACAGTTATATATCTTCTCAACAGGGCACCGACAAATATTCTACAAAATAAAATTTCCAGAAGAGGTATGGAGTGGTAGAAAGCCATCAATTTCTCATTTGTGAGTATTTGGTTGCACAACATACATGCATGTCCCAGCTCAGAAGAGAAAGAAGGTTGAGCCAAAGACACTCCCATGTATCCTACTTGGCTACAACACTACCTTGAAGGAATATCATCTCATGGATCTTGAGACAAAGAAAATATATGAGATTCAGGGATGTGGTTTATGACAAGTCATCCTTTGACTCATCAGTAGTGACATCAGAAGATCCATTACCAACCACCTCTCACCGACTAGTCTCTGAATCAAATGAACAGATAGAGGAGACTACTCAGAGAAAATAAATGCTGCCAGGAGAGCTATTTGTTGACCTTGGAGAACTGGAGAATGTGACTCCACATCAATCCACATGAAAATGACATAGTTCTTCTCAAAAGTAGCCAAGTTCTCATCCAAAGTGGGTACAAAGCACCATCAAGGACTCACATTTGCAACAACTCCCAGATACATCATCCAGAGTCAAAACAAGGAAGTCAAACAAGAAATGAGGTAAAATTTGCACTCATGAGTTCACTGATTAATAGCTCCGAGCTAGAAAATGTTTGTGAAGCACTCAGTCAACCTCAGTGGAAGGAATCCATGGATACAAAATATGACTCACTCAAGAAAAATTAGACATGGGAACTTGTCGATCTGCCTACAGGAAAGAAACCCATAGGCTACAAATGGGTTTTCAAGACAAAATATAAGGTAGACAGATCCATCGACAAACATAAAGCATGACTTGTAGAAAAAGGATATGCTCAGAAAGAGGGCATCGACTATGAAGAAACCTTTGCACCCACTGTGAAGATCAAGACCATCAGAGTTGTTTGCGCACTGGCAACACAGAAAGGATGGAGACTTCAATAGATGGACATCAAGAGTGCTTTCCTAAATGGTGATCTGAAAGAAGAAGTGTACATGACCCAACCTAAAGGATTTGTTGATGAAGAGCATCCTAAGAAGGTATGTCATCTCATCAAATCACTATATGGACTGAAACAAGCTCCAAGGGCATGGTATATCAAGATCAATGATCACCTTTTACAGCATGGGTTCACTCGTAGCCCCTCAGATTCAAATTTGTATATAAAGAAGGTAGGAAAAGAAATTGTCATTCTTGTTGTGTATGTAGATGATCTTGTGATCACTGGTAGTTCAGAAGATCAGGTTGATATTGTGAAGAATGATCTCAAAAGAACCTTTGACATGATAGATTTGGGGCTACTACATTACTGTCTTGGCTTGGAAATATGGAAAAAGGAGCATCACATTTTTGTCTCCCAGATAAAGTATGCCAAGACACTCCTGAAAAAAAGTACAGAATGTCTGATTGTAAACCTATATCCACTCCCATGGAGAAAGGCTTGCAACTTTCAAGATTCCAGGATTCACCTCAAGTAGATGCTACTCTCTACAGGTAATTTGTTGGAGGGCTCATCTACTTGACATATACCAGACCAGATCTATGCTATGCTATCAGCTATCTTTCCATATTCATGCAAGAGCCAAAGAAATGTCACTGGAATGTAGCAAAGCATGTTTTGAGATATGTCTGAGGAACAATTGATTATGGTCTAGAATATAAGAAGAATGATCAATTCTTCTTACAGGGATATGTCGACTCAGACCACGCTGGATCTATTGATGATAGGAAGTCAACTACAGGATACATATTTCATCTTGGATCTGGACCTATCTCGTGGATAAGCAAGAAGAAGAATGTTGTTTCTATCTCATCCACAGAGGTAGAATATCACACTGCATGAGGAGCTGTGTGTGAAGTGATATGGTTACGTCACATTTTGGATGACCTGGGAATTCCTTGAAAAATAGTCACCTATTCTCTATTGTGATAATCAAAGTGTGTTGAAGCTCGTGTAATAATCCAATATTTCATGAACGAACAAAGCATATTGAAATTGACTGTCATTTCATTCGAGAGCACATCTTGAACCATCACATTCAGCTCCAGTACTATCCTACAGAAGCACAAGTAGCTGATATTCTCACCAAGGCTCTTGGAAAAGTTAAATTTGATCTCTTCAAAGGTCACATTTGCAAGAATAATGTAATAAGGGGGGGAATGTTGGCATACGTAGCATAGTTTATATTTTTAGGTGTGTTTATTTTATATTATCCCTTTATTCTCTCTTAATTTTTGTATTCCATTATTCTCTCATCTTCATTTATATCTTCCTCCTCCAGTTTAGGGGAATTCTGTTTACTATTTCTCCTATAAATTGTACGTGCTTCTCCATAATAATATAAGGTTGTTAGAGAGATATTTACTCTCCATTCTTCTACTGATCTATTCGCTTCAATACTTGACCAATATGCACAGTACACATATAATGACAACACACCATATAAGGATACATTTTTTTAACACTCTACTACACATGACATGCCTATACCCCCTAAACTCTAAAATAGAGTTACATCTTAGGTAAATTGCATACAATTTGCCATCATACAACAAATTCCATGGTCCTTACACTAATTAGGTCAGTGTTGCATGTTCCTACTAATTTGTATTCACTTTCTCTTAAGTAGGTACACCCTTAAGTTCTCCCATAAAAGATGAAGGTGATGATGCATTCTTTTGGTGATGGGGTTTGAAATCTGACTAATAAAATGGAAAATTTTCCCCATTAACAATAGGACAAATATTGCCACCCATGGAGTCATCCTAATTTTTCTTTTCTTTCACATCGGTAAAATTTTGTACGTAGGTGATCTTGGCATAACAAAAGAGACACATATGGGAAAATGTTGTCGTATAAAGAGGAATCAATTTCTCATTCCATTATTTTTACCATACATTTTTTTTACACACTAATTTGGAATTAGTTTTCAACCACAAAAATGTTTACAATGCATTATGCAAGAGTGAAAATACCATCAATAAAACCTACATAACAAGACACATTCAATTTTATTCCATTGGTGAATGATTCAGACTTAAAGGACACCACTTTATTACTTGGAACATATATATTGTGTGTGCGTGCGTGCGTGTGTGTGCGTGCGTGCGTGTGCGTGCGTGCGTCGTGTGTGCGTGCGTGTGTGTGGGTGTGCGTGTGTGTGCGCGTGTGCGTGTGTGCGCGCGTGTGCATGCGCGCGCGCGCGTGCGTGCGTGTGTGCGTGCGTGTGTGCGTGCGTGCGTGGTGTGTGTGTGTGTGTGCGTGTGTGCGTGTGTGCGTGTGTGTGTGTGTGTGTGTGTGTGTGTGTGTGTGTGTGTGTGTGTGTGTGTGTGTGTGTGTGTGTGTGTGTGTGTGTTTGTGTGTGTGTGTGTGTGTGTGTGTGTGTGTGTGTGTGTGTGTGTGTGTGTGTGTGTGTGTGTGTGTGTGTGTGTGTGTGTGTGTGTGTGGTGTGTGTGTGTGTGTGTGTGTGTGTGTGTGTGTAAGTTATGACTAAATGTAAGATGCACATTTCATCCATGTCCACACACAAAAAAATGAGAAAAAATTAAATGACATATAATGATATAAAATGGAACAATAACTCATAATAATGAAACAAAAATGAACAATATCATTACTATTGAACAATGTTATAACTTCACTATAAATGTGTCCATGAAGGTTGAAATAACACCATGTTTTTTTCAACTAGAAGACACCAATATTTGGGCACTCAAATGTTTCTTACAATTATACATATTCCAAGGAATTTATGAGCATTACCTCATAATTCTCAATCAATAAAACATAAATTCAGTAGTTAAAAAACACACTATGGTTTTTAAGTAACCATTTTTTTCAACTATATTTATTTTTCAGCTAAATAATTTGATGAATTTCTCTTCCAAGCCTTATAAACCCTTTAAGACCCAAATCCCTAAATGTTTTGACCAAAAAAAACTCGTAGGGAATATCTTTCTTCACCCTAAGAGTCGAAAAAATAATTTGGTTTCAAAAACACTATGTGTTTTTCAATGGGGAAGTTTTATTAGTTACCAACTCTTAAAAATTGTACAAGTGTTATTAGGCCCTAAACCCTATTAAAATGTTGTAGGAATATATAATTTTTTACAAGAAAACACTAAACAAACACTATTGATTATGGTTTTGTTTACTATTGAAATCTATAATAAAGGAACTGCAATTTGATTATCAAATCAAAAGGATTAAATCCAAATATGTGCCAAGATTTATATTTGAAGCTAATAGAGTAGAATGTATTGTTTTTATCCGCATTCCCCGATCCAAAAGTAGAATTCTATGTATTTGGAAAACATTCCTTATTGAGAAATGATGTAGTACGCATTTGGTACAACCATTTAAATTGTAATAAATGATAATTAATATGTCACATCGTGACCCTTTGCTTTAGTTATAAGGATTAAGAGATAAAAACAAATCTTTTACATGTCTTATGTGGGTGTATTTAAAGGCATTTGAATGGAATTTTTAGTTACCAAACTATAAAAGAGGAGAGCAAAAAGTCCAAACAAGTACACATATTTATCCTACAATCAATAAATAAATTGTATTCATCCCATAATCAATCAGGAATTCATTTTTAATCATTTATTAATCTCTTCGTTTCAGCTCTTGGTCGAAAAGACTATTTGGTCTTGTAGATTTTATTAAATTCTTTCTTTCATTCATTCATCAATCGTATATATTCATCCCAAAATCAATCAATCAATCAAAAAGAAAAGACAACAAAACAAACATATTCATATGAAAACTTTGATTAATCAAAGAGAAAATTCAAGAAAACATCATCATCATACAAAATCATCTCTACATTTCTGATCAATTGACAATTACAATTCCATATATACCAAACACGAGCATAATAGAATAAAATTCAAAACTTCATATGAAGAACAACTTTAATCTAAGATAAAATACCATTATTTTCTAATCTTTGGATAACAAGAAAGAAACTATCCATTTTCTACATTGGCTCAGAAGACTTTTCCTAAAAGGAATTGGGGATAAATTTTCTTTAGTCATGTTCATGTTACAAAGAAGTGGTTGAATGTTGATTTTCATTTGTTGTGCCTTTTGTGATGTATATTATTTATCACAAACAACATTAAGAAGTGGAGTTCCATAGTAAATCGCATTATAGAGACTAAAATAAAACCTATATAGCAAACCCCCAATACCTTTACAACGAATCAAGATAGGCACAGGGAAAGAGACACACAAACCAAAAATAACAACTATTAAACCCACATAATAAAATTGCCTAAGTTCTGATAAAAGTAAAATAGAAACCCATTCAGTTGAAGCTATCATCCATTTTATACAAAATGACAATATAATAATCAAACAAATCCAGCTCAAATGACTATTAAAGCTCCATATCATGCATTATATAGTTAAAGAAAGATGGATTCATATTGCATCAATATGAGTATTTAGTTGGCTTAGCCAACTGAGTAAAAGGGTGGGGCATATGGTTTGCCTTAAAAAATGGTTTTGAGAATGAAAATCAACACTACAATGAATGTTTAATACCCAATGTAGTTCATGTCAAACAAAAATTTAGAGAGATAAAAATCTCTAACGGGTGTTCATATTTTACTATAATGTATTCCTCCCGCATTTATTACAAAAATCATGCATGAGAGTGAGAGTAGAGGTAGATTTTTTTTGTGTTTCAGTATATTTGTAGGTCATATTTTAAAATTAGGATATTGGGGAAAAGTGGGTGTGATAAAAATATTACTACTTATGTTCTTAATGAGACCTATTATGATTTACACAAGACATGCTATGTTATTTCCAGTGCTAGTACTTCTCTATGGGTTTTTGATCTTGCAATGAACTAGAAAAATCATATGCAATTTGATTTGCTTCATCATCCCACCTGGTGTCAAAATTGAAAGTATGTCATTTTATTTTGTCAAGCAGTAGGATATTTAGGGGATAAAGACTATGAATTTTTCATCAAATAGTTACAATTTATTCAAAAAGTGAAGAAAACCTGCAAGGCCTCAGGTTGTAAAATAAATGCCTTTAATGAAATTATCTAAATCCTCTTTCAAAACAAAGCTAAAACAGATCAAAATGTGTTTAAGAATGAATTTTTGTTGTCGTGTAAAAAATGATGACGTCTTCATTTTTCAAGGAGAAAATCTTACTAGTTCAAAGTTTTTGCATGAGAATGGTGTACGTAGGTGATCTATATTAAATTGGTTGGAGGGAAAGGTGGATTCCAAAACGTGCTTCTGTTGTTTTTTGGCTCTATCAAATAATGCTTCATATGTTTCCACAATCTGAATAATTTCTAAAATGCGGAAGGGTGATTTTCAAAATATATGTTTACGTCCTAGAATGCTATCACATGGCATGTGGGGTTAGGGAAAAAGTGAGAACAATTGTAGATGCTAATGTGTGGGCTATGGAGTGATGTTTGATTTTGTAAGTCGTTTAGACATTTTTAGTCATTTTAAATGTCAAAATACAACCAATTTTAAAATATAACCATCATGGTTGATAGGTAAAAATATAATTTAAATGTCAATATGATATGTATGCTCAATATTTAACCATCACACACACACACACACACACAATTTAAAATTATTTTAAAAATTGTCAAATTAAATATTATACTATATATTATGAATTTGTGAGATTTATGACAATTAATATCAACAAAAATGGAAATTTTGGAATTAAAATAATAAAAATATTTTAATATGTTATTAATAAAATAGAAACATCTTAATATCTCAATGATAAAATAGAAACATCTATTAGTTCCCATTTTCAATTAGTTTGATTTGGTTTTCTTTGATTTTTTACAAATATAGATTAAACTACAAACATTGAATTTGGGATTTTGTAAGAAAGGTTAAACTTGAAGGTTGAACTTGGAGGTCTGAAAGTTGGAAGTTGGAATTCATTTTCTACAAAATTACAAGCTTGCACTAGTGAGTCTTTTCTCTCAATTTTTGTAAAATTTTTAATTATTTGTAATTTAATTTTTTTTTTAAATGTTCTCACAAACTTTAATGGTGTTTCTAGATCTTTCATTTGATTTGTGAAGATCCAATTAATTAGTAGACAAACAATATTTATGAAAAATAATTGTATCTCTTATAAAATATGAAATTAATTAATGTAGCCTTTCTTGTTGGTTTATAATTATACAATAAAGGCCCAAAATTTTATAAAGATTAAGTTTGTTAAAATCATTTAGATTCAATGAATTATAGAATCCCACATAAATGTGCAATTATAATGCAATTTAGTTTAATATTAAATTTGGAATCTACAGTAGAAAAAAACCCACCTTAAAATTTTATGTAATTTTTTTCAAAATACCAACATTGGTTGCAACTTAAAACTTTATTAGCAATTAGCTAGTAATTTTATTTGGCCATGTTGTTCTCTCTACAAGGAGAATATAATAAGAATGATTAAATATTTTCGAAGCACAAACGTTGAGGGGTGGGGGGCGGGGCGTGAATCAATGTTCCCTAAAACTTTATTTCACATACACTTTACCATTCATCAATTATCATTACAAATTAACCATTGAACATGAATTCACCAAGAATCATAACCATACATGAGAAATAAGGACAAAAATACACTAGATATAAGTGGGAAACCCTTGAAGGGAAGAAAACTCATTGAAACAAAGTTTGGACAAATTTCCCTATAAAGAAATGAATCAATTTTAGTTGAGCACCAACCCAACAAGGAGGACCAACCCCTAACAATTTAGTAGAGCACCAACCCTACAAGGAAGCTATGAACCTGATGGTTTGTCACCTATAGAATGTTGCCATAACAACTGATGATCATGTTTATTCATCTCTCCTTTCTTCTATCTTCTTCAAATATGTCTTTGAGGATTATTCGCTCAAGAAATTCTTCACCAAGTTGATTAAGTTGAATGATGTGTCTCTCCAATAACAAAAAACATTCTAGAGCATTGTGAATTATCCTCTTCTCTTCCTTGATGGTCAAAAAGACCTTCTTCACCTCTTCACAAACAACCTTCTTTCTCGATACACCTCTTCACCTCACAACTACCAAATATTTCTTCTTCACTTGCATATATACATGACTTAAGCATCATACACATCAAGGTCATCCATTATAGATCAAATGAACTTAAAACAATAGGAGTAAAGCATGAACACACCATTCATTCACCTATCTAGGTATGCAATAGCATGTTATGACCATATACCTTCATTAGTACTCGTAAAGGCCTAATTGCACTCAAAGACATCCTTTTCCAAGACATAATATTCTTGGCCTTCATGGTCTTCTTCAAACATCAGGAACCACTTAGAGATGTTTTCTAAGTCTACTCTACAAGCTTGAATAATCATACAACCCCATTTCATACTATGAAACCACTCACTAGGACCAACTGTCCTCATTAGGAACAAAGGAGCTTTGCTAGTTGAGGAACCACTTTGTTGACTAGACATATTTGTGCTTCTAGGGTAACCTCAATCTTTTTAAGATTACTTACGAGGACATTCACTGATACCAATTATTGGAAGTACAACCATTGAGAAGGGGGTGAATTAGTGTGCCCTAAAAATTTCTTTCACATACGCTTTACCATTCATCAATTATCATTACAAATTAACCATTAAACATGCATTCACCAAGAATCATAACATACATGAGAAATAAGGACATAAGAACACAAGTACACTAGATATAAGTGGGAAACCCTTGAAGGAAAGAAAACCCACTGAAACAAATCTTAGACAACTTTCCCTATAAAGCAATGAATCAATTTTAGTTGAGCACCAACCCAACAAGGAGCACCAAACCCTAATAATTTAGTAGAGCACCAACCCTACAAGGAGCTCCAACTTCTAAATTTAATAGAGCATCAACCCTACAAGGAATCTAAAACTCCCTGGATGACTCCACACCAACTCAGCCACTTGATGGTTTGTCACCTATAAAATGTTGCCACAACAACTGATGATGATGCTTATTCACCTCTATTTTCTTCTATCTTCTTAAAATTTGTCTTCTTGGCTTCTTTGCTCAAAAAATTCTTCACCAAGTTGATTAGGTCAAATGACATGTCTCTCCAAAAACAAAACTCACTCTAGAACATCATGAACCATCCTCTGCTCTTCTTTGATGGTCACAAATACCTTCTTCACCTCTTCACAAAAAACCTTCTTTCTCGCTACACCTTTTCACCTCACAACTACCAAATAGGTCTTCTTCACTTGCATATATACACAACTTAAGCATCATACACATCTAGGTTGGTCATCATAGATCAAATGAACTTAAAAATATATGAGTAAAGAATGAACACGCCATTCATTCACCTATCTAGGATGGAAATAACATGTTGTGACCATATACCTTCATTCAGACTTATAAAGGCCTAATTGCACTCAAACACCTCCTTTAACAAGACATAGTCTTCTTGGCCTTCATGGTCTTCTTCAAACATTAGGAACCACTTAGAGATGTTTTCTAAGTCTATTCCATGCCTCCTATAATATTGACTCATCTTGAAACCCAATTTCATACTATGAAACCACTCATTCGGACCAACTATGTTCATTAGGTCTGTGATAGGTACAAAACCGGTCTTTACAGATGAAGCTCAACCAATACTCAAACCACCTCAACCATGCATGTATGTCACATGAATAGAAACCTGATGACCTCAGGGTCATCACCAACACCATCAAACATCCTCACTTGGACTGTGAGTGCCCAAGAACCACTTGCCAACTTGCACTCCAAGAACTGTCCTTACACCATGAAAACCAATCATCAACACTAGAGCCTCCAATCACAAACCAGGTCACCCAATTCATTCTGGGCCGTATTGAGCAATATATTCTCCATCACTACCTCAATAGTGTTTTAGGAGGGTTTATGACCTATTTACCTTCTTAACAATTTTTCATAAACCTTTTCTCCTTAAACCACAAACTGTAGTCACAAAATCATGCACTTTAGACATATATTTAGGGCTCATGATTTAGGTCTTAAGGCTTAGGGTTTACAGGTCACGAGTAAGGGCTGAATGTTTAAGGTTTAGGGCTTAAGGCTTAGGGTGTGGGGTTTAGGGTTTAGGGTTTATGGTTTAGGGATCATGGTTCAAGGTTTAGGGTTTAGAGTTAAGGGCTCAAGGTTTAGGGTTTAGGGTTTAGGTTTAAGGCCTAGGGTTTAGGGTTTAGGGTTTCTATTGTAGAATTTAAACGCTAAAATATTTAAGTTGAATGCTGAAATCATGAAAACTACCTATGTACTCACCAGATTATACTTTAAAAAAAAACTATCTCCTAAACCATGACTCATGGAGTTGTAAGACTATTTCCATAAGGTGTAGAGTGACCCTAATTTCTTATATTTACTAAAATAAATTTAAAGTATAAGAAATAATAAAATATAAATAATACTAAATGAACATTTCATAAGAACATATAATGTCTATACTATGAAGAACATTTACGCATACGTTTTTTACGTTTTTCCTTTTTCCAATACATGCCTTTAGGTTTGGATCTAGTTTGGATCCCCAAGCCTGAGGCATGGACCTGCACAAACACAAAAAAAATCATGTTTTTGCAGGAAAATTCAAAAATTCCACTTCCACCATGATAACTCAACATAAAACAATCGATTTGTTTTAAAAATATTATACCACGACGTAGAGAAAAATTTCTTCTTTCAGAAAATATAATTTTTAAAATTTTCTGACTAATATAAGGTTTCCATATTATTTATTTTCTAACTACACCTTGTTATAGCTATTTTTTGAAGTTTAAATATGTCTATCTTTTGTCATGTATCTTTTTTTGGATCATTGAAATTGAAAAAAAAATATACTAGCACGAACTAGGCCTAATTCTATACATATTAAAAAAAACAATTTTTAGGTAGTTAGGGGGGGCACAGTTGGAGCTCTGTTATTTTTCAAAACTTAAAATTTTTGTACTAGAAAAATCATAAAAAGAATAAATACTCGCTAAAAAATCTAAAACAAATTTTACCAAAAACTAGATGCTCATAGATATCTTTCTACCAAAGGGTTTTCAAAAATACTAAATGGTGTTTAAAAAATGGTGGGGGGCATGAAAGCCACTCTATTATGTTTTTTAACAAAAACAGGAGCACCTGTTGGTATTTTAGTTATTTGACCCACTTAAACTTATCTATTTTCAATAAAATTTAGTATCTTATAAAATAGACTCAAAATTGTACGATTCATGTTTATACAACATCTTCCAATTTTGAGTGTAACTATTTTAAAAAACTCGTACAAGTTGAAGTTTTTTATTTCTCATAAAAATGCGTCCATTTAAGACCCCCTTTTGCCCCCCCAACTTGGTGCACTTACCCATATCTAACCCTTAAATGTGAAATCTTAGCACAAATGATTAGTGAAGGAACTTATTATATGAGAGGTTATTGTTTCCTCTCTTCATCAACCACTAGTGAGTTCTATCCACCACGATTTTAAAGCACACTTTTTCATGTAATGTTAACAACAGTCAAACCATTCATTTTCATCCTTTCAGGAAGTTCATGTGCATCTTAGACTATCTTTTCTCTCTTACAATGCCCAAAAATGAGTTTGGTATAGGTACATTTTTCAGGAACAATACCTTTACTAATCATTTTATCACACTGTTAGCATTTAAAATATATTACATTGTATTCAGTTACGGTTGGTAGGGAACCGTTTGGTGGGGAACCATATCTCTCCATCTATATATTTGATCCTCGCTATAATGGTATATAATTGAATGAATAAGATAACAGATTATATGATTATTCATCCTGTCGGTTATGATGTAAAGTGGTTTCATTGGCTCATTGTTCTTTTGTCCCTTTCCTCTACTACAAACATTGGTATCAGAGTGCCATATCTTCCATGGCCTAGTGGAAAAGGATCCATTAGACACAACAACAGCTTGGAGACGAGGTTAGGAGCATCTGGATCTAGTAGTTGTCCCATGTGGAGTGAGAAGCCCATGTAGTTATAAGGGGGATCCGTCCAAGGTGTGTCATAGTCTAGAGCAGACGTGAAGGAGTTCTGTTTGTAGCGCCAAAGATCAAAGGTGCCATCACTTAATGCATTTTTGGATTAAAAGGAGAGAAACGTGAGGCAAAAGGAGCATGGTAGGGATGTGTTGCAGTCCTAATGACACTTGGAGGATTCTACAAACATTTGTACATTGTGCAGACATTTGTTAATTCAAGGCAAGTAGGATTCTGCATTGCTCCATTATCAGTTAAAGGAAGTTATTAGTATAGCCATTGTTTTTCCCTGGCTGAGAAAACAAGGCTGAGAAAACTCAATTTCAATAGAGATGAATGCCAAAAGAGGCCGACCAAAGATGTTAATCCTACAAAGAAAGGAGAAAAGAGAGCATTCAATATCCTTATTAGCCTTAATCATAAATTTCACATATTGTGCAATTAGTATTGGTATTCCTTCATATCCTGTTGACACGAGCAAATATATACTTATTGTATGTAATAAGGAAATTGTTGCAAAAATCATATATACAACATTGGCAGATGCCTATTCTAAGAAGATGCCCCAATTTGGCCTTAAATTTGCTCACATAGAAGATCCACCAAACTTTGACAAGAGTGAGGAAGTTATTGATGAGATTGTCTTCCCATCATCTCTAGTGTTGTAAGTAGCAACACATTCAGGAGGACGGAGGATAACAGAGGCTGGAGGAAATCAAGCGACCTCTTGCAAGCCGTAAGTGACGAGGCCGCCGACAGAGATTGTGGTAGAATAAGGTCTTGGGGACCTATTCCTCAATTTTGGTTTGAGTTTATTTCAATTTCAGTTTTGTTCTGTGTTCTGTTGTTTTGTGATCAAATGCTGAAAATGGATTACTCTGGAGCATAGTTGTTTGCCAATGGTTCTTCATTTTTAATTTATCCTCTAAGTGTCGTGCTTCAAAAATAAGATGGTTCACTTGTGAATACATTCACTTACAACATGAACCATGTGCAACAAGGTCTAAGTGGCGAGATCCAATCAATAGCATGTTTCTTGATGTAGTTTCTTTCTCAATATTCACATTTCACATTATGGGCGAAAATGACTTAGTCAAGGGCAACATTCAGTGGCAGTGATTTGTTTCCTTTGCTGTTAAAGATAGGCTAAACGACGATCGACATCAGTGGCTACAACTGAGAACATAATTGCTATGATTCTTAGAAGTGAATGTGGAATATTTGTCAGTGCATTGTTTGTTGTTTTTCCTATGTTGTTTGGTTGTTCAATAAAGTGCATAGATGTTGCACAAGTTTCCTGTTTGGGACCTCCTAAATTGAAAAGCATCATGAGGAACAGAAAAGCACTAAAAGTAGCGCATGGTACTCGACAGTTAGGTTCGTGGTAATCCTGTAAAACCACCAAGGTATCATCCTCTTGGGTTCATGGTAAACCTGTAAAACCACCTAGGAATCATCCTCTTGGTTCATGATAATCCCGTAAAACCACCAAGGTAAATAGTCAGAAAAGTGATCCTGTCCCTCTAGGTTTATGGTCAACCTTAGAAAAACCATGTGGATCAAGACCATGTAGGCACATGCTCATGTGAAGACCCTCTTTGTGGTGTTCTCATTAAGGGGGGCAACATCCAGTATCAGGAAATGTATATTTGTATGAACAATGTAATAAGGAGGGGAATGTTAGCGTTTAAAAAAAATTACATTATATTCGGTTACGGTTGGTAGGGAACCATTTGGTTGGGAACTGTATCTCTCCGTGTATATATTTGATCCTCACTGTAATGGTATACTTCTAGCATATTATATGATTATTCATCCTGTCGATTATGATGTAAAGCGGTTTCATTGGCTCATTGTTCTCTTGTCCCTTTCCTCTACTACAAACACACACAACCTATAATTTTCTAAAATATAACCATGCTTGCAAAGCCTATTAATAAGTGAATTATAAGTAATAACGTCAAGAATTAAACCATATGTAAACATTTCATGTTTCAATTTAAATGCTTCTTGAATGTTGCCTTATTTGGCATGGCCATGGATAAGAGTGTTGCATGTAAATGCATTATGAACCAAACCAAATGAAATTATGCCCTATCTCATCATAGTTGAGGCACTAGAAGGGAAACTTACCCTTATACTTACCTGAATCTATCTTCAACTTCATAGAAAACATAGAAATCAATTCATCGTCATCTATATCTAAAATATCATCAATTTTGATCTTCTTACATTTTTAATTTCTTTCATCTTTGAAGGTTGTTTCCTTCTTGGGAGGTTTTTCATCACATGTTCTCATCTCATAAGTTGGTTAAGATACCATGGAGTTCATCCATTTGCAATGTACTTAGATCCTTGGATTCCTTTATAGCTAAGACTTTAGGATCAAACTTAGGAGTTAGAGATCTTATCACCTTTTTTATCACCAATGCTTATTTCATTTATTATCATAATTCTCTAATAATATTGACCACTCCATCTACCTTGAGGAGATATGATGCAATGTTTTCTTCTTCCTTCATCTTCAAACTTACAAACTGGCTCATGTAGGTTTGAAGCTTTACCAACTTCACCTTAGTGTCACCTTTATAAATGACTCGTAGCTTATCCCACATACCCTTAGCTATAGAACTTTTCATTACCTGGACAAATTCTGACTCTGCCAATCCACACAAAATGACATTCATTTCTTTAGAGTTATCATTACTTGCCTTCTTGCATGTTGCATGAGTTGGAGGAGTCTAAGGAGTAGTGTACCTATCTACAACTAAGTGCCAAATATCACATCCCAATGACTTTATATGATTCTTCATCCTAATGCTCCAAACAACATAATTTATCCCATTGAACAAAGGATCTTTGCTAGTTGAGGAACCACTTTGTTGACTAGACATATTTGTGCTTCTAGGATAACCTCAATATTTTAAAGCTTACTTCAGAGGACCTACACTGATACCAATTATTGGAAATACAACCACTGAGAAGGGGGTGTATCGGCGTGACCTAAAAATTGCTTTCACATACACTTTACCATTCATCAATTATCATTACAACTTAACCATTAAACATGCATTCACCAAGAATCATAACCATACATGAAAAAATAAGGACTCAAGAAAACAATTACATTAGATATAAGTAGGAAACCCTTGAAGGAAAGAAAACCCACTGAAACAAATCTTGGAAAACTTTCCTTATAAAGCAATGAATCAATTTTATTTGAGCATCAACCCAAAAAGGAGCACCAACCCCTAACAATTTAGTAGAGCACCAACCCTACAAGAAAGATACAACTCCCTAGATGACTCAATACCAACTCAGCCACTTGATGGTTTGTCACCTATAGAATGTTGCCACAACAACTGATGATGATCCTTATTCAACTCTTCTTTCTTCTATCTTCTTCAAATCTGTCTTATAGGCTTTTTCACTCAAGAAATTCTTCACCAAGTTGATTAGGTCGAGTGACGTGTTTCTCCAACAACAAAACTCACTCGAGAACATCATAAACTATCATCTGCTCTTCCTTCATGGTCACAAAGACCTTCTTCACCTCTTCTCAAATAGCCTTCTTTCTCGCTACACCTCTTCACCTCACAACTACCAAATAGGTCTTCTTCACTTACATATATACATGAATTAAGCATCATACACATCTAGGTTGGCCATCATAGATCAAATGAACTTAAAATAATATGAGTAAAGCATGAACACACAATTCATTCACCTATCTAGGATAGCAATAGCATGTTATGACCATATACCTTCACTAGGACTCATAAAGGCCTAATTGCACTCAAACACCTCCTTCGCAAAGACATAGTCCTCTTGGCCTTCATGGTCTTCTTCAAACATCATGAACCACTTAAAGATGTTGTCTAATTGTAATCCATGCCTCCTACAAGCTTGACTCATTTTGCAACCTCATTTCATTCTATGAAACCACTCATTAGGACCAACTATGCTCATTAGGTCTATAACAGGTACAAAACTGGTCTTTATAGATGAAGCTCAACCAATACTCAAACCACCTCAACCATGCATGTATGTAACATGAATAGAAACCTCATGACCTCAGGGTCATCATCAACACCATCAGACATCCTCACTTGGACTATGAGTTCCGAAGAACCACTTGCCAACTTGCACTCCCATAAATGTCCTTACACCATGAAAACCAGTCATCAACATGAGAGCCTCCAATCACAAACCAGGTCACCCAATTTATTCTGGGCCATATTAAGCAATATATTCTCCATCACTACCTCAGTAGTGTTTTAGGAGGGTTTATGACCTATTTACCTTGTTAACAATTTTTCATGAATATTTTCCCCTTAAAGCACAAATTGTAGTCACAAAATCATGCACTTTAGACATTTATTTAGCCCAATCTCATACTACTATTTTGAAGGTTCTTGAGTGAAGAAAGTACTAATTAACCCCATCTTTTGGTCATCTTAATTTACTTTAATTTTGTCATCCCCACACATTTTTATCTACATGCCCATTCTATTTCGGCACTTTCCCATCATTTTAGCCTCAGCTGGGGCACCCAAGGTAGTACTGGGGTGACCATGGGTGCCCCAGTCCCACTTGGGGCTAAATACTAGAACGCCATTTTCTGCCTCTACCACGTTAGGACACCACATTTGTAAGTAAAATCTCACCTAATAGGTCACAACAAATTATGCCCATGCAAGTTGCTAAAACAAAATATAGGTTCACACATTTCACAAGTTCATTGACCACGTTTCATACTATAGTGGGTCACACTATCCATGTTGCAATCTTGATGGCCAACAAACAACCAAATGCCATGCCAAAAATAGCTAATGCATGTTCTCCTCTTAGACGTTGATGTTTCCTATGCCAAAATGACGTCCTCTAAGGCGCTCAGGTGGTTTCTTTAAAAAATTAAATTGTCAATCTAGTTTCTTGTAAGAAGAAAGCAAGTAGAACACCATCAAAATGGCTCTGACACTCCACGTAGGCACTCATGTTGGTTAAATTTTCACACAGACCATGCCAATGAAAACATGCATGATTGATGGAGTCGCAGGTGTAATTGTTCCTCCACGCAATTCGTTTGCACTCCAATCTTCCACATAGGAAAAGATAAGATACTCAGATTGCTCCTCCAAAAAAAAAATGCCAAAGGAAAGAAGCAATTATCAAAAATAAAATTGCAGAAACAGAAACCACAGGTCAAAGATCTTCAATGCTCTAATACCAATTTTATAAAATGAATAATGTTATATTACATTAGATATATATTAATTAAACAACTATGTACATATATACATGTGTTCCAATAGAAGGACTCCAATAGATAGCCAAACATATGAAAGGTCAATAAATGTGTGGAGGAAGGTGAAAACACAATGGAATACTCCAACAAGATACATAAATAGATCCATAGATAGAGAATTTGTTGTATTTTCCACTTGTAATCTTCATTCTAATGAAATAAGAATCTGAGTTCCATTAAATTGTTGTAGATACATGACTTAGGAGGTATTAGCACCCAAGGCAGGGCCCACTTGTGATTTTTTATCCTTCTCCTTCTATTTTTTGTTTTAATTCATTGCATGATTAAATTAACATCAGTTTATTCTTTTATCTATGATCTATTTTTTTACATGCTTTATCATTAACCATAGTATTTTCTTTCAGTTATAATCTAGTTCATTTTTAGCACTGTTATTTCTTAATTATAGTGACAACAATTTTCCCTTATACCTCCTAAACATCTATAATTGTGCATACAACACTGTCAATATTGAAATTTTACGTCCTTGGGTCTGATAATTAAATGACTGCAGATTAATGAACATCATATTAATTGTTGCAAATTAATTTACACCACCACCTATCCAATTACATTCACCCGTGAACCTACCCTTACCATAATCTACCTGCATTCATCTTCAGAGAATTTTAATTGATCATCCTTACAACATGTCAATCATTATTGAGGATATTTCTTAAGGAGGGTTACTTATCCTGTAACTCCTCTTCCACCACCATGGTCAAAATTTCATTTTTCCATTCCTCCTCCTTTATCATCCATCCTAACCACCCTATATTTTCCATCCTTCTCCCTTTCTTCCCTCATTCATGATCCCCTCTTCCTTCTTTGTTACTCCACCCTCCTTTCACCATTTCATTTTGCATACTAATCTTGTGAATCTTACTTGAGCCCTTATGAAAAATATAAATCTTACTTGAGGATAATATTCAAGGTAAAACTACCCTTTTGTATATCATTCACCATCACCACACTCTTCACTCTATTTGATTGTTCCTTCCTTGTAATCTTCCCCTCCAATAAGCCCTAGATCTACCACCTACCTCACATAATCTTATCAAATCCTTTAGTGTCACATCTCATTTCTACATCATTCATCTTGTGAATCTTACTCGATCACTCTTATAAGATGGGCCTTTCTTGAGGACACTCCTCAACAAAAGACCAACCTTCTGCATTTCACCCACCATCACCACCCTCCTCACTCCATTTCACAATTTATTCTTTATGATCCTCCACCCAACCACCTATCACACCAACACCATCTTTACATAACAGTCTCCAATCCTTCACTTTCAACATTTGTCTCTTCCTTTTTATCTTGGGAATCTTACTTGACCACCTTCTTCTTGACCAATTTCTTTTCCTTGCCTCTTCCATCCTCATTTTAATCTCTTCACCCCTTTCCCTCCATCTAGAGTTGCATCCATTTATTACATTTGCACCCACTACTATCACTCATGTAGAGTTGCATCCATCTATTGCATTTGCGTCCACATAGCTCCATCATCAAGGCACAAGATAGGAAGTCAGAATCACACTTCATAAGGTGAGGATTCTATTCTATTCCATGCACACATGCTATTACATTTTTCTACATTTAGTTATTGCTTGTTATTTCACATAGTGTGACTGGCACAAGAGAACCTAGGGCATGATATGTGCGCGCACGCGCACACACACACACACACACACACCATTCATTCTACATCTTTATTTTTAGGGTTTTGATACACCTTTGTCTTTTTGTAGGATCTCTACATCATCTTCGATTATTGGCGACATACAGCGCGGGACAACAAACCTGATGCGACAAACATCGAGGTTTCAAAGCACCTTCTAACCCTGTGAGAACCAATTATGGAGCTTTTTCGTAGACCAGGGCACCCAGATTACATACCAGAGCGCCCGTAGGCGCCCCAGTCCACTCAAATCCTCTTGATCCAACATTTTCGGGACCCTTGCATAGTCGTTCCTTCTTATGTTTTCTCCAGTTATCTCTGCGACACTCTACGACAGTCACCTCTTATTAGCTGAGTTATTTCGTTACCTTCTTCTTGCATATTAGGGTTTTATTTTATTAGACTAATCATTTGGTAATTTCTATATTGTTATAGTACAGTATTTGTTGCATTTTATGTCCTCCTAGATTAGATTAATTGCCCCCTTTATAAACTAATTTTAGTTACTCACAAACTAATGCCAGGAATCTCGAGCTAGGACCCTTCCCCAACTACCATGAAGAGCTTAGCTTTCCATGCAGAGGTCACATGTGCCAATGAGCATCAAAAATTCATTCTCGAGCTGGGTTTCTCACTTCCCAGTCCTTGATATACCTAAAGACATAATTGGTTCCCTCGGGACTAATAAAGTGTGTATATGGTAGTGGTTTGATGGAAATTTTGTGAACCTTCCATATGTCTCAAGGGAAAGTTCTCAACCTATAGAGTCTCTGCTAGATGCAATAACATGTATGCATCTCAATGCTGAAATTATGCTTCTCTATTAGACTAAATCATTATGTCATGCCTAAAAGGAGTTTTTGTTATGTCATATACTACATAACTTAGAATGGAGGTCCATATTGGGTGTTTAGACAATAGTCTAAGGTACTTGTAAGTGTCCTAACACCTCGTCCTCATGCTCTTCTACTCCCGTCTCAGTAGAAACCCTAATTTGAGGTTGGAAAACCTAATAAACCACTATAGTCATCTAGGCCATTCACCTTGGATTGCTATAAGAACTTGGACTAAGGATCAACATAGACTTGTGTTTAAGCCTGACAATATTGTATATGATGAACTCATGCATTTAGTCAAGACTCTGCACATCCTAACTTAGGATCTTATCAAGACACTTTTTTGACATCACTACAACCATATTCTTTAACTCATGATATAAGTGAATCAACACTGCATTACATCTTACAAGCAATTTACATCTTACTCAAGACAAGTCATCAATTATAACTAGACCAAGCATATCTTGAATCCTTGATTTATCTACATAGCACATTATCATCAAAATGATTGTAAATATCAAGAACCTTCACACGTGTTGAAATTCATTTCTCCACTACCTTATGACATCGAGATAACATCTCCATATTGCCATATTTAAATAGACCTGATAATTTGAATTAACAAGTTTGATGTGTAATATTAATGATATATGTCCATAGAATATGAATTTTTTTCTTGTCTCAGACATAATAAATCTATTAGAACCCTCTTCAATTATAATTCATGTTTAGCTACACTATTAAATCAAGTACATTTCCATGTTTGTTTCCTACGTCTGGAATGAGACGCCCACTGTGAACTAGTCATGGTTGCAGAAATAACACATAGAAAAATAAGCATGCCTAAGAGTTATTTGATTAGAAAATCCCATTAATCTAGTTATTGCTCAAATAGTGACAATCTAATACATTGATCATGTAAACCATCATTTAGAAGTCATACCCTATTACAAGTATTGAGAAGAGTAGAGTATCCATAGCCACTGAGACTCCGATTGATGGTGCACATGAATACGAAAGAGATCAAATATATTGCATAAGTATTGATAATTTACCTTAGTAAGGGCACACATAAGGATGGAAAGTTTCGGTAAATCTGACGCAATTGAAAGTATCTTTGCATGAGAACCTGGCTAATGGAGAAAATTCGCACATAGGTCTTAATGCTGCAAATACACTATGAAATGCCCCTGCATTGCATACATGCATCATTGGCTTACACAAGATAAAGAGGAAAATGTTTCCATTCAAGTCGCCTGAGGTAAATTCACTAATTATATTACACTATGCCCCGTTCCTCTCTATCAATGTTTTCACAATAGTCACTGATCCACTAGTCACTACTGGGTTGAGCATATATAATCCTTAAGTCTGCAACATGGATAATTGAAATGCATAATAAGTAGTGCATAGATGACATGACTTACTGATAAAAAGTGTAATGAAGGAGTTGAAAAAGAGTCATGAAGATTCGTAGGCTTTCTATGGACATGCATAACCAAAATAAACAAGTTGTCATTTCATATAACTTGGCGAGTGTGATCACAAGCTATCATATCAGATATGTAGTAAGATACCAGAGCGATATGGTGATCGCTAACTAGGGATATCTAATCGAAATCCCTAGGAGGTCATGTAGAAGAGATAATGTGGCATTTTAGAGGAGTTACTTAAACTACACTTCCAATGCAAAAATATCTAGAACCTGATAAAATATAAAGGGAGAAGTTCACTAGTCTAATAGGGTGGATTGGTGAAGAATTTTGAGCTGAGAGTGCGAGTCGCATTCTGAACACACGAACTCTCGTGAAGGATCCTCACTGGAGAAGTGCACGTCGACTTGTAATAGGTCTAAGATATTAGTTCTTTTTATTTCGTACGTAGTAATCAATAGTGGGCATCATTATTTTTAGTTTTCGTTAAGGATGTTAACAATTGAGATATTAATCCTAACTCTATGTGTGTTCATATAATGTTTATTCTAAGTAGGATGGGTGCATGAGTCTATATATTGAATTAAATCTCAGCTTGATATTGGTAGTTATGAGCGTTTGTAAAATCTAATCCATTGACACATTCAAAACTTCTATAAATGCCAGTAACCAATCGACCAAGGCTAAAAAACTGGTACAAAATCGACTATATTTGTTCCTAAAAAAACACCAATCCTACAATCATTTTCACCGATATAATCTTTAGGTTCCTCCCTGTCGAAATCCTAAAAAGCTGATGCTAAGTACTGACTCAGGTTAGATCTTCTGAAAAACGCTATATTCTAGACCTATACATTGTTGGAGCTATAGGACTAGTTCTATCTTGGAGGTGTAGAGTGAACCCGCCCTCTATCTTGTTATGCTTTACACTAGATAAACTCTTGAATATTTCTCTCAATGTATTTCATTTGTACTTTTATAATATTGTTCTTATACGTAATTCATTTCACGTTTAGTAAACGATGCCCCCTGTTTGATCAGACTGAGCAACATCAAAAACCTATCAATATATTCTTACCAGCTAAGAACATGTATGCATTATAACGTATATAGCATCTCCTAGAACCATAGGAGTGCATACACGTCCATTATGCGTATACGCTATAGTGAGTACTCATTTCGTTATCTCATTCACATGGAAACGCAAAACCTACTATCCTCGAGGAGGAGTACAAGCCATTCATTTTCCTCAAGACTAAGGCCTGAAACTATTCAAATGACAACAACCTATATGTTCATGGACTAAGCGGATGTATAAATTCATCTTGTCACCATGATTAATCATATACAGGGAAGACTATCGGAGATCATTTATTAAAAGATATTCCTAGCCTGTAAGTCAAATAAACTATCCCTCTTTTCTAAATATATAAATTTTCAATTTTTGGTTGGTCTAATATGTAAGGTTCCCGTCTATATTTATTTCAGCAAGCGATGTCTTTTATACCTCTATTTTGGGTGATTCATACCACCAGGATAGCCGTTCATCATGTCAAAGGCTTTTGAAGGGTGGAACTTGCATCCAAATTGAGGGAGTAAAAATTATGCAGTACTAAGAGAGAAGAAGGAGGATTCTATAGCGATATCGGAAGAGGAATAGGATAATTTAGAGGGATTTTTATATTTTTGATGTAGTTAGAAAGGGGTCATAGATCAGCAATCCCTTATTTTTCAAAGTTCAAGAATCCTTTTACTTGGAAAATTCAGGGTAACATACAAGCGATTCGACTAGAATATTTATGAAAAAGACGTCTTTGTAATATCCCAAACTAGGCCATCCATCCTCTCAAATCGCATCTTTCCAACCAAAGGGTTTTAAAAAATCACCTTATATATGCAACAATGATGACCGCAATAGAAATCTACTTCATATGCATTTTATGAATTGCTTTGACCCATTTGTACTTAAGTCCATTGTAAAAAACTGATTGAATGTTCGAGTTCTAGACAACAAGACTGTGAAATTCTATAGTTACATGGAAGAATTCGATGGTGAGCGATCTTCGAAACGATATTCTGAGCCGTAGATCATCTCAAATAATTAAGGAAGAATTGGTGAGGAAGGTATTCTTATTTTTCAGAAGAAAAAGGAACATATGTGCTTAAAGGACCCCCTTTTAGCCCAGAGATTTTCGAGACACTTACCCATATATGGTATGTCCAACCATTTGACATCCTCTCAAGGTAGAATCGACATCATGCTAGTCTTATCATAAATGTAAATATTCAAAGATTTGAAATAAATGCCATACTAATAATCTTGACATGGAGTGCGTACATGGGATCGAGATCTTCTGTAAAAACCTAATTGACATGTGCCCGTGGTTCGTAGACCTGACTTGATTATCTCTTGGTTGATTTGACATTTTATCATTTTTCACATCTAACGATTATCGGGTCTACTCTTCAATAGTGTGTTTGGAATCTGTTTGTGCATCTAAGCTCATACATTGTGACTTCTTTCTGGATATGTGTGCAATGGGGGGCACTAAACGGTCTTGATACTCTCTAACGTGGTATAATTAGTGAAAAACAAGGATATCCTATATGAGCAATTATCAGATCTTCAACCCACTTGTACTTGAGACCATTGGATCAAAATAACACTCAGTAATCCCATGTGAAACTAGACTGCAAAATGTGTATGCCGAAGGGGATATGGAGGTTGAATGAAGAGAGAATCAAATTAAAGAGTAGAGCAAAGTATGGTGCAAAATTTGTTGGGGATACAAGTTAAGTGTTTCTTATTTTTCAATTAATATTAAATAGGATCACATGTTAGAGGACCCCCTTTTGGCCCCCCATTTCCATGCAAACTTACACCAGATAGCAATAGAGTAGGAGGTTGGAAGATTTACATGTTTCAATGGCAGAAAAGGATAGGGAGGTGAAGTGACAGGAAGAGGGGTTCAAGAGGTTGGGAATCCACTTGATAGAAAGCCATTCTACCTCTTGACTGTAGCGAGTGTTGACATGATAGTGATATCTTCTAAAAACTTAATTGACATGTCCCTGGTGATTTGCTGTAATGCCCACTTCCCTACGATGCTTAGTGACTATCATTTTGAGTTATGCAGACTTTAGTTATGGACATGGCTTATACTTATGTTGATTAGCATGATGTTTTGTGACTAGACACATTTGGAGTATGGTTGGATTTTGTTTTCAGTATGATCTGCATTGACTCATGGACAAACTATTGGATATTGATATTATTTTATATAGATATATCGCATGTGTTCTAACATTGGATTCCTTCGCCCTGATGAGTAGAAGGTAGTTGTTGAATTTACATTACTATGATTTTGGAAAAAGATGAAATGCATAATTAAATTGTGAATTAGACCTAGAAATAATGATTGCTTGAATTACGTATAGATGTTAATAAATTTCATGCATATGATTGTTTTGGATATTTTGACATGGCCGCAAGGCCGAAGAGGATATTTTGCATTTTTGCAGGAAACACAGCATGATCAAAACCATGAGGGGGATTGTGGACCAAACACAACAGAATGTCGGATGGTTACAACATTGGTCGTCAAGGCAACTTGTAAACTGTATTGTGTTAGCTTGTTCATGTATGTGTTGAGAAAATATTCTTGAGGGGGTAATGTTCTAATGTGACCATGGGGTTGAGAATTTCATTTAATTGTTTTATTTACTTTAGTAGGTGATTTCTTTTGTGATGTCTTTCCTTTATTACTTTTGTTAAGTGTGTTTAGATTAATCTAATATCTTGTTTTAGTTTGTAAGCTTTGGGGGAAATCAAGTGGGTGTAATAAATTTTGATTGGTTGGCTCCTTGAGCCTTGTGTTGTCCTCTTGTATTGAATGCTTGGTTTTGAGTGTTGACCACTCCAAATGCTCTTGAGAATCTCGAATTTGAGATTGAAGGCATTTTTAGGGGACTTGTGGGACAAGTTAAACTTGTCCCACACTTCCCAAAACCCCTTACCAACCATATCTATGGGTTGGGAATCCCAAAAAGGGGGCTATTTGTTGTTTTGGGAAGGGAAATATGACTTTGGAGTGCACTTTTCCTTCATTTTGCATTTAATTGTGCCTTAAGGCACATGGGAAAGGGTTGAATGTGGAAGAGGGTTGTCATTCAACCCAACCACCCATTTATGGTGTTTGGGGATTTGAGTTGACCTTGGAAGATGGTTTGAGGATGTGTGATGTGGCATCCTACATGGAGCCACATCACCCTCACCCTTACCTTGGATCTATTTATTGAAACTTCCTCTCTTGTGGAGGGGGTTGGAGCTTTGTTTTTGTGTTGTTGAAGAGTACTCCTTTGTTATTTTTTTTGAGAGAGAAGAATAGTGAGAAAGAGGGAAAGAGAGTTTTTGGACTTGCATGCTTGGATTGATTTGGGAAGGAGCTTGGACAAGATCTTTGGTTTAGACTTCTCCAATGGAGAGGTAGGGAACCCTTTTCCTTTGTTTTTGCTTTCATATTATTTTTGCTTCTATGCTAAAATTGTGAAAAAAATGCATGTCTACTTTGTTGTATTGTGAAAGATGGATTGAATGCTTTTTGTGTAGTATAGGATAGGTCTATGGGAATACACATGAGGGAGGCAAAAGAGTAGATTAGGATATTGTGGAGGGAGTTTGAGAGGGATGCCCATCTTGGGTAGGAATGTTTACATTCTACCTTGTCTTTGAGGGAGCCATAAGAGGAGGGAGGCATAAGAGTATAGGAGGAAAAAGGGGTACTTGAGGGAGGCATAAGAGTTATAGGGGGCTTGTGTTATTTTTGTGGAGGGTTTTGGATGGGCATCTTATCTCATTTGGGAGGCATAAGGGAAACATTCCCATAGTTCCTTCTCTTGATGGCTTGGATGCATAGCCTTGTTGTGCAAAGTATTAATGTCATTGTGTATTTCTTTGTCCTTTCCTCTTTTTACCTTGAATTTTGTGAAGAAAATTGTATTGTGGAAGCAAGTTTTGTTGCCTTGAGTTGGAGACCACCCCTTTCATTGTGTTGTGTTTGGGGCTCGGGGGTCGATGGAGGAGGTTGCTTCTCTTCTCCATTGAGATTTGGTTGGGAGGAGAGTGTTGCCTCTCCCCCTATCTTGGTTGTGCTTTGAGCTACTTGGAACTTGGAGCATGGATGAAGAACATCTTGGGAACATAAGAACCTTATTGTTGACAATGTCAAAACATCATGTATTTACCCACCTTGAGTGGAAGAAGAAATGTACTATTGCTTTGCTTTCTTTAGCTATCCATTAATTGCAAATTTGTTTCACATGAAGTAGGATGTGTTGTGACAAGGAAATTGAAGGAAATTTGTTACATTTTGAAGTCCATGATAAGTACGTCTTACTTTATAGAATTTAAAGTTGAAAGGGTGGCAATCTGTCTGAATCTCCTTGGTGAAATATCGATTTGGAAATTACAAAAGAAAATATATTAAAATCTTGTTTAGGATGCTTGAAAGTTGACCTGAGCTTGGAAAGGTTAAAAGAAGTACATATATATAGTGCATTATCCCTTCCGTTGATAGGGTGATGGAAATTGGTACTTAATATATGTTCAAATTTCATTCTATTAGTTGAAGGACAGGTGTTGAATGGATTGAAAGCTCTAACTCCCTTATGTCTTTCTTGTATACTTATTGGATCCATTGTAAAATGTTATTGGCATGTATAGAAGGAAATGAAATCAGCTTTCAAGCTAAAATACCTCTATGTTATTGTTTATCCTTGAAGTGAGTAGAAGGAAAATTCTAATGCAAAGTCTATGTTTAGTAAGCACATTACTTCATTTCATCCTAATATGGAATCCTAATATTTCTAAAAGATTATCCATGTGTGGAAGGTAGATTGTAATACAGAATTCTAAACTACCCATGTCTTGTGTAAAACAAATTGTGCTTTATTAATATTCTGGTATGAAACGGATCCGCCTCTGTGAGATTATGCTTTTTTTTTTTCCTTTTCGTGAACATTCTGAATTGAACAGACCCTCCTTTAAGAAATCTTAGGGGCTGTATGGTAAATAAATTAAAACAAATGTGAAATTAGTCTCAAAATCAAGACCAGTCAACCACCCTTAAATCGGGTCTAAGAGAATAAATGCTAACAAAAAGAAAAAAAAGATGATAGGTTTTCAGTAGATGTGTCTGACAGACAACTTGGAACACAAAGCGCTGACTGTCACAGCGAGCATTAAAATTGTCGTAATGCTTACAAAGATTTTGCACATTCCTTCTTTTACAGTTTAGGATCACTGCGAGTGGTCTTTAGCTTCACAAATATCAAGCTGCATGACAGGCCTCGCAACTGCCCAAACAAATGTGAAGTTAGTCTCAAAATCAAGAACAGTCAATCACCCTTAAACCATGTCTGAAGTGAATAACTACTAATGCTAAAATATATAAATAGAAAATTATGATACGTTTCGTTTCAGTAGGTATGCCTGATGGACTACTGATACACAAAGCGCTGACTGCCACAACGAATAATTAAACTACTGTAATAAGCAAGCAGCAGTTGCTGGTAAGAGGCCGTGGTCTTATATTTTCCAATCACCATATTGATTGCACGCGGCCTGGCTGCGTATCCTCATTCTGATCGCCCTTTGTTACTCCTTCTGCCCCAATCGAGCCTTGGAGACGCCTCTCCCTGTCCCCTGATCGATTTTGGGTGAAGTGCTCGGAAGGGAATCCTGAGTTCTGAGGATGCAATCGATATTGTGCAGATAACAACATAGTTGGACAACCAACTTGCTTAGGCGCCCAAGGAATTTAATTGCCAAGCAGGAAACCTCGCCCGTAGCTCCTGCTTCACCCTTCCCAGCACTACGCGCGGCCAGGGCCAAACAACCGAACTGGTGGCCGTTCTATTGATCTCTGGTTTCCTCCGCAAGCACCTCGCCCCTTTCACGTGGTCTGAGCTAATGAAAGTAGCGTTCCCACCTGCTTCATGTGCCTGTAGTCCCACTTAACAACCACCGCATTAACATACTTCTCTAAATGCGTGGCTAGGACTGTCCAGATGAGCCGGCGGGCTGTCTGACCTGACAAAGGATTGCAAATCTAAATAAGTGTGTGTAGGCGGACAGTTGAGTTTTGTTTTTTTTTGTTTTGGTTGAAAAACAAGCCACCGCCCCAACCATAAACTTTATTATATGTTATCCTAGCCTATACGTGTATAGGCTAGCTTAGGTGATAATCACTATATCAAATATTAAGTGACACATAATACCACCTTCTTATAATAAGCAAACTTAATATAAATAAGGTACTATGTACAATGAACTGCATAAAGACATATAATGTTGAAACATATATTTTATCGTATGATTCCTTGACAAATATATATAGAGAGAGCATAAAGTATCAAATTCCCTTGGAGAGATATTGTTGATTATATGTTAAGAGTTTCCCAAAAGTTGTCAAGAATAGCAATGTTGCGTTAACCATGCTGCTTACCTCAACAGATATACATTAAACTTTATCAAAAGAAGAGATCAATAAAACCATAATACATACTTTTACCCGGAACGCCTTTACCTTCTTATAAATGGATCATAATGTGATTACGGGATCAGAGACCAAATACCCTCATGAGGTCTTGTGACACCATGCTGAAACCCGAAGTTTTCCGTTAAGGAGGGGTCAAAAATGGCAAGTTTTGAAGTAAAGACCGAGTATTTGGAAATGCGACAACCATATAGATTCTTTTTTTTTGCTATCGGAATACAAGGCAAAGGATTGGAGCTTATCTGTTTCCGAGGTCAAGCAGGTCTCGAAACTTGCGGATAAAACAAGTTCAGCACAAACCTCTACCTTGCTAAAATTTAATTTAATTTTTTTTTTTTTTTTAAAATGTCGCATTTTCGAGTCGCTTGTTTGTTGCGGCGTCGTCTTTGTTGATGTCGTGAGTGTGGCGTCGGCTAGTTTTTGCGGCGTTACAGTTATAACTACCTCTTTATTAGGAAATCATGTCTTTTAACAACTACAAAATTTGATTAGTATTTGTTAGAAAAATGGAAAGAAAATCTCTCACTGGTTTCTTTCTTTTGAGAGCATTTTATATGTCACATCAAAGGCTGCCCTAACAATAACCTATAAAACTATTGATTTGTAGCAAAACTATTGATTTGTAGCAAAAAAGTATTAAATCTTCGAAAGAACATAATTTTGAAATATTTTACTGGCTTTTGGCGAAATTGGTAGGATATATGAGGGATTGATGCAGGTTGTAAATAAAAAAACATTAAAATGCTTTAATCCATAATTTTATGACATCGTGTAGTGTCATACAATCTAACATAAATATGAATAAAAACCAAAATAAGAACTTAAAATTTCATCAGAAATCTGACTCAAAAACACAATTAAAACTTACAGAGTATAGTATATTAATATGTTTAGTTTACATTTTAGAAAACCATGTTTTCATGTGAACTACAAACCTTAGATAAAAACAAAACAAAACCTAGAATCAAAAATGTTGACTATAGTGCCCCACGACAATTCCTTAACGTCCTTTCTAACCTATCTTTTCCTTGCAGAAAAATACAACCACTGTGTTAGAGGTCCAAAGGTGTTAATCAGGCTAAACCCCAAGTTAATGTTGTAATATAGCAGTGGAATGGAAATTGAACGGAAAATAAAACAGAATTTACAAAAATATATTTAATAGTTTGTATTATCTTTTACGAAAATATTTTAACACCATATACAGTCAAAAAACAATTTTAACTACAATTAAGTACTATTTAATAGTTTGCATTATTTTTTATGGTGTCAAAAATCAATTTAACTAAAATTTAGGTAATATATATTTTTGGTGTACCGAACAAATAAAAATTTGTTTCGTGTATTGAAAGTGGATAACACCTGACATCTTATGGTGGCACTTGAAATCTCATCCAAATCACTCGGCTGTACTTGGCTTCCTATGCTTTTTCCTATCGTAGTTTGTTGTGCTAATTGTATGTCCTTAGCCCTTCTAGCAGTCTTTCTCCGGTCTTATCATAGCGAGTTTCGGTCCATGCTCACTACTTAGGTAGTGTTCGCGCTTATAAATGGCCACCACTTCTCCCAAATCAACGACTGTTGATTTTGGTGATCATGGCTCCCAAGCATGCACAAAAAGTTTGTTCCGAAAGTCTACGATGAGGTATGGACTCTGAACCCTCCCTATATGTGGTTATTGCTCACGAGTTTTTGAATCCTATAGTGACTTGGTATCATAACCACTACCTTATTGCCTATTTCTGTGGTCGCATCCTGTATGAATCGTATTTAAACATTTGGATGAAAAACTATTGGGCGTCTTCTGGCATCTAAGATTCTGGTGTCCGCAATCTCACCAAAGGTTTTTATCTATTTACCTTTCGTGAACCCTCACAACTCCAGACCCTTATGACTAAGGCGGCATGTTGGTTTTCAAGCAATACCCTTCTTGTGCTTTTCTCTTGGACTTCAGATTTTAGCCTGACTAACTAGGTTTTGCTCAAAATTCCTGTTTGAATTGAGCTCCCCGGTCTACCTGTTCATCTCAAGTCTTTTCTAGATGAGATAGTCAAACTCATTGACAGAATGCTATGTCATGAGCAAGACCCTTTTTTTAATTTGCTATGTCCAAAAATATTGAGTATGTTTGCTCATTTATTTTGGAGAATATTTTTTTTGTAATTTAAGTGAGGAAAGTGCTAACATAGTTTCAAAATATAATGATAAAAAATTGGGGGTCGAAATTAAAGAGGAGTGTTAGAAATAGCCCCCGTCCTATTATTAAAAAAATTAAATAAAACCAAAAAATGAAAAAAAAATTGGGTGCATGTCTATTCGTGGATGCAAAGTTAGTATGCTTTTTACATGCTTCAAGTTTTAAATAGAACAGTCCAGACAGAAACAAATAAGGACATAAACTTTTTCTATTTTTGGTTTAAATACCTATATACGAGAGGCACATGTAATCTGTGTATACAAGTAGCAGCAAGCAATGTTAAGAGTAGAAGACATAGTTGAAGGTTATGCAAGGAATGAATAATAGATACACAACAGTACTCTTATTTCTGATTTAATTTAGGTTTTTATTTGTAGCGTTTTTTATTATGTTTCTGCTGTTCTTTATTCTAGAAAAAAAAAAAACTCCGAATCCTCCGATTTATTGTGCCCATTGCGAATGTATTTCGTTAGTTTTATGCATATTCATGTATGTCCTTAGTCCTTTTTATTTTTTGATACCTATTTTACTGTAACCTCTATAAATTTTTAAAACATGCTATTTTCATTAGCTTTCCTCTGTGAACGAAGAAAATGCCCTTTAGACTTCTGAACGATTCATTTATAGTGTGCTCTGGATTACATCATCAAATGTGGCGAAATTTGATGTGTCTTTACAGTTTGAAATTCGACCACAAAACAAAAGATGTCATGAGAAACTAAACTCCTTTACCCAAAAAATATGATCTGCGACCACATCTGTGAAAATGAACACATTCAGGTGGTTATACAGATTGGCAACCAAGTGCAAATGCTGCGGACTCGACATGGTGGAGAAGAAACTCGTATATTTTTTGTCTTACTGTAGTCAAGGTTTTGGCCAGTTCTGGATCTGTAAATTCTGCTTGCTTTCCACCATCAGCAAGGCTCTTTGGAGACCCGGTCTCATCCAGCCAATCATTCACTCTCTTTAGCTGTGATAACATACATGCTACTTGACAATTATCTGCCTGTGCACTAGTTTTAGTTCCTGCATTGTCCAACCCACTTTCACTGCCATTTATGTCCTGGAAACCACTATCCAAGGCACCCTCCATGAAATTCAAGAACCATTTTTGTGATTTGCACATAATCTGTTTCGCTAAATCTGCAGTTTCATTCAAACCTTTACCTTTTACCCATTTTGAAGGAGGCAGAATATCCTTTGGAGGTTGGTCTTGCCATTTTTTGTTCAGATTTCTTCCTCCACCATTCTTCACACTGCTTTCATTTATATTCCTTCTCCTAACAGCTTTCAAAGAACAAATCTGCCCAGCTTCGCAATCATTTGAAGATGAATTCTTCTTTTCACGATGACCCAAAATTTTGCTTGGTAAAGAAACTTTCTTTGATGATGATGACGAATTATGGGCTTTGAATGCAAGTGGTTTTGAAGAATTGTCAAGCACAAGAAATAGTTGGTTAGTAACAGGGTTTTCTTTACCATGTTCTTTGTGGGCAGCAGTGCTTGCCTGTTTTCTAACAAGAGAAAAGGAAGACAAATCTGTGGCTAAAGCTGCACGGATCCATGAAGTTGCGCTCTTTCTTCCTTCTGAAGAAACATTGCAAGCAGCTTCTACTGCTGAAGTGATATTAGTTTTGCCATCTGGGGGAGGAAAGTCTAGAATTGACCAGGTCATCAGCCAACAACACTGCTCGGCGCAACCTGGCATGGAGATCTAAAAACTGCTCTACGGAATGCTGAGGATCATCCTTCCTTGCTGATGAACACAGTTCTGCAAACATGCTGAAAAACAATATTGCATTTGGCAAAGATTAATAAAAATGTGGAGCTCTTTTAAGGAAGAAACTGTGGCAATCATGGTAAAGATAACTACCTCAAACACCGAACAACACTTTCAGCTGCAGATGCTTCTTGTAAGGCCTCTACTGCAGCCAAAAGAGCTGAATCTCTTCTTCGCAGAGCTTCCTGCAATGAAAATCACAAACCAAACCACCTCCATTCAGTTCCTCCTGCATCGGAGGACTACTCAAGTGGCAAGACATATATATACCTTTCCTTTTCATGAAAGAAAAATGCAAAGAAGACAAAAAAGGAAAACTACCTTTCCAGCTGCAATAAAGCTTGATGGAAGCGAGTCCCAGGAAACACTGCCATCAGTCCATCTTTTGCTATTGACAGATGCCTTCACTAGATTACAGGAAACAGATCCATCCGAGGATGTTGCACAAGTCGTCTTGGATGGCGAAGTATTATTACACACAGACATTTTCTTGGATGGCGAGTTAATAGACCCTGAATTTGTAGTTCCAGTTCTCACCTTTAATGGCGAGGAACCTACGTTGCATGGCTTTTGGGATGGCTCAGTAAATCCAGAGAGCTTTTTGTTCATTGAAATCTGCATTTTCAAGGCACCAAGGACGTTGCAATTACAAATTAAAATAGGGAAAACCTGGATATGTTATAGAATTATTGTTCACAATATAGTTTCAAAACTGTAATAAGCTTTATCTATACAAATGGAGATCCCTGACAAATTTGGAATCACAATCAATAGATAACTCGCCTAGACAATCTGATCCAGAAGACTTCTACAAAATTGCAAGTTGATGCACTGCTAACAAGCTGCTCTGAAATCTAACAACGTTAGAGACTACTGAAGGCTTTGAAGTAGTAGTTGTTATGCGAAATGGTTATTCTTGAAATTCTTAATCTGGCATAGCCTGTGGATCAACATATTGTGGATTGCATGGAAAATAATGAACAATAAACATACCTTTTCTACAAGGTAACCTTTGGGATCGCTGTACTCTTGATGTAGGCTTTATTTTCAACAATATTGAGAGGAACACAAACAAATTATGTACCTTTCCATTTTTTATGAGGGTTCTTTCGAAGGTATTGTTAGGAGACCAATTTATTTTCGAAGATTCTGCAGGTTCTGGAGGTCAGAGGTTCAAATCCCTTCAAGCCATTGACCTCTCTTTCAAAATGGTGGAAGGATGTTGAGAATTCCGGAAGAGATTTCATAGCGAATGTTATGTAAGAATTTTTTAATATTGGTCTCATTAATAATTTGGGAAGCTGAATTCCTTAGGGGAGGGGCTAATAAGTGAACATGGTCCAATAATTGACATGACTATTGATCGCACAATACCCAATAATTGTCATAATATTATGTTGTAGTTATTTATTTTTAACATAATAATTATGTAGAGTAGTCAATCGCATCATGACATGTAAGACCTCCCACCCATGTACAAGTATAAAAAATTCAATGTTCAAGCATTTTCGCTAATATTTAAGTATTGGTTTCCACCATAGTTGTCAAATTTATTATTTTAAATCAATTCGAAATATAGCCTTCACTTCCAATTGAACATTCCAAAGAAAAAATATAAGCTATACAAATTTGAACTACATATTAGTGAAAAAATCACAATCCCATATGATAAACAATTGATTTTGTGGACACCTTAACTTAGGGTGTACCACTACTAACCCCTCTCCCTTATACATGTGGATGATCAATTTCCGTCTTTTTTAATGGTATGTAGTTTTCTGTATGTTTAGTTAAAAGAACAGTTTAGATTATACATATTAGAGAATCTAATTTGTTACGTCTTCGCAAAATTAGTTTTGTTTAAGGCTTAGGGTATACTTGAATTTTTGTTGTCTATTTAATACATATTACATAGAATACTTTAGACACCTAATTTTGGTACATGACTCTTTATCAATTATTAGTTATTGGGTCTTTTTGGTTGTTTTCTTTGGCAAAATTTCTCTTCTTTTCTTTTTTTTTCTTTTTGTTTTAAGTTTTTTTTAGATTTTTATATGTGTGGTTTTGGTTGTCATGCTCTTCTTTGTGTGAGTTATTTCGGAGTTATTTTTGAGTTTACTTGTAAAGTTTTGGGGCCTTCATCGTTAGTTTTTAACCATTTGTCATGTATCAGCATACACGTTAATAGGGATATCTAATTTGAATTCAAGAAGTTTATAAATCCATACGTACAGTAAGGTGTATTTAAGACAATTCGAATTAAGCTAAAGAAAATCGTCCCTATGCAAATTGATGTAGCTACAAATATTTAGAGATAGACACAAACATTTAAGAAAATATAAAGAGTATCTAGCATTTTAAATATTGTGATACATCAATGTATTTATTAGTAATTTATAACGTGATAAGAGTTTATTACTTCCATGACACTAGATTCCTTTTTGAACTAGCATTATCCTTATGTACACTGGTTTCAAATAATTATTCAAATCAAAGGACCGTCATAATAGTGGAGGGATAACATCATTCCCGCAAACCATCCCCCCCCTTTTTTCATGGTACTTTGTAAGTTGTTGATGCCCTATTATGGTTCTAAGAAAATATATCAATTTCCCAGATATTCGCCCTTGATTTAGAAAACTTGCAAGTGAAATTTTTTTAGTCCCAAAGTTGAAAAGTATTGTCATGAGATAAGATTTTCTCTAACAATGGTATCAAAAACGGTGAAATCAAAGAAAGAATACACTTATAATTTTTGTGAATGTTATTTGTTTGTATCTATATTATTGGGCCTTTTCACTTTGTTGTCTTGTCTTATGTATATCGTTAGATGGGAGAAAAATATATTTTTATAAAACTCTTTGTTATATGTCAATTGGTATTAATTTTAAAGATATTATTTTATATCAGTTAAATCTAATTTATATTTTCATATTAAACATAAATATAAATTGCAATATTTATGGGTAAGTGATGTGCATTTTGATGTAAACCTCATTTTACCATAAATCAAATACAAGCGAATAACTCATTAATGAAAGAGCGTTGAAAGAGGATGGTTGTCATTTATAGACACAAGAGTGGCATAGTGTCATTTCTATGTAAAATCAATAGGGTGGGAACTAAGGGAAATAACTCAACAATTAATAGAGTATTAAGGACCTTAAAAGTGAGTGTAGTTAATTATTTGCATGGAGGGACTGTTAATAACTCGCTTTTTATGAATTTAGGTGAATTGAAGTAAAATTGGTTTTTTAATTGTTCAACAATTTTGCCAGGTTGTGAATTCTACTAGTATTTTTATCAAGTGTAAAATTAAATAAATTGAATTTCAACTTTCTTTTCCACTTTATATTTTTCTACTATTTGTATTTTATTTTTGAACTCTATATATCATAAATCATTATTTGAATATAAGGAAATAACTCATTATTCATGATCTGAAGACTCTTGCCAATAATGTGTGCAATTTCAAAAAATATATTTTTTAAATGTTTCTGAATTTTAATAAGATTTTTTAGATGCAAAATTAAGTAGATTGAATTCTAAATTTATTTTCCACCTTGCATTTCTCCTCTTTTGTATTTTATTTATGAAAAGTCTAAATTTAGGATTCACCAATAAATAGTAACACTATGAATTTCAATGAGTGTGTATTTGTTAAATCGTTTGATAAAGTAAAGTGAAATTGTTCCAATGTTCCCAAAGATATTCTAAGGCATCACATTGCTCCCAATTCTTTGCCTCGTGGAATTGATAGTAAGAGCCAATGGGCATAGTAACTTGTGGCATGAACAATATCTAGAAAAGTCTTAAATGGAGAAGGTATAGCATGTCATCAGTTAGAGTCAATTTTTTATATATTTTTAATAGAAATAAATATTGTAATAAAAATAACATTATTAACATATTATATTAAAGAAATATTAAATTATCAAGTAAACATAATTTATAATGACAATTGAGGGTGGTGGTTGATTAAAATGTCTAATCAAAATATGTTAATAATTAATGGTCAAATTTTAATTTATGTCTATTTGATTGTTATAGAGTAGTCTTGATTAAATAAAATTGATCTCCATTTGATTGCCTACTATAGAAGTTTGAAATTTAAAGTACACATCCATTTGATTGTCGTATAATTTTAGTGTTAGATTTGATGTCTACTTGGCCACCATTATAAAAAATTTTAACTTCTTGCTTGAATGTATTCAATAAAAAGAATACTCATATCTTGGGAATAAGGTAGATTCTTAGACTCTTTTTCCACAAAGCTTATTTCAACCCTGATAGTCACTACTAATTCGGACCATCTATCACTAACCAATAAGAAATTCAAAAAAAAATGGAGTTATTACTGTAATGTAAACATGTTGATTAGACCTATTAAGAGATGCCTCAAAATTACCCTAATTTTTGGCACTTTTGCTATGAAAGAATTTATATGTAATATAATTTAATTATAATTAAATATTTTATAAGAATAACAATTAATACACTAAATTTATAATCAAAGAAAAACGTGTGAATACATTAATAAATCCAGTATTTCTTATTACTCACTCTATTCAGGAAATTATAGTATTCACCCATATAGTTAAACAATTTATTACCTTTATTCATACATTGCTTTCAATACTAATTTTAAATACATATTTGTATTTTACTTATTAATACCATAAAATAAACACCTTAACTTATATTAACTAATGTTATTCAATGGAAACTATGTCTGAACTATCCATTCTAGAAGGTGTAAATTGTATTACAGGAAATGTACATTTTTTGAATATAAAGTTAGATTGTTGAATATTTATTGCATTAAAATAGATATATTACCTAGAAATTGTATAAAAAAAAAAAAGATACTTGGTCGATGCGATGAATCTGACCTAATTTGATTGATGTGATAGATTGTAAGGGTGTAAAGCATTACAAATAGTGGATGTGATTATTGTTTTATAAAATATGTTTTTTGAACATAAAGCATTATTATATTATGTCAAGAGTGTTAGAAAAGTCACCATTAAAGATATTTATCAATTGTTTATGCCCGTCCCCAAGTATTTGGATAACATATAAATCTATTTCATTAGATTAATAAAATTGTGAGATGTTAAACTTAGGAAAATCAATTTTTGTCAATCTAATCAAATGAAAGTTATGGGAGTACTTGCATATTTATCATGTAAAAATTAAACTTATTGACTATGTATTAGTGATAAATTTAGTTATAAGATAAGGTATGTTCCACCTTGTGATTTTCATTATTTTTACTAATCAATAAAGATTTGTGACTCTAACCTAACTTTTTCTAAATAGAAACAAAATTATGAACTTCGTGTACAAATAGATAAATATAATGTAATGTGCTTCTCTGAATAAAAATATTCCAATTGGTTGTTTGTAAACATCTTTAGCAAATAAATATGGTCAAATATTTCATTTAGTCTATAGACACTTAACATTAGTATGTAATTAATTAATTTTTGAGATATTAATAAAATTATGTGTTTATTGATTATTAATATGAATTTATTTAATTTCTATAATATTAGTATATTTATGTGTTTATCAATTATGAGTATAAGACTAATTAATTAGTGTATTATTAATTTATTTGTATGTCTATATTATAAAACTTTGACATAATAAAATAAATAAATAATTGTAATGAACATTTAAAGATGTTGATTGATGTGAAAAATTCAACATATAATAAAGATAATGGATCCAGCTTATAACTAGCAATCCCATGTTGTAATGCCCACTTCCCTACGACACTTAGTTGATTGTCATTTTGAGTTATGCAGACTTTGGATATGAACATGACTTACACTTATGTTGATTAGCATGATGTTTTGTGACTAGATGCATTTGGATTATGATTGGATTTTGTTTTCAGGATGATCTACACTGACTCATGGACAGACTATTGGATACCGATATTGTTTTTATATGGATATATTGCATGTGTTCTAACATTGGATTTCTTCGCCATGATGAGTAGAATGTAGTTGTTGAATTTACATTACTATAATTGTGGATAATGATGAAATGCATAATTAAGTTGTGATTTAGACCTAGAAATGATGATTGATTGAATTACGTATAGATGTTAATAATTTCATGCATATGGTTATTTTGGACATTTTAACATGGCCGCAAGGCCGAAGGAGGTATTTTATATTTTGCAGGAAACATAGCTTGATCACAACCATGAGGGGGATTGGGAACCAAACACAACAGGATGTCGGGTGGTTACAACAATTGGTCGTCAAGGCAACTAGTAAATTGTATTGTGTTACCTTTGTTCTTTTATGTGTTGAGGAAATTTCCATGAGGGGGAAATTTTCTAATGTGACCAAGGGGGTAAGAATTTTATTTACTTGTTTTAACTTGCTTTAGTAGGTGAATTCTTTTGTGTTGTCTTTTTGTTAAATTACTTTTGTTAAGTATGTTTAGGATTAAATTAACATCTTGCTTTAAATTTTAAGTTTTGGAGGGAAGTCTAGTGGATGCAATTAATTTTGATGGTTGGCTCCTTGAGCTTTGTGTTTCCTCATGTATTGAATGCTTGGTTTTGAGTGTTGACCACTCCAAACTCTTTGAATCTCGAATTTGAGATTGAGGGCAATTTTGGGGGACTTGTGGGACAAGTTAAACTTGTCCCACACTTCCCAAAACCCCTTACCAACCATATCTATGGGTTGGGAATCCAAAAAGGGGATTATTTATTGTTTTGGGAAGGGAAATATGACTTTGGAGTTCACTTGTCTTCTTTTGCATTTATTTGTGCCTTAGGACACATGGGAAAGGGATTGGATTTGGATTAAAGATGTCATTCAACCCAACCACCCATTTATGGTGTTTTGGGATTTGAGTTGACTAAAGGGAGGTGGTTTTAATGATGTGTGATGTGGCATCCTACAAGGAGCCACATCACCCTAACCCTTCCTCTTGTCTATTTATGGAAATTCCTCTCTTGTTGAGGGGGTTGGGGGGGAGTTTTGTTTTTTTTTTTGTTTTGGTTGAAGAGTTCTCTTTTGTTATTTTTGGGAGGGAAAAGAATTGGGAGAAGGAGAAAAAGAGGGTGCTTGGACTTGCATGCTTGGATTGATTTGGGAAGGAGCTTGGACAAATTTCTTGGTTTAGGCTTCTCCAATGGAGAGGTAGGAAACCCTCTCCTTCGTTTTGCTTTCATATTATTGTTTGCTTCTATGCTAAAATTGTGAAAAATGCATGTTTACTTTGGTGTATTGTGGAAAATGGATAGAATTCTTATTGTGTAGTATAGGAGAGGTCTATGGGAATACTAATGAGGGAGGCATAAGAGTAGATTAGGATATTGTGGAGGGAGTTTGAGAGGGATGCCCATCTTGGGTAAGAATGTTTACATTCTACCTTGTCTTTGAGGGAGCCATAAGAGGAGGGAGGCATAAGAGTATGGGAGGAAAAAGGGGTACTTGAGGGAGGCATAAGAGTCATAGGGGCTTGTGTTTTATTGTGGAGGGTTTTTGGATGGGCATCTCATCTCAATTGGGAGGCATAAGGAAAACATTCCCATAGTTCCTTCTCTTGTTGGCTTGGATGAAAGCCTTGTTGTGCCAAAGTATTGTGTTATTTGTGTTTCCTTGTTGTTTCCTATTTTTATTTTGAATGTTGTGAAGAAATTGTATTGTGGAAGCAAGTATTGTTGCCTTGGGTTGGAGACCACCCTTCATTGTGTTGTGTTTGGGGCTCGGGGGTCAATGGAGGAGATTGCTTCTCTTCTTCATTGAGTTTTGGTTGGGGAGGAGAGTGTTGCCTCTCCCTCTATCTTGGTTGTGATTTGAAACACTTGGAACATGGAGCATGGATGAGAACACTTTGGAGCACAAGAACCTTGTTGTTGACAATGTTAAAACATCATGTAATCAACCACCTTGAGTGGGGAAAGAAATGTAATATTGCCTTGTGTTCTCTAGCTTCCATTATTGTAAATATGTTTTCCACATGAAGTAGGACATGTTGTAAAAGATTTGAAGGAAAAGTTACATTGAAATGATAGTATTTCTTACTCTAAAAATTCATTGGAATTGTTGTTGAATTCTTGTGGAATGTTGGAAAGAAATTACAAAAGAATATGCATGTTAGATCTCATTTTGTCATTTAAAAGGAGGTGTATTGAAAAGTGGAATGTAGTGTATTTCCCCTTCTTGTACTATTAAAGAAAGGACTTAAGTTTTAAATAGCCTCCAATATAACCATGAAATCATTAAGGCTCTAGCTCTATTATGCTTCTTCATTTATGAAACCATTGTCAATATATTTGCAAATTGTAAAAGGAGATCAAATCCGCTTGATACTTCATACAAATATCCCTATTACAATATGTAGAAGGAGGTTTCAACTCAAAATTCTAAGCTCAGTTAGTTTCTTACCCACCTCTCATCTATTAGGAAACTAATACTTCAATATAAGTGATATCTAAGTAATGCCAAAGCTAATGAATTTATTAATATCAAATTATAACAATATTAATGTACTATTATTTATTTTCTTTATTTATATTAACAAAAAACATGCTATCACTAACTTATATGCAATTAAAAATGTCAATGAAATACATATGTAAGCTTACGTAGAAGGCATGCTTACAAAAATAAAGCAAATTACGCCTCTGTATATTCTGATAAACAACTTGATACACAGAGCACTGTCTGTCAAAATATATATATATATATATATACATTTAAATCATTGCAATGCTAGCTAAAGCAAGTTTGTGGTCGTCTATTTAAGAGTGCAGCATTCTAGACAAGAAATAAAACTCATCGGGTCGTCGAGTATCTCCTTCACCGTTTCTGTTTCTTCCCCATAGACTCGGGTAATATATCACAGAGGGGGAAACACAAATTTTAAGAAGCATTCAATACTGGACAGACTACAGTATAGTTGGACTGTCATATTCGCCCCTCTGCCTTCTATCATTCGATAAGAATATATAAAAAGGGACAGAACCTGACTCGAAGGTGAAAACCGTTTATTGAGGATGCATCCGATATTGAACAGAGAGCAGCATAGTTTATATGGCCTTTGATTTAGGCGCCCCCTCTGCCTGTCCCTCTACGCAGTCATCACGGTGGAATCCCGCCAAACCCACACCTTGTAGCACCCAATGAAAGTGGAGGCAGCGACGTTTGAGGTGAGAAACCAGTGCTCGTTCACAGTGTGGGCAGCGGCAAGTCCAGGCGGAGGGAAGTAGCTGGCGCAAGGACAGTCGGAACTGGTAGCACGCCTTCTTCATGCGCTGACTGTAGTGGGACATACCCTTTTCTCCCCCCCTTCTTCTGAGACGTCGCACCTTGTGCAAAGCAAATTCGGCTTCGTGAATATTCTAATATGAAACATATTTACTTCTATGAGATCTCTTCTTCTCACGCCTACACTATCTCATAATCGATTTTGATAAAAAATATCTTGAAGGAATCCTGAGTTTTGAGGGTGGACAGACCAAGGAGGAGGCACAGATATTGCAAATCTAAATCATTCAATGAAAGATGCGACCTGGGGGGGGCTTCTACACGCATGAGGGAGTAATGGCGGACAGGTGGTTGTTGGGATCCACCGCCCCCAACCAACAGGAATTAAACTTAGTTTGAAACGCCTTTCCCTTTTTGGCTCTTATTTCTTGGATCCATTTTTTAAAACATATGATTAAGCATATAGATTTAATTAAGTGAAAATTTTGATTATACATAAATATTTATATATCACTAAAATTAGAAGCACCTAATCCTCCAAGGATATCTAGCTTGAGAAGGTAGTTATGGTGGATAGGTGGTTGTTGAGATCCACCGCCCCCAACCAAAGAGGTTTAAAACATGGTTGAAATATTTCCCCCCCATTTGACTCTTAATCCTGCCAAATTTCAAATTGTAAATATAGGTATAGGCATATAGATTTACTTGAGTATGAATTTTGATAAATATATATATATATATATATATATATATATATATATCACCTATATTAAAAGTGTGTAATCCCTTTTAAGAGATATCTAAGAAACCAAACCACCTAGTATATCAGGGAGTCTTTTCTACATTAACGAAAAACCATAAAAATGCCCAAACTAGTCAGGATCTAACTTAGCCTTTCATTGCATCTCACTACAGTCAAAATTCAAACTAGAAATTAAATAGAACTTAAGAAAAAATCGTAGTATTTTATTTTTTTTCTTGAATATCAACTAAGTTCCTGTAGAGAGTTTCTAAATATTACTTAGACCATATCTGAATCCTCATAAACCAAGCAAAGTATAGTGTTCTTCAAACAACTAATCAAGTGAGTATCATTCGACTGAATACTAACCATGTCCAAGTGAGGAAAAGAATACAATAAAATAACAAATGAGTAATACACATGTTACCCTGGTAACATATTTCTACAATCATATAGTAAGATAATTTTTTTTTTTTAAAAAAAAATTGTCGCATTTTTTCGGGTTACTGGTTTGTCGCGCGGGGTCATCGTTGTCATCGTCATGAGCATGGCGTCGCCTTTTTGCGGCGTTACAAATAGTGGGCAAGGATTGATTATTCATGAGTATTGAAAATGGTATTTTTTCACTATAATTATAAATCTCAAAGTTCATCTAATAGTCATTTTTTTACATAGACAATAGTAATGGGATAATTTGAATTTTTTTTACTTGTTTAAGTTCAAAGTATTTTTTTTTCTTCACTGTGTTTTCTTTGTAAACGATGAAGATTTATTGAAAAGTTAAAATATGTACCCATAAGTATATGGCAGAGATGAAACCCTTTGTATTCAAGTGATATTGAATTAATGCCATTTATTGAGTCTTTGCGTGAACTTTCCTATTTGTTGGTAACTTGTTTTATTTTCATTTCTGGGAATTTATTCTTTTAAATACTAAATTTTAAAAATGAAAATAAGAACCCCAATGACTTCAGTTATAACAATTTGGATTACAATCATATTCTTAGTCATACAATTTATGACTTCATGTGTCTAAGAAAACTAGTCTCATTTTGCATACATATGTAACATGGCATATCAAGCAAAGATATGGGTTAAATTTTCATGCAAAATCCAAAGAATATGATTATAATAATGTCACTCACACATTTTATAAATAAACCCTTGAGCTATTTGGAAGCCTCATCTGTTACAAATTACAATCCAAAATGATCATCTGCAAAAAAACTAAATACATTTAGAGTCTCTGCACTAAATATATTCTGAAGCAAGGAAAATACATTCTTGACAGTCCCTTGTGAAACTTACTCTTTTGTAATCCTCTCCCACTTGATGTGGATGAAATTGTAAAGTATATTTGTAAAGAAATGATGTTGTAATTGATTATGAAAGTGCATATTCAAAATGTGGAAGACACTTACATTATGCTTCTTACATTGGAAAGAAATAAATAGAATGTTGTTATTGCTTTCAAACATTGAAATATGTAAAGTATATAATTGGAATTAATAAGGAATTGAAATACCTTCTCTCATTTTCATTGTTGGTTTGAATTTTGTAGTGCCCACTTCCCTTCGACGCTATTTTTCTGATCGTTAGACTATGGATTATGTATTAGACACTATTTTGGCTTGGTTTAGTATGATGTTGGATTATGGACTTCATTACTGACTTACAGGATGCATGATGATTATTATAAACAGGATGCATATATGATATATATATAAACATTATATATATATATATTATGTTGATTTTTTATTTGATGTATTTATCTCATTGATGTTATCTAGATCTGTGATGTTTAATCATTTGATTATATATAGAAAATGAAAATTTTAAATGATGATAGAATGGTTGATTTAATTTATAAAATGATATAGTCGATATTTCAATGTTGTGTTATGTAGTTATACTTACGATGCTTAAATTTATTATTCTATTATTTTTTAGCGTTCTGATATGGCCACGAGGCCGAATGAGGTATTTTTATTTGGCAGGCTATTTTATATCACAGCAAACATCGAGGGGATTGGAGACCAACCACAACAAATTTTTGGATGGATTTCAACACGGTCACCATGGTAACTAGTTGTTTGCGTGTTGTTTGTTGTTGGGGGGTTTCCATGGGGGGGAATTGCCTTTATATGTGACCATGGGGGTTTGTGTGTGTTAGTATGTGGTCCTTCTTTTATTGTTATCTTGCATGTGTTTTTATTTGTGAATGTGTCCATTCCTTTATTTAAATAGATTGTGAAAGATAAATTTAAATAAGACTTGCTTAAATATAGTTATTGATGTGTTGATCCTTGCATTTAATGTATGTAAGAGAGTTGATCTTTGGAGTATAAAACACTTCACCATCTTAAAACTCAGATTTGTACTTGGAGGGTGTTTTTGGAAGTTTGTGGCACAAGCTAAACTTGTCCCACACCCATTAAAAGCTTCATACCAACTTTATCTTGATTGGAGTGTTTACTTTTGCCTCTTAAATACTTTTTTGCTTGTCAATCTTGCTTGTGTAAGTGTACTTTTGTACAAAAAATTAATTGGCTATCCTTGAGGTGTAAGTGGAGGCTTCCAAGTAAAGTCGATTTGATTGGCATGAAGACTTTACATTCTTTTTTTGGTTTTCATTTTTTTTTTTTTTTTTCAATTGCATTTTTGGAGAGAGCTGGAAAGAGTCACATTTTTTCTCTTCTTCTTTTTGTTGTTTTGGAGTTGCATGTTTTTTGGAAGCCATGGGAGTTCTTCTCTTGCTGGAATATTGCTATTAGATTGTCTCCTTGGTGTTAGAGAGAGGTGTTGTTTTAGATTGTCATTTTACCTCCATTCAAACTTGCTATTGGACTGTCCTCTTGGCATTTGAGGCTATTGTTTTTAGACTATCATTTCATCATCATTCAACCTTGTTGTTGGATTGTCTTTTGGTGTTTAAAGCTGCTATTTTTAGACTGTCATTTCACCTCCATTCAAGCTTGCTAGTGGACTATCCTCTTGGCATTTGAGGCTATTGTTTTTAGACTATCATTTCATCATCATTCAAGCTTATTGTTGGACTGTCTTTTGGCGGTTGAAGTTGTTGTTTTTGGACTGTCATTTTACCTCCATTCAAGCTTGCTATTGGACTATCTCTTTGGGCATTCCTGTTTCTGTTCTAAGGACTGTTTTGGTGGACATGTAAGTGACTATTGGGGCTGCATTCTTGGAATTTGAAGCTGCTATTTTTGAACTATGATTTGGGCATTCTTGTTGCTGTTTTGAGGACTGTTTTAGTGGACATGCAAGTGACTGTTGGGGCTGCATTCTTGGCATTTAAAGCTATTGTTTTTGAACTGTGATTTGGGAATTCTTGTTGTTGTTTTGAGGACTATTTTAGTGGACATTCAAGTGACCGTTGGGGCTGCATTCTTGTATTTGAAGACTGTTGTTTTTAAACTGTGAGTTGGGCATTCCTATTGCTATTTTGAAGACTATTTTGTGGACATTCAAATTAATATTGGGGGTTGTCTTTTCTTGCTTGCAAAGGTGTTGTCATTGCTATGGAAAGGTAAGAGCTTGTTCATCCTTATATTGTTGTTTTCTTGCATGTTATTATGGAATGTAAATGTGTGTCTCTTCTCCATTTGTCTGGTTGGGTAGACTACCTAGGGATGGTGTAGGAGAAGGCTATGGGGAATCATTATGGGGGGCATAAGGGAATGACATGGGCATCAGAGTTTTGTGGAGGGAGTTTTGGGTTTGGAATCCACCATGGAAAATAAATAGCTTGCATTTCTTACTTGTGGGGGGCATAAGGGAAAACTTGTGGGGGGGGCATAAGGAAAAATTTGTGGGGGGCATAAGGAGGGGTTGGGAGGCATAAGGTTTACGAGATATGATATGTTATATTGGTGGTATGATTATAGGTGGATGCCCAATTCCCAATTGGGAGGCATAAGAAGCTTCCTCCATAGTCCTTGCTCCTTTAGTTTGATTAAATAGAGCCTATGTGTTGTTTGATTGTGAAATACAGTAGAAATCTGTATGTGTGTCTTGGTTGTTTTGTTGTTATAAATCCGCTTTGTGTGTGTTGTGGAATCCTTTGGATGTTGTCATGTGTTGAACCCCATCTTTCATTGTTTTTTGGTTGGGGCTCGGGGGTCAATGATGAGAGAGGCTTCATCTATTCATTGGATATATTGGTTAGGTGGAGAGTGTTACCTTTCCCCCTCTCTTCTTGCTGTGATCGATCAAAGGAAACACCTAAAGTATGTTGCTATTTTGGAATCGGTCATGGTGCAGAGTTAGCATCCATCATTGTTAGTTTACTTCTTGCTATAATTTCCTTTCCCCACTCTATGTGGATGGACTATAAATTTCATTATATTGTAAAGATGTTGTATTGACCATGTAAGATGTATTTTGATTTGAGAAAGGGAAATAATCTTGTCTTCTTATTGTTAAGAGAATTGTTATGGTATTGTAATTGTGCATTCATGGCATAATGAAAAAAGAGATATGTTGCTACCTCCATTGGATTGCATTTGTCTAAGTTGATTGCTCAATCATAATGTAACTTCATGCTTGAAAGAATGTAAAGGGATCGAGTTGTGTTTTGTATATTACATTTGAAATGATAAAAAGAATCACTTTGTTGCATCCATTGGTATGAGTTGGTGTAAGTAAGAATCATTCAAATGTATGTAATTCTCTATTTTGGAATGTTGGAAGAAAATCTTGCATAAGGGAATTATGTTATTTTTGTTACATGTCTTGCTGGGAAACATTTAATCTATAAAGAATAAGAAGGACTTCGTTTATATCTTCTTATCAATTGTTGAAGAAAGAAGTTTGTTTTAAGCTAGCATGAAATGAATTTAAATGATGTTCTTACATACTTAAGAGTTGTTGTTTCAGTCAGTTAGAATGTAGTAATATGATCTTCCCTTACTTCACTATGCATGTACACTTAATCAACCAACGAATGAACCAAACAACCCCTCAAACTATTAAGAAATGAATGAAGTGAACCAACTAAGCCTAGCAAGAAAAAAATAGACCTAATATAGACTTACACACTTAAGGAATTTATCTTAGAAGCTTTCAATCAAACAAATTTAACAAAAGGATTCACTCAGAAAATTTCTAGTCTTGATTGTATGAGCCTTCGGGACCATTTTGTAAAAATGACTATCTAAACCTCATATAATCCTAAGTTTTATGATTTTTGTGCAAAGTAGATGTCGTCTCCTTTCCAAAAAGTCCAATTTTAACAAAAACTGAGTTCCCAATCAAAATTTATAGTATTTTGAAGTTCTTGCTGCAGGTAGTTCTAGAAGATGCTACAGGCTGTTGTAGGTGCACAACCAGAGATGCTATGGGCAGGCCTAGAGTTGCTACGGGAAGTTGTAGGTGCATAGCTAGAGTTGCTATGGGTAGGCCTAAAGTTGCTACGGGCTACTGTAGGAGTACATCCAGTTACTACAGGCTGCTGTAGGAGTACAGCTAGTTGCTATGGGCTGTTGTAGGAGTACGGCCAGTTGCTACGGGTTGCTGTAGGAGGACAACCAGGTTCTATGGGCTACTATAGGAGCACAACTGGAGTTTCTATAGGCTAGGGCCTACTACTTTAAAATCTTATGGCACCTTGTATTATGTACATGGAGACATCAGAAACATCAGTTTGCACAAGAGACAGGTTTCACCAAAGTAAATAAGTATATTAGATCTTAATGAACATATAAAACTAAATATATGCAAAATTATAACTTTGATCTCCTCTTGTGGTAGATTTAAACATGCATGTCTTTTAACCTATGCTTGTGATATTAATTTTAAAATAAAAATTATTTCTCTTTTAGCTAATTAAGCCTATGTTAATCATAGATCTGCAGAGGGTTGGTTTTTCGAGTGTCACAAATTCAATGTTTCATTATATGACAAAGGAGTGAATTAAATCTCTGTTTGAAAGAAAGAAACGTATGTGAGGAAAATACAATAAATTACCTCTTTGGAAATATACAAAATTGAAATCAGAGTTGCATTTTGGGTTTAGAATAGTATGATTTAAGTCTTTTAAATGTATTAGATTAGATTAGAAATGAAATGCCACACTTGAACGATGAATTTGATAAACAAAAATTCTAGAAATGGAATTTCTATTATAAACTTAAAACTAGCAAATAAATTTAATTAAAATGCACAGTTCAGACCTGCACATATTAATCAACTTGGAAATGTTAAAATTTAGTATGTTGTATCATCAATGATCTCAAATTGACAAAGAAAACTTAAGAAAACAATTTTAACATTGCAAAATCGAACCCAATTCCCTTCCTTGGCCGTTTTCTATCAATTGTTGGACAAAATTCAAATTGTATTAGACTAAATAAATTTACTTTCCTAAAAAATTTTAAATCCTGGAGTAATCCTCCATGTCTTTTTGACATGTTGAGTAAAGAAGATGATTAAACTAAATCAAATTTATAAGTTGGAAATTACCAGTTTGCTATTTAAAAGCCTGCATATCATTTTTATAAAATTTAACCCATAAACCTTATCAAAAAGTAAAATTTATGATTCTTGTATAAAGAGGGCATCGAAGATATTTCCAGAAAGTCCTTGTTTTCCCAAAACTGAGCTTTCTAGCAAAAGTTATGGAACTTTGAAATGTTCTTGCTTTGGCGGGAAAATTTGGGAAAATTTTCCCTGGCGGGCCTGCAACCCAAAAATTTCCCGTAAAAAATCCTTAGAATATATTTTTTTTAAAAATTACTTAGAAAAAATTTTGAATTTTCTTACACTGGTCCGTGGCTAATCACAGGCTGCCATGTGTCCTCATGAGGCAATGGAGGAGGCGTGGCATCATTTATGCCCTTGGGCCTTTTAAAGAATTTTTGGGGAAAATTTTTGACTTTTACCCCACCGACCCACAGCCAACTAGAGGGTGTTGTCAACATGAATCCAACACTCTAATAATATTTTATTGGGAACTCTTCGTGCTATGATTATTTTAGTAATGCACAACTTTTGGTTTGGTGGTAGTAATCTAGAAACACAACAACAAACATAACACAAGAATACCACATACTATGACAAAAAAAAGATTGATGACAAATCTGAAATACAGCTGTAAAATGTATTATTAAGATGGAGTTATTACAATCTTACCCATAATTTACTCCAGTATTACCAAATCCACATGATTCTAACAATGGTTATGGGAAAAACTTCACAATTACTCCTCTTGATGACTTGCTTAACACACCTTCACAAAGAATCTTTTATTCATAAATTAACTATTACAACTTTGCTCTATGATAAATGAGAGGGGATGGCCTCTCTATTTATAGGAATTTAGGCTTATCCACCCCTTCTCTAAGATAGGATAGGAAATATCTTCTGGCTAATCATATTCCATGCCTAAACTCTTACCTTTACATGTAGGCTTATCTTCCAAGATAAGATAAACCTTATCATCTCACATGGATTCCACCTTTTTAGACTTTTCTACAAATAAAATACACAAAATATTTATGACATCACTCCTTGTCCTTATTACAAATATAATATTTCTAATTCCTAATCATGTAGACCCTACTTCTATATTTACCCCAACTTTAACATTTTAACATTACCGGACCATTTACGACAAATATTTACTTTTTACTACAACATTCCTTTTATACTTTGACTGTTACCGTACTCTACTTTATTGGTGGCACCATACTGATGGCACCGTTATCTTCTATTGGATGCCACTACTAATTATACTTAACAACATCTTATTCCTAATACATACATTAATAAAATAGAAATTACGGAGGAAAATTTTAATGTCGACCCCATTTTTTCTCCTTTCCTAGATTCTACTATATCCTCGGAGTAGACTCTTAAGGACATTTTGAAGCTGGTGCTTGAAAAATATTTAACTTGTCATGGTTGACCCATTTTGTAATGGGAGTACCATCTGATTCCTCTAGTCGATATGTACCATTTTCATGCACAGCTGCTATTTTGTAGGGCCCCATCCATTTGGGAAAAAAATTTCTCTGCCTTCTTTTTTGTATCTGGAGTCATATACTAGAACCAATTCATTCACATGAAATGGAGACCAATGGATATTTTGATCAAAGTATTCCTTCTGATTCATTTTCTTCTTATGGACCAAGTGGAAGAATAGGGCATAATGGAGTTGATGAAGTCTTACGGTTACCATGTGTTTGATAAATATCACATGTCTTACAATAATTATAACAATCTCTAAAAAGAGTGGGCTAGTGATAACCTGCATCCAAGATCCTTCTTGTTGTAAGTTGTCTAGAGAAGTGTCCTCCACATGTACCATTGTGGAATTCTTCTATCATCTCCTTCCCTTGATCACGTCCAACTACCCTCTTGTACTATCCATCAGGTCATATCCGAAATAATACTCCATGTAGAATAAAATATGGACGACTGGCTTGAGTAATCTTCCTCTTAGTCTTTGCATTGGAACCATCAGAAAACTTGAATTCATTTAGATAATTCCAAATATCTATGTATTCACTAGGGATTATGTCAAGGGATAACAATGCTACATCTGGGAAATCATCATCATCACAAGATGAACCTAAACCATCATAGGCTTGAGAGAGTGCATCTGCATTGACATGCTTCTTTCCTAGCCTATCTATAATATCAAATTCTAATTCTTGTAGCAAAATTATCCATCTTGTTATCCTACCTGATGGGTCAGGCTTATTTACAATATATTTTAGAGCCTGATGATCTGTTACAACTATAAATTTCTTCCTAGCAAGTAATTTCTAAACTTCTTTACAACAAAAATGATAGCTAGAGCCTCTTTTTCAGTTACAATATAATTTACCTCAACACTACTTATTTGTCTGCTCCCAAAGTAAACTGGATGATCATTCTCATTTTCATCCTTTTGGCTCAGAGTACTTCCTAGTGTTGCATCTGAAGCATCAGTATACAAAATGAATGGCTTGCTCCAATCTAGATTCTTTAAAATAGGTGAAGACACCAAAGCTTCTTTTAGTTGTTCAAAAGCTTCATGTGCCTTATTTCCTGGTTCATAAGTAACATCCTTATTCAAGAACTGGGTTAGTGGTTGTGAAATCTTTGAGAAATTATTAATGAACCTTCTATAGTAACCCACATGGCCTAAAAATGAACTCAACTTACTTCTATTAATAGGAAATGGTAACTCTTTGATTTTTGAAACTTTATCAGGATCAGTACCAATACCATCTCTAGATACAACATGCCCTAAAAAACACCTTTAGAACATCCAAAGACACACTTTGTAGGGTTTAGTGAAGCTTGTGCTTCATCTAACCTTTGAAATGATGTCTCCATATGGTGCAGGTGGTCCATCTTGCTCCCATAGATGTAAAAATCATCCAGAAATACTCTGATGAAGTTCCCAATGTAGGGTTCAAACACCCTATTCATCAAGTGTTGGAACGTTGTCAGTGCATTACACAACCCAAAAGGCATAACTCTATAAGAAAACGTTCCCCAGGGAGTGGTGAATGTGGTCTTCAGCTGATCTTTCTCTACTATACGAACTTAGTTGTATCCGCTATATCCATCAGCAAAACTATAGCACTCCTAGCCAACTACTTTGTCCAAGATCTGATCTGAGAATGGAAGAGGGTAATGATCCTTCTTTGTTGCCTTATTGAGCTTCCTGTAATCAACACAAATGCATAGCTTCCCATTATTTTTTATTGAGATCACAATGGGAGAAAACCCATTCTGAATTCTCCACAATAAATATGAATCCTGCATCAAGCAACTTATCTATTTTTTCTTTTACAGTCTTGGAAAATTTAGGATTCATTCTATATGGCATTTGATTTATGGGCTTAGCACCATTTACCAGCTCAATACAATGTTCTACCCAACTTACTTGACGGAGTTCCTTGTAATCAAAAGTGAATAGGTGTATGTACCTTCGAAAGAGCTGGAGGTAGGATTCCTTCTCACTCTCCATCACAGCATCACCAATCTTTATTTGTTGGAGATGATCATTAATTTCTTCTTCAAATAATTTTATGGGGTCATGAGTTGGTGTGACTAGAAGGATATCCATGACTGAAACATCCACCTCACTTTCTTCATCTTTGAGTGTCCACTTCACTGGTACTAGAGTAATCAGAAGATGTCCAATCATCAGTTTCATCACTTGAATCCACAGGTTCTACCTTATGATGTCGAGGGATCACATTTATCTTCACCCTCTCTCTACCATGTCCAAGTGTCATGAAACCTTCATTCCAGTAGTTTCTTGCATGAACTCTCCTTAGCCATGGTAACTTCCTAGCAGCATTGTTGTTACTTCCTCCTGAGCATACAAGTGTTGATATGTGATTTCTTTTGTAAAAAGGATGTGTTCCTTTGATTGAGAAGTCATGCTTGATATGTACTGTATCTTCTTTGTAGATTGTAGATCTTTGACTAAGTCAGAAATTTGATTGGACTCTTTTATTTCTTTCATTTTACACCTGAGTTTAATCTGACCTCAGAATGAATCATGAAGTTATCCATCTATAAGACCTCAGCCTTGGATCAGTGGGGATTGATCCAAGTTGTGCTTTAAGTTTATTCAGGTGATGAACTAAAATTACAGACCTTCTTCGAGCAGGTTGCAAGTTCTGGATGCATTGCAATAAGCTAGTTCTCAGAGTCATAACTCAGGTTGATCATGTTAAATGAATTGGTTCCCGATATCTTCCAATATCGGGAAGGTCTTGATCGTGGACCAGGTAATAATTCACACCCAACTACATTCTCCTATGTTCACTAGCCTTCTTTGGCAGTGTAGGAGTGAATCATGTTCGTGAATGTATGTTTTAGGTTCTTTTTCTGAGCATTGAAATATTAGACCTAAACTAGATTTATTAAGGTTAGTAACCTAAAACTAAACTAGAATTCTAGGGGTTAGATTAGTGTTAATCTAACCTAGATGTAGAAGCTATCTAGAGCTAATTATGTTCTAAGTTAGTAAACTATGTGCAAAGGAGGTTAGACTATAGTTTTATCTTAAATCCTAATCTAAGTTACTAACCTAACTATTGAACAAGGAATAGAAAGGGGACCTATGGAAGGGTGTGATACCATGGGTACTAGGCAGTTTCTATGTTATTCAATGGGAGTGGATAAGCATGAAGGACAGGTGATTTGGTGGAGGTTTTAAAACGGATAGCAAGAGCCGATGTGGCAAAGTCGCCAAAGTTGGAAATGGTCTTGCAATCTGTTTTTGTCCATGGTAGCCAACTATGGCTGTCGGGTGGCAATGGAGATTGAGTGCTTAGAGATTGGGAGTAAATGCAATTAATGAACTCGGTAGTCGAGCTCGGGTTTCACGGGAAGGCATGCAAAATGGAAAACTAGTAGTTTATTTGGTTTTCTCATGTGCTCCGGGATTTTCCTGATCTGTCTGAGATCACTAGTTCTTCGTTCACCAGTCTTCTTGGAAACTTGCATGAATAAATATGAGCACATAACTAGCTCTTTCAAACTTTGGCAAGGAACCATCCATATAAGTCATGGAAATAATTCAAATTTTTGTTGGTGACAAATCTAACTTGGAAAAAAGAGGAGAAGTCTCGAGCTCTTTCATTGGTCTGAAAAAATCGGAATTTTAAGCAAATAACCAGGCATGTTAGGCCCTAACCTTTAAAAATATTGCTCTCTGTTCAAATGATTTCATTAGAACAACTCTGTTCAGATGATTTTTGGACTTCAGATAGTTTTTATGGTAGCCTTGTGTGATTTTTTACTGTATCTTCTTGCTGGTTCGATTTTTCAATTTAAACCTTGATGGGTGTTCGCATTTCCTACAATTTTCTCGAACTGTTGCAAATATTTCTATTGAACTGTTTTGCATTTCGGCTCTAAGTTTGGATAAGAAATCCATATGCATGAAAGTCATATTCCATACCTTAACTCTTATGAGAGCCCATGAATTGTTATCTCTTGATGGGATACAAGCTACAGTTGATACTTGTTGTTCCACATGTTTACTTCGATTACTCGTTGTTAATGTTTACTGTTGATACTTGTTGTATGACCTCACTCCTTGTACTTGGACATTTTGTTCAGTATAATTTTCTAACTTCTTTGTAACCCTCTGTCGAGGTTATTAAGGTAGTGGTTATTGAATCTTATTGGGTTTTGCTTACGACAAATATTAAAGTTATTTATGAACGGATAACTTTATACTGTGTTTACAGTATTTCATTGCGACCTAGCTGAAGTTGTTTATTCCCCCCCCTTGCATTGTGACTTATGGGATTCAACAACATTGATTCCTAATGCAATATATTTATTTATATAAATTACGAAAAAATTCTGTGGACAGTCCATTCGAATGGTTCGTATATTATGGACTACTGTAGAAGCTATATATACATGTATGTGAATACTGGTAATTTGATTCTGTCGGAGTCCTGGAGGGGTAACTGGTAATACGACTTCTGTTATCTTGTTATGAATACCTTCGTTTAGCAATGAATTTTTGGTACAGACTCAATTGGTGTACTTTTTACGTTTCCTCTCTGTGTAAGCTTGAGCGAAATATTGTTGTAGAGGCTCAGTTGGATTCCTTGTTACGAAATCAGTATTTAGCTTCTGTATAAGCCTGATTATGAATACTTTATCATTGTTGGCACTGTTGGAATCCTTAATTATATATTTATCTTGTATATTGGCCTCTGTAGAAGCTGGGTCGTGAATGCTGTTGTTCAGACTTCAGTTGAAATCCTTGATAGGTAACTGAATACGTATCTGCTTCTATATAAGCCTGATTATGAACACTTGATTATTTTTGGCACTTGTTGGATTCCTTCTGATGTATAGCCTTAGATATCATGTATACTTGGCTCTGTAGAAGTGGGTCCTGAATACCATTACTTTTCAAACCTCTGAATGCAGTTCAGATGTGAATACGGTATGTTATGTTTCCTTTCTAAAAGTATTAACTTCGTTAGACATGAGGCTGTGCATGTTGCATCTGAGGAGTTCCTGTGTGAGTATCTCGGCATAGTCTTAGTTGAAACAATTCAACTTGCTTTGAATGTTAACATGAGTCTATTGTTGAATTGCGATAAAATAGGAAGTTCTTTTGATTTCGACCTCTGGATCTAGAAGCCTTACAGTGTTTAGTAGGGACTAGAATTGAACTGTATGTTGATGATGAGGGATTAGTTTGTCTTGTGTTTGAACATGATTACGTCTTCTGTTAGCATGACATATCTAGTCTTGAGCTTGACTGAACTATAGAGCTGTCGACTGCACCTCGACAGGTGATGGCATTGAATATCTTCTTGTTTGTCGCTTCATGTGGAAGGTCATGTGGAGTCTGTTTGGTAGATTATTCATCACTGTTTTGGCGTGAGAGCTACTGTACTGCTAGTAAGCTACAGGAGTTTGTTATATTTAAATTTTAACAAAACTGTGGTTCTTCTTGATGGTCTCGTCTGACTTATTTGCATATGCATATAAGGTGAATGCTTTGCTCTTGGAGGAGACGGTACAGTCATGAGCTTGTTCTGAGGGAAATATGTATGATTCGTTTTATTTCTCTTCTGTTGTAAAGTATATGTTGATATAATTTTTATCTAACTTTTGGAATTGTTCTAACATGCTTGATGGAATCATGATTTGTTATGATATTCATTTATTATGTTGAATATATTGATCCGTCTGATGTTTGCTGTCCTTGGGATTCAGATGGATAGTTGTTTAGATGCATTTGTCTTCTTGGTCACTAACATTTTGATGAAATATTTGAAAAGTATCTAGGACTATTTAGTGACTATAATATGAGTTACGCGTTTATAGTCATGTTTGTATTACAAGAGCATAGTCTGAAATATGTTTACTTGTTTGGTGAAATGATCTCATTTAAACAGGGTGTTTAATGAAAACAATTGATGGATTGCAATTGTTTTAAGAGTTAGTGCTTATCATGCTCAGTTCATCGAACTGACCCATGTTGACAATTTTTGCAGATGGTTGCCGTAAGTGGTAAAAGCACGCAGATCTGATAGGATGTTCAGATTGTTTAATTTGGTTTTATGATGAATTACAGCTTGATTCTCTAAATGTACTATATGAGGAAAGATGTTCTTTTTCTGTTGAGTATTGTATCAAGTATGCTGAATGCATAAAATGTATTTGATTAGTTCTGAAGGAATGGAAATAGATATTTGATACTTATATGTTTGTATTCGTATCTTGATAGTTTGACCTTCTTCGGTTCAAATGATCTTAAGAGCATTGTTATTATTGTATAATTTGGAGACTTTTGTGATTATCAATGTAAGCTTGCAAGAATATGTGACTGAATACTTATGATTGTTTAGCAGTTCTAGTATGTTCTATCTAAAGCTAAATTGAAATTTAGATCACTGTCTTTCTGGAAGCTAGGGTTAAAATAAACCTGAGCAGGAAGCTAAACAAGCTGAATAAATTATTACTTCCTAGTCTTGATCTAAGTCAAGACAACATTTAATTGGATTCTTAATCACTATATCTTGATACTTAATAAGTAAGATATAAATTCAGTTATGAGAACTGATATAAACCTAAAAAGGGTTTGGTTGGCAATCTCATGTGAAGATTATGGGTTATTGTCCAATTTCGTTGATTTAGAATTATGTATATTCTATGAACTCCTTGATGGGACCTCTAGTCTTAATAACTTCTCTTGTGTAATGGGTTTTATTAAGAAAAGTCATTCTAAGGTGAGGAAACCCAGGGATTGGGAAAGGCTAACCTTAGGGGAACGTCTTTTAGTATAATTTAAACTCAACGTGCGTAACACTTATTAATAAGTAGATCTTTTCGAGGTGGATTTAAAGGTTGACGGCACAAGTCAACTGCAGGGTTGTACCTTTGAGAAGATTAGGATCTTCTCAAAGATACAACAATGCAGGTGACTTATGATGACACCCTTTGCATTGATCATTAAGATTTACACCTTAAACTCAAACAAGTTACTCTGGGACTGATTAGGAATGTGGTCACATTATATGGCTGCCTAGGAGACTCGGGGTATCTTGACACACTGGTTTAACTAGGGTTGACCCAGTATGTCAGCGTATCCCTAGTCCTCGGGAGCATCCATATAACGTTGTCACCTTACTAATCCGTTTCTGAGTGAATAACTTGGGATAGGAGAGACTGACAGAAGTCAGTATAAGACATTCTACATAACATAGGAATGGGGTGAAGGACGTATTCCAGATTGATGAGTATGCCGTTAAGGAATACGAGACATAAGCAGTATGTTTCAAATCTTTGGCCAAAGTATCGCAAGCTGCTGATTGCGTTGTCCTAAGTCACCTAGTCTAAGGGATGAGATGCCGATGAATAATGGTAACAATTATTCAGATAGGTTCCTTGGACAGAGCATTCTGAATCCCAGATTAGGGAAGAGAACCGCAAGAGTCATTGTGTTAAATAAAAACGCCAACTCTTAATACATCATGAATAGATCGGTAGATTACCGAGTCATGGAATGAATAGATCGGAGGTACTCCGAGTCATTACAGCTGCATATGGTTATCTGTTATAAGAATGGTTGCTTTGATTTGTGAGTTCTAAATTATGTATTTAGAACCAGGAAGCATTTATCAAAAAAAAAAAATTACTTGTTCTAATGTATAAAAATGAGGATGTTACATTAGCCATGGTCTTCCCAACAACATTAGGTACAAAACAGTACCATTTTTCATCACCTGAAAGTCTACCACACATACAACACCCATAATAGATATTGCCACATTTGAAACTACACCTTCTAGTTTAGTTTTTCCCTTATTTAATGACCTTAACATAAGTGTTGAGGGGTGATCAATTTTTAAACCCAACATATTCATTACAGACTCGGTCTTTACATTACCTACAGCACCTCCATCAACTAAGACATCATGAATTGAAATACCATTACATAATACCTCAGCTTGTGGAGCATAGGGATCTTCCTCTACCTCCAAAATAGGGACCTCAACCTCCTTCCTGTCATTGAGCATTGAGTCCACTTCGCAGCTCCCACCTCTTCTCAGAAGACATAGTCAAGGAGTTGACCATATGTAATATTTACAGGCCTTTTGGACAGATCTTCTAAGATGGAGTATGGTCCTTGTCCCTGTGAAATCAGAAAACCCTGCACACCCAACTTTCTTCTCTTATGTTTCTTACTAGTTTCTCCTTTCATCTTCTTAGGATCATTTCCATCTTGGTTATCTTTTTCTTTCTTTCTTTTTGTTACAAACACATCTACTTCATTATTTATGCTCTTATCTACTACATCAAAAGAATTCACAGGTGATTTTCCTTTATCATTATCTCTTGTACTAGATGTAGAAGCTCTATCTGGATCAATTATACTTATAATGACCCTTTTTATAACAACCATAACATACGACTTCAGAAATATATTTTTTTAAATCTGACCTCTATCTCCTCCCTAAGAACTAAATTATTTTCCTTGAAGAAGATTAATAGTTAACTGGCCCATCTTCCTGGGCAGATCTTCATACTCCGTAGATGTACTAGGAGAAAGATTTGTGCTCACCGAGAGTGGTTGTGGATTCTGGACCAAAGGTGTTGGTGTAGGCTCTACTTTAGCAACCATTTCTTTGGGCTCCTCTTCCATGCTTTCTTCTTGCCTTCTTGCAATCTCCTTTGCTTGTTCAATGGTAGTTGGGTGGTCATACTTCACTCATTGTTTGATCTCTGGCTTCATCCCAAGAATGAAGTGCTTATAGAGGAGATTATCCACGCCATTCATCAACCCATCTGCTAATCCTTCCTTTCGGATCTGGGCATTGAGCTTCCTCCTTAGCTATAGAACATAAGCATGATAATCCCTTATCTTCTCCTTCTCTCCTTGGGATAGCTTTGTGATATCGATCATGAGATCTGCATATTTCTGTTATTCACCAAATTCTTCAAGAAAACTTTCAATTAATAAATCCCATGAGTTTTTCACATTATCACCTAGTGTTTCAAACCACCTAAGGGCTGAACCATCCAAAAAGGTAGGAAAAAATTCAGTCCATTGTTCCCTTCTTACAAGGCCATTACAAATTCAAGATCGTTTAAACTCTTGAATGAAATAGGAAGCATCTTCATTAGATTGGGCTGAAAAAATAGGAATCTTCCCCATTTTTAAAAGTAACCACAGTGAAATACCAACCCACAAGTACAATCAACAAGACTTATGTGCACAAATAATTGGAATCACTAGAATGGAAAGTAACTTTACATCTTTCTACAACCTAAAACAGTGAATGATCATGGTAAATTATGGTAAAACTTGACTTACTGTGGTAAAAACCGACTTTACTGTGGTAAACACTATTCACGATAAAAAGTGAAGTTACTGTGGTAAATACTATTCACGGTAAAAAGTGAATTTACTGCGGTAAAAACTAACTTTACTGTGGTAAAAATTATTCATGGTAAAAAGTGAAGTTACTGTGGTAAATACTATTCATGGTAAAAAGTGATTTTACCATGGTAACTACTATGCACAATAAAAACAAGGTTACCCTCCAAATGTTTTCTGACTAAGTGGGAATATCTCTCCAGAAAATCCACCAACGAGGAATGGTCCTGACAACGGAACCAAAATGTCAACATGAATCTAGCACTCTGATAATATTTTACCGGGAAATCCTCATGCTATGATTATTTTAGTAATGCACAGCTTTTGGTTTGGTGGTAGTAATCTGGAAACACAACAACAAACATAACACAAGAATACCACATACTATGACAAGCAAAAGAATGATGATAAATCTGAAATACAACTATAAAATGTATTATTAATGTATGGAATTATTACAATCTCACCCATGATTTACTCCAAGTGTTACCAACTCCACTTGATTCCAACAATAGTTATGAGGAGAAACTTCACAATTACTCCTCTTGATAACTTCCTTAACACACCTTCACAAATGATGTAGTCATATTTTATTACATACAATAATTATCCCACAACTTTTCTCTATGATAAATGAGAGGGGATGGCCTCTCTATTTATAGGAATTCAGGCTTATCCACCCCTTCTCTAAGATAGGATAGGAAATCTCTTCTGGCCAATCATATTCCATGCCTAAACTCTTGCCTTTACATGTAGGCTTATCTTCCAAGATAAGATAAACCTTATCATCTCACATGGGTTCCACCTTTTTAGACTTTTCTACAAATAAAATACACAAAATATTTATGACATCACTCCTTGTCCTTATTACAAATATAATATTTCTAATTCCTAATCATGTAGACCCTACTTCTCTACTTACCCCAACTTTGACATTTTAACATTACTCGGACCACTTACGACAAATATTTACTTTTTACCACAACATTCCTTTTGTACTTTGACTGTTACCGTACTCTACTTTATTGGTGGCACCGTACTGATGGCACCGTTATCTTCTATTGGATGCCACTACTAATTATACTTAACAACATTTTATTCCTAATACATACATTAATAAAATAGAAATTACGAAGGAAAATTTTAATGTCGACAATGCCACGTGGCACCTTGGGGTGATAACGAAGGAGGGAGAACTTCATCGCTTTTTTTAAAAAATTCTTTGGAAGTTTTTTATAAAAATCCCCACGGCCCCGCACTCCCACCCCTGCCTTGGGAAAATCTCCTACGTGGACGTGCGTACCAGCGTGCGCTTTTAACCCTTTTACTCTCCCCCTTTAGTGAATTTTCCCAACCGCTCCCGCCACTCCACCTTTTCCTCTCCTTCTCCCCCACATCATTTTTATGAGTGCCATGTGTCCCTGTAAATCCTGCAGGCGCGTGAGTGCTATTCATTTTTCCCCCTCCCCTTTGGCTAAATCTCTTCAAAAATTTTGTCGCCCCCGCCCTTCCCTCATCCTTTCCCCGCTCCAGCTTGGAGCTGACATGTGCCTATTGGAGGGACTGCGGAGGCATGGGAGAATTGTGGACCTTCCTCCCTGTGAAAGAAAAATTTCAAATACCGCCCTGTGACCCGCCAACCCAACAAAGGGGTTTTCTTCCCCTCTCGACACATGTCCCCTTGGGGAAAATTTGACCCCTAAAATCCACCTGCCCATATCTTGAGTTTTTGAAGGAGTTAGAAGGACTTATTTGTATCATCGGAAAGGTGTGAAATTTTTTTTGTATCTAATGGGAATGATTTAGGAAAATTTTGGAAGATTTGATTATGAGAAAAATCAAGTTGAAACCCTAAGCCTGTTAGGGAGTGGGTATGGTGATATTTTACCCCCTAAACCTAACTGAAACGTCTAACCCTAAAATTTGGACCTTGCAACCTTTGGGAATTGTTAATAAATAAAAATTATGATCTAGTAATTTTAGACTTGTTCCGGAACCTAAATTTGTCAACTATTTTCTTGCAACCTGGTTGTAGACACTTCTAATAAAAAAAATTAATCCATAATTTTCTAGCTAACCCTAGGTTGTTTCTTCGGTCTCAAGTGGGTTGTTTTAAACGGGCATAATAGAATTTTTAGATTCCATGTGTGGAAGTTAATATGATCGTTGTAAATATAGGGTTATAAAGGAAATTGTACCAGGTTTTCCCACACCTCAATTAGATTTGAGCACTACAGTGTTTTCCCAAACCATGGACACTAGATTCAATACTAAGTTGGGTCCTCCATTTGACCATTATTCCTACATTATTAATTACTTTCTTTCAATTTATTTTATTACCTACATTAGAATAATATTATATGTTGGCACCAATACTCACCTCCAATCAGAAACAAAAAAACAAGTGAGTAGCTCTAAATTGTGTTTAATTTTATTTATCAAATAATGTGATTATAAATGTTTAATACATTTTGGTTTTCTTTGTAATGGATTAGATTAGGGAATGTATTCTTAGAGTGGAATCTGGATAGGATACAATGATACACCTATTGGGAATTCAGGACTACAAAATAGTGTTATGATTCAATAACAAACCCAATCATACACAAAAGATCTAAACAATTCCCCAAAATCTATAGCAGTGGAATTATAAATTAGAATAATCCAAATCAAAACAAAGTACAAACACATAACACAACATGTACCGTGGTTCACCTAATGTGGGCTATGCCCACCAAAGATAGAGATCTCATGTATATAATATAACAAGAGTACAAACCAACTCTTCAATACAAGAGTACAATGCATCTCTCCAAGAGTATCTCCTCTCCTCCAAATCTCTAAATTGATCTCCATGAGTGCATTACAATTGTGCCTCCAAACACCACCAGATCTCACATACCAGGAACTACTGCTGTTGAAGCAAAATCCCACTGTGCTACCAAGCTCTGGATGTGAATCTGAAAACAGACCTCTCACATGGATCATACAATGTGCATCTAGTATGATGTGCACCAAGAAGTAAGTCCTCCTCCATCTCATTGGGATCTGCCGCTGCAAACAAGAAGACAAGGATCATCTAGAATAAGGCTACATACTATTTGTATCCACAAGCTCTGCAATGAGCTACAATACTAGAGGGTTCTTATTCAATCAACCTAATCAACATGATCTCAAGGAGACAGGGTAAGAAAATGCAATACAAGATAAACCTAAGCTAATGGAGGTGATGCACCGAGGAATGAAGAACATATAGCTTGCCAATAAACACAGACCATTAAAATGTGATGCAAGATCATGCACAGATAACAAAATTTGCAGTGAAAGACTAGGAGGATGCAAATGAACACAGAGAGGGTTGAGAATCATCCACAGACATGTATTACTTGCTCCAAAGATTGATACAATACACTACAAAATGCCAAGAGGTAGAGTCACATTACAGTTTCAAATGGGAGGTTAGAACTCCACAAATTCACCTGATAAAGAGAAGAAGGGAGGAGCAAAATAGAAAATGTTTGACCTTTTTAAAGAACCCCTCTTTACAATATATAAGAAGAAAGGGAGAGGGAAGAGAGAGGAAGGTCTAGTCTACCATAACCACTTCTGGATTGCATTTAACTCATTTCATTATGGCAGAAATGGTGGATCATGGAAAAATGGTGGACTATCTAGCAGATTACGGGGAACTGTCTGTTGCATTAAAGTTGGTTGTTGAACGCCAGTTCTGGTCATTATCACGTGTCAGAGCCATTTCTTAACTTTCTCTCTCTATACTGAACCAAAATACAAGATTGACCTCAGAATCATGTAGATAATTTCACTAGCTTTCCATTGATATAAAGAACGTGAAAATCCAAGCTCTGGCTCAAAAGATATGGGGGTCTGAAGATTTAGGGTAAAAAACAGGCCAAAATGGATATTTGAATTTTTCCCGCACTCTGCCACCTGGATGACACGTGTCAGGTGCTGATTGGCCATGTAATTCTCTCTCCTCCACCTTTTCGTGGGTTTCCCTTTGAAATTTTGATGTTTTTATCACTTTGGGAAATTTTCCATTTTTTCCCCGCGCCCCCCGCCACTTGGGACACGTGGCATGATCTGGTTGGAGGACATGGCGCGGGGTCATCCTTTACCTTTTAGTTTTTTGGCTAAAACTTTTACCAAATTCTCTAAGTCCTCCCCGAGCTCCACACTCCCCTTCTCCGTAGGACACGTGTCCTGTTTCTATTGGCTCGGGCCAATCCTCCAAACTTCGTCTTTGGAAACTCGGAAAAACATTAAGTAAAAATCTTACCCTCTCCTCCGCCGCTCTGATCCATGAAGACACGTGTCACATCCTGATTTGTTGGTGGCTTTTCTGGGTCTTCACATCCCTCACATATTTTTGGCCTGGATGTCCCAAACCGTCTAGGACAAATTTCTCCTATCCGCCCGATTCGGGCTTCCCTGTCCCCTTTTGCGTTGAAGACACGTGGCAAGATTTGATTGGCTCTCGGCTCCTTCGGCTTTCCACGTCCCACGCATCCCTTTGTTCCAACTGTCCCAGTGCTGTCTGGGAAAAATTCTTCCGAACTGCCCGAAATGGGCTTCATTTTCCCCTTTTGCGGCCGCTTCGCCTTTTCGCGTCCTTTGCGTCCTTACGGCCCGGATGTCCTAACCTTATCTGCACAACAGTTAGTCGATTTTCTCACCTTTGGCCAGTTCGGATTTCCGCGTCCCACGCGTCCCAATGTCCCAACTGTCCCAGTGCTACACAGACCACCTAGAGGCTTTTCGGCCAATTCGCGGCCCGATGTTCCAACTGTCCCAGACTGTCTGGTCTAGGACTTAGCCGATTTTCATGATTCTTCCTGGCCCAAGCTTATTTTTTGCAACTTTAATTGGCACCCTTATGATTTAGACGATCTCTCTCCTTCTTCGACACGAGACCCAGAACCTAAGCCGAGAGGAGCCCCATAAACGTGGAGCATGGACCTTGAATAATGGTGATGGTAAATGTAAAGTAAGGGACTAGTATTCTGATGCATTTTATCAACATCTCATGGGGTAAAATTTGAATAACAAGTACAGTCTATCAATATGTAACCAAGTCACATCATGTGACACCTATACAATCAGACCAATCTAAATGCTGCCTACAAAAGTAGAAACCATACATGTGCACCAATTCACTAGTAATGGTCTCTCCTCCATCTCACTAAATTTGCTTTGTATAACAATACAATATATGGATTTCTATATCCACAAACTCTCCAACGACCTTAAAATACTAGCACTTTCTATGGATATAAATGACAATATGATCTCATGGATCTACAATACAAGATCTCACAACAACCTATGGATCTACAAGATGAAATAGTATGTTCTTTACATACTATACAAGCCATTACATTTAGACAATACAATACAGAAGAAGCCATAACCACCTTCTCACCATTCAAATGTACAACTGTTATTTCCTTTTGTCCATCTTATATCCATTAAAGCTCTGTCTTCACAAACTAACCTTTTTCTTCTCTTTATTCTTCCTCATATTCAACCAAGGAGAATTAACCATTCTTCCTCTATCCCTATCTTCTAACCCTATTTTTCTAGATTATATAAGATTAGAAAAACTTAGGGCACCTTAGCTATGAATTTACAACCTTTATATTACTTTTACAATCAATCATCAAATCAAATCCTATGTCTAAAATAAAAAACATAAACACATAGGTAACCGGTGTTGATTCCCTGACTGGTTTCGGTTCCCTCATTATGACTAGTTTCGGTTCCTTGATGTTGACCAATGTAAACTAGTTCCCTGACCGATGTCGGTTCCTCCTAGGTCATTAACATTGGTTAGCCAACTGACGCCAGTTACTGTGAAAACTAGTAAACCTCAAATGAATCTTCCACTTGGAGATAAATTTTTGAACCTATACTTGTACGTATACATCACCGTCCTCTACATACCATGAAGATAATATATTCTTTACATAAACAATTCTCTCAAATGAAATCAAGAATATTAAAAATATCTTTTAAAATCAAGAAGATAACAAACCCATGACTTACCATAAACCTGCACGAAGATACTACTGATCTGTGATACCCAAGCTAACCATACATCAAGCTCCCACTGAATCATAACTCCAAACCTCTCATGCAACTAAGCCACCATGACTAACACACCTGTAATATCTCCTACTCAAACTGAAACATGTGAGCTTCAACTGCAACCATATCCATACTTATAAAATCAACCATGTTCTCCAACCATCTATCCATGTCTCCATGTTACTACCAATGTAACTAACCAAAGACAAGTCAAAATGGAATAAGTGTAAGAAATAAACAAGATCCTAGGTAAGACAACCCAAATGAATTCTACATTTGAATAAGTGGGTAATCAATCCACAACACATGTATAAGTCTAATAAAGCCAAACACCACATTCTAGAAATTCAGCCTTGTATAAACAACTTTCATGTCCAAGACAACCATCTATAGATAACATATCAATAGAGTAACATAGTAACAAGAGGAAATAAAAACATCCCCTACTCATGTTCAAGGGAATCCATGTGCAAAACAAACACTGCATCATCATAGAATCACAAAAAATCTATCCACATGTATAAACTCACCATATACATCCATCCATATCACCAAGCACTTCAGAAACTCCAAGCCTTCCACTACTCTAAATCCAAAGCCAAATATGAATCATGTTCTCATCAATATCAACAACAAAAACAACAACCATGCACATTAATAACTAGTGCAAATACCATCAAAATCATGTCATCAAACATACTACACAAACCATCTAAATATGAAAGCAAACAAGGGAAACATCAATAAGATGTAAACATACATTGTTGTCACATTGTAACCTGTAACAAATAGATTTTCTTTTTCCACCCTTCAAACTCCAAAAAATTCTCTCTCTCTCTCTCTCTCTCTCTCTCTCTCTCTCTCTCTCTCTCTCTCTCTCTCTCTCTCTCTCTCTCTCCAATTGAACAACCATTAACTGCCATCCCATAAGGATATCCAAGCACGACAAAATCAAACTATAAGTGGCATCATCATGCACTAAATACAAAATACCTATAAAATCGTGAATGTCCTCTAAAACAACTTGTGCCTCATGCCACTCATAATAGTAGAATAATTGTCTCACTCTGCATGTGCATTTGTGTCCAATATGCAATGCCAAAAAATCATGGCTTTCTCCCACTCAACATGAACTCCCCTATCAGTACTTTTGATAACAAGCTCAAAATTTCCAATATATATATATATATATATATATATATATATATGTCAGTGAGAAATAAAACGGATGAAAGAGATATAAAAGTGATTCCCTTCTTATGCAAAGAATACTTATACATCACAAAATTTGGAATTCTTGTGAAGTAGGTTGAACCGCCTTCTTGTCATCCAGGTGTACTCAACATCTCTCATTACCTGCAATTGTGTGTCTAAACATGAATTTTCATTGAGGATCTCATCCTTAGACTGAATACCCTTGTCCTCAAGATTCCAACACATCCCTGGAAATAAAATTCAAACCCACCAAATATCCATGGTGCAAATTTTTACTTTTGCACACAATCCAAACATAATATCAGTTTCTTCAAACGAAAGAAATAAACATGAATCATATAGAGATACCTGACTAATAGTCTCACTGGACTAACCAAGAGAACTCCATCCTATATCTGATCCAAACATTAAAGTGATATACTTCATTTCTGTCATGTACAATTTGTACAAGAAAATTGATCCTCCAAAATAGGACATTGAACCATCCATGCCTTCTTCTGCTGCAAAAAACCTAGTATAGATTCACTACAATAGAGACTAACCTTGGTTGCCTGACCAGTACTGGTTCCTCTATGACTAATTTTGGTTCCTTGACTGATGTCAGTGTTGCAAGAACAAACACAATGCCATAAAATTGGCATAGTACACTAAACCAAATGCCTACTCTGACCAAATTCGATAGTTGTGTTGAGTTCATTTCAAGAAGCACCCAAATCTTGTACAAAAAACTTAATAGCAACAATACATGCAAATAAATTTCACCAAGATAAAATACATCACCTTATCAGCACTAATAAAATCAACCACATCTTCAACTAAAGTACATGCCTCTCTCATGGAAAACATTGTCTTCATTCTATGTTATTTCCTCTCTACCAAATCCCGTGTATCTAATTACACCAAGGATGCAAAACTGCTCCTCTATCTCATACCCAGATATGCAATCCCAAACCATGGATGTGCAAGAAAAACATACAAGCACTATGATTCTAAGATAAAACCATACCTCTGTAACCTGGATCTACAATCTGACCAACATGCTTGTGCCTCCAAGAACCAGAGACACCTCAGCAAACAAGACACAATCCATCCATCTTCTCAATTCTTCAGATATATGATTTTCTGTTTAAAACTAGGTTTTCTAGTTACTAACCACGGTCCACCCTTTAACTGATCATGGTTACCCTATAATTGACCACAGTCACCCCTATAACTGACCATAGTTACCCTTTAACCGACCATGGTCACCCTACCGATGCCAGTTGCCACCTAACCAATGTTGGTCACTGTATTCTCTAGAAACCTCACATTTCTAGCTTCCACTTGAGATTTAAATCTCTTCACATGATTTTCACATCAGAAAAAAAAAAAAACTCTACTCTCATACACTTGTCAGTAAACCACTAAAAATATACTGAAGAAAAAACTTGCTTTGAAATAACCAAGCTCTGATACTAGTTGTTGGAAATTTAGGACTACAAAATAGTGTTATGATTCAATAAAAACC